>WEIV01011224.1:83056-97089 GCA_013390005.1 Calyptomena viridis | reverse complement strand
CCGCGAGTTCGAGTCCCGAGCCCGCCCGCCCGCCCGGCAGGGCGCCCTGGGAATGAATGTCTGTCATATCCCTACTCCGTAGGCATGTACGTTTCTCTGCGAGCTGCCCTGTGCATACCGTGTTTGTCACAAGGCGAAAGGCTGCCAGAAGCTGGGCTGGCCGCCTTGCCTCAAACTTCGAGGCCATCGGGCCCCCGCCGCGAGCGAAGTCTGTGTGTGTTCCCTGAAGCGGGGTTTCCCCTCAGCATCTGGCGGGAAAACCAACGCCTTTTTCTCAGGTTCAACCCCTCGCAGTAGTGGTGGTACATGAAAATTCTCCGTTTTGTTCAGGAAGTGGCTGGAGGGCAGAGCCGGGCAAAGGTAAACGGTCTCTCTAAATGGTTTTGTAAACCGTGGGTTTAAATTACACTGAGAAGAATCGTAGCATTTCCTTACACAAGGTGCCCTACAACAGAAATTCGCTGTCCAGATAGCAGAGAACGAGATACTGAAGGTAACAAAAACCACGTTTCGAGGCAGCTGTGGTCCATCTCTCCTTGAAATATTTATTCCTTCTATTCAAGAGGTACTCCGTGGTCACAAAGAGAAACCTTTCACCCCACAATGACCGGCTCCATGGCGGAAAACGCCACTGGGGCAGGGAGGGTGTCCCTGCACATGGAAAGTGGTTCCTAAGAACACTGAAGGTGCCGAGGCGTGTGGGGTGTATCCCTGCGTGTGCTTAAGATGCAGATCCAAACTGGGATCTGAATACTCTGGTTACGGTTTTTTTGCCACAAAAAAAAAACAGAACAGCACTGCAAGGAGTAACAAAATCCAGCCATTTCTTCTGAGTCAGATCCATGTCTATACTAATGCAGCTTTTGAGCAAAACCCAGTGAAAATAATCCTGTGATTGTTGGATTTACAACTCTATAATAAAGCATAAGCCTGCTTAGATTTACTTCACAGCACAGCAAAACACTCATTTTACTTGTACGTAGCCAATTTTTTTTTTAATTACAAAACCTAAAAAATAAAGATTAGGAAACTTTTACTGCCCTTTAAAGGCACATTGTTATTCATCGTCAGTGAGTTTTAGTTTCCACTTTATGTAGCATATGAAGGATTAGTCTTTCAGTGAATGAGGGGGACAGAATAAATTGCATCCTCTACCAAAGAACTGCCAGACCTTTTCAGATGGGTGCATACCATGAGCCCTTCCCATGTTAGTCAGCTTTATCTAAACCTTCCAAAGCAGTGTCTGCCCCTGAATTTCATGGGTTTCAGGGTCAGTCACAACAGAATTGTGGGGCTGGGGAGGTCAGAGGCCATTTTTGTCAAAGGGTAGTGACCTTAGCAGCAAGAGGTAGCCTGACAAAAACAGGATTCATGCTACTGAATGGAGTTCTCACTGCTCTTCCCCCGCTGAGTCTTTTTTTCTACCTGGTAATGAAAAATCTTGAAGCATTGCAATGGATTTTTACATGTATACATACATATATATTTGTGTGCGTATGCAACTACTAAAAATATTATATATGTCAGTTATGCTGTAATATATATTGCATTATATTCAATTGTATACATTACATAGACCTATCATTTGTTATGTTTTCGCGCACGAGAAAGATCACATTAATGCGTATTTGTTGTGAGAAAAAGAAAAAAATAGAGAAAGAAAAAGAAAAATAAAAATAGAAAAGAAAAAGAAAAGGAAAAGAAAAAAGAAAAAGACAAGAAAAAGAAAAAAAGAAAAAAAAGGGAAATTGAATATTTTGGCATGTAGTATAAAATCTTCTTCAGAAACATTTGTGAAACCATAATTTACTTTATATGCACATAAATACATGTCTAGGAAAGAAACAGCAGTTTTTAGTTTCCATGGCCAAGGATTAATTAACAGACTGCAGATTCTGACTCAGGAGGTTTGGCAATTTGTACTGGGATGATTTAAGAGATTCTAGCCCCTAGCCAGCTGTTCTAGGCAGAGGTTATTGTCTTCTCAGGAGCTGCTGCACTGCCCAGCCTGGTGTATACCCCTGTGACCTGAGAGCTCTGGTGGTTTGTATTACTCTGGTGGGTTCTGAGCTGCAGTGGTCAAGGAGGGAGCCTGCTTTCTCTGGCAGTGCCTCTGATGTAGGTGGTGATGGTGACCTCTGTAGAGCTGCATTTGGCAATAAACATATTGCCCCCAATGAATATCCAGTGTAAATTTCAAGGCTCTCATCAGGAAGCACTTGAAAGGTAATTGGAAGTACACATTCAGAACCCTGTGGCATTGACATAAGTTTCTAAATTAATTAAATGAAAAAAAAAAGACTGTGGAGGCTCTTTTGCAAAAGCCTTTCCAAGCCATATCTGATGATGATGTTCTTGGCTCTTTTTCATGAGCAGCTTTGTGCTGCTGCTGTTGGTCAGAATTCCCTCTCCCAGGACTTCCTGCACAGTGTGGCAGTTCTCTGCTCAGAAAGATTTTATTATTTCTTTGTCTGATACTGTGTCCAATATTCATCCTCCTTCCTGAACACTCTGCCTGAGCTCTTGAAGTCAGAGTAATGGAGTTGTTCGCAAACATGTTGAAGGATATGGCATGTTTGCATACTAGAATAGTCTCATTTTCTCCTCTCAGTCAGTAGGAATTAGACTTCATCTGGTTTAACAAGTTACTCTACAAAACATAGGAAATGCTTCTAGCTTCCCTTGAGTGATGCTTGGGCTCACCTCTATCCTGGTCCTTCCAAAGCCCCAGCTTTGACTTGCTGGTCAGTTTTGCCCACAAACATCTTACCAATGCATCCAAATGCATCCCTTGGAGGGACCATGGCAGGTCACAATCAACAGTCCACCAGGTAAGGAGAGACAGATCAACATTCCAGCAATAATGAATTGGGTGATTGGGGTCACATTGAACTCTTGTCAGATGCAACGCAACACAGAGATTTGGAATTCATTGGAGAAAAGAAAGTGGATTTTTCTATTCCAGTGTCACTGCCTTTTTCACACTAATTTCTCACAGTCTTGATGAGGCAGATATTTCTATGCTTGTTAAAAATTTATAGGCCAGAATCAATGCTTTGATTTAAACGTCTTCAATAACAAAATACAAAGTAGGACTTTGGTCTCAAACATATCAAAACTCCAGTTGCTAAAGACTGGCCATTGAAAAAAATTCCTCATGGGGATCTTTCTTCACATATAGCTGATTTGGCTTGAAAGTAACTTGAATAAGGATAAAACATATGGGTTAGCCTAAGCTTGATCATCCCTGTCCTTTAATAAAAGTGAAGAGTAAAATTATATTGGATTAATAACACTGGCTGACTGGCTAAATTTCAAAAGGTTTGTGATACTGACCCAGGAAACAAGATTTTCATCAGGTACCTGAAGGCGGGGATTGGCTCCTGATGTGTTTCTGAAAATCCCTCCTTGGCTGAGTATTTAAGAGCCTGGGCACTTGCCAAACCTGGCCTGGAACAGCATTCCTCTCTCAGTCCTTGCAGATGTCCAGCACGTTCCTTTTTAGACCTCAAGATCCCACGAGTTTTCCCACTAGTTAAATATACAAGGTCTGAGAATTTTGCCACTTTATTTCCTTACCTAAGGAAATGACTTTTCCATTTCCAGTCTTGCAGTGGTGATGTGTTTGTTACAAGGTACTGTGAAGAAGAGAGCATGTCTTACCTGCCCCAGGGAATACAATGCCTTGGGTGAACAACAGCAGCAGGGCTTCAAGTGAGCAGTATGGAGTCATCTCTCAGTCAGAGCCTTGAGCAGTCTGTAGCTGCAAGGACAGGTGTAGGACCACTCATCTGCCGTGAGCTATTGTATCTGTTCTCAAGTCTTCCATTGGATAAAAACAGAATGACATTTAACATTTTTTGAAGGTTTGTAGCTTGTAGAAATTTTTTGTATGTAAGAGAATTTAAATGGCATCTCTTTAATTTCAAGAACTTTATTTGGGTGTGAAAATCCCTCATATACCTTGCACAACTGTACAAATAACACTTATGTCCATTTTAGGCGTAGACATGGTTATCATTACACTGGGTGCTATCAAAGATTTTATTTACAAAACAATTACTAAAATGCCTGTTGTCATATTTCCATTTATTTATTTCTTACCCATAGGGTAATAGGTCCACCATAATTGCTTGGTGCATTTTATAATACAGAAGAAAAAACTATGTTAATAAAAGCTAACAAAAAACTCACAAATAGCTACAAATCTGACAGAAAATGTCTAAGAAAAATTCTCCCCAAAATACAATACATTTTTCCACACATACACAGTAGAGAATAAGTTCAAAGGCACAGCTTTGAATTTTGCTTTTGTAGATTTATATAGAATTATCACCACTTGAAGGAATTGAGAGAACAGTTTCATACTTGTCAATAGGTAATTAAGTGAATAATCATGTTTGCATTGTCATTTTTTTATATAATTGCTTCATATCATCATATTTAACATACGTGGCTCTGAATCCAAAATCTTCCCAGTCCCCAAGTCCTTTTTTACCTTGTCATTACTGACCAGAGAAGCTAGATTTTTCCAGATTGTGCAAACTTAACACAAATACATATATAATAAGAACAATAGTCAACTTAAGGCAGTGTATAATTCAATGCTACATGTCTTTTCTTCTCTTTTGTAGAGACCAAACTTACTGGATCAACAGAAAGGTGCATCAATATACAAAGTTAGGTGTAAACTGAAATCTACAGCAACACGTGTCTTTTTAAGGAAACAGATGGAGGAATTGATGTGAATAAGTGATGACTTGGCAGAATGGTTTTTAAGAAATGCATTAATAGCTTAAAAGACGAACAGATGACAGAGTTTTGCTGAGTGTGAATTTCCTGTCTTTAATTCAAATTATAAATAGGTCCTGTTTGAGTACTTTTTTGTAAGACTCATTAACATTTGCCAATAAGAGAGGGGGGCAAAAATGGCTCACTCAAACTGACAGCACACAGGGTTGGCCCACATGCCAGAATTAAAAAAGGAACAGATTGGCAAAAAAACTGGTCTAGAACAGCACAAAAATCTTTTTCAGCTACAGGAACATTCAGTCATACCAGTCTGCAATCTGCCCACATTATGAACTACGTTTATCTGCCCAGAATCTTTTCCATCTTCACCTCCCTTGAAGAACGTCCATGAAAAGTCCCACGAAGTATGAGGTTTTTATACCTCTTTTATGTATGTGGGCTTGGCTGATAGCAGTCATTTTCATTTAGCCCAGCCTGTGGTGGCTTCCCCATTGATGTAGGCAAAGCCAGGAAAGTGTTGCATGTGCTCATATTCAGAATTTCTGCGTGTTGTCAAGGGTGTGTACATGTCACTAGAATTTCCGTATCTTGTGGAGTGCATGGATGAGCTTGTGTAGCAGGAGTTCGCAGCCGGGACCTCTGGCCAGCGAGGAGTCACTGGTGTGGGATGCAGCCTGGGAGTACTGCTCATCAAACAGGGCTCCATTCTTGATGTTGGGCCATTGAAAGGGTACTAGAATTAAAAAAAAAAAAAAAAATTGTTTCAAATTAAAAATTATCTGCCACATACTTAATTCTAAAATAAGGGCTGGTGGTGTCACAATTCTGTGTTTAAGAAAGCCAGAATTATCAGCTCTCTAACAACAAGGTATTATACTGAAGGTGAAATAACAGATAACTACTGTCTGCAGTAAACCAAAATTTCAGAGAAGGCCTTGCAAAATAGTCACTGCTTTTAAATATTGCGTTAATTTATCAAAGCGCTAGGTGCTGGAAGCTATATCTGGCAGCAGCAAAATAAATTGAATTCATTTAATCTTTTTCTCCCATTTTTACTTGAAAACTTGTTAATTACTAAGAATCAGAGTCTAAAATGTCCCAACTCTGGCTCACTCAACTCAGTTTTGAGGGAGGGGAGCAAAAGAATATTACTGGGAAGGTGCCTTCCCTTTTAAGTGTTCACAAGACATCGTCCCATTTTCTGCAGAAAAGCAGTATGGTCTGGCCTCAGAGCAAGCAACTAATTGGCAGAAGAACAATCTCTCTATTCCCCAGCTGTTTGCAGTGACCGTTGGAAACTGGAAATCAAAGAAGTTTGACAAATGGCTTCCACTAAGAGACGATGTGCGGAGGAGAGGATAGGTAGGAAACCAGAGAACAGCTTTTGCCCTCTATAGTCACAGGCTGCCTAGCAACAGAAAGTTAATTGTGAGTTAAGCACTCATGAGTGCTTGCTTAACATGTATTTGTCTTATTGCCTGTCCTGCAGGAGCAGCTAATTTGTGTGCTGTGTCTAAGAAATGGCTCTCCCTGTTTTGTCCTCCTATTTTGTCCTCCATCTGAATCACAGAGGTGGTTAGGATTCCCGTTCCCTTTGACCGGTCATGTATCTTCAGAACTTCTATGTTTTATATCTTTACACCTTTTCTGCAATGTGTCATAAATGAAAATTTCATTTTCTGGGGTTGTTTGACATTATAGTATTTCTTTAACTAGAAAGCTGTCACCAAAGTAGGACTATCACATCATCTGATGCTTACAAACCTTGCAAGCTGTATGCCAAAGCTTCATACAGCTGAGGACTGTAAAAACCTTCCCCCGTATTTTGGAGGCCCGTGGAGAGAGGAGCTGCTGTAGTTGCTTCTAGGAGGGAGATGGCAGTGATTCCCAAAGGCTCTCATTACATTACTCCAATGCCGGGTGGGCCCCGGGTTAATCAGTTGCACAAGCAACTGTTTCATAAGCCCAAGGCAATTACAGCAACATCTCCTTGAGGAGAGATCGTGCTGTGTCCCTTCAGACCACAGCCAGGAAGGCAGCCCTGCCCTGGCAAATGCATTCCAACAGTTTCATAAGCCTCAGGCAGCTCAGAGCCACACACTGGCCGATCCCAATTAGAGAGGAGAAAAAAATACTTTTTTTGACCAACATACTGTAGATAGTGATTTAGCAGACCAACTGGCAGATGGGAGGGAACACATCAAAGTTGTATGATTTGTTATTTAGTATGTACTTCCCATCACCACAGGGGCTGGGTTTACCTGTGCAATCAGCTGCTGAAACAGGGTTAACGGCAGCACGACACTGGAATGTCAACACTTGAGCGCTGGCACTGCTAATACAGCTATCAGAATAATCTGTATTGGCAACACTGACCATCTAAATTTCCATCTCCCCCCCACAGAAAGGCTTTTCAGCAGGAAAGTTCAGCAGAACTTACACACCGAGCACAGAAAACCTTATATTCCTTTGCAGAAGTATCAAGTCTTCTAACTTGTTGGCTTTCAAAAAGCTTTTGCTGAAGATGAGAACTTCCAGTGACCAACGACAATGAAACTCAAGCTTTGAAGTATTAACTCAGGTGATCTGAATTTAGGATCATAGTTCACTTCTTTAACTCATTAGTTAAGGACAGGGTACTTTGTCAAAAGACAACCAATCTGCAAAAAGTCTAAGTAAACACAGGAGGCTCCAGAAAAAGCTGAACACTTTACATATTTTTAATGTTTGGGAGATTAGCTAATAGATTCAGGATGCTGCTTTCCTGGTCAGCACTAGCAATACACAGAAGTCACTTTAGTGCCAGTGCTTGCTGACTGCCTTTGCCTAAACAAATTTCTTGCCATAATGGATGTAGAGGAAACAGGCTTTTTCATGATTCATTATAGATTCAGAGTTGAATTCATCTCACGTAAATTTAGTTACAAATATTCAGGCGTGTAAAAAATAGTGAGTCATCTATCCACTGTCTACAGCCACTGGAAGAATTTATCAAACCTCAAGATAAATATTTAAGACAGAAGGTGAACTATCCTCAGAGAACGGCTCTTTGCTTCCTCCTGCTATATGATATAATGTATTAGTTATGTTGGCTCAAGTTAAAGAAAAGTCCCCTTCGCGTAGTTGTCAAATCTATAAGTTGTTTTTCCTGGCTGATCTGAAATGTCCCACCAATGACTCTGTCGTCTTTGAGATGGTATGAATCAGAGCCAGAATAGAAGATTGAGACAAAATCACATTACACAAGTAATGCATTTTTAACTTTCTGCTTTCTGCATGTTACCTGTGGAGATGCAAGATGTGGGCCAAGATGAAAACGTTTTTCTTTGTCCTCAGTAGTGTTTTACTTTATATCAATTACTGTGGTCTTGCCTTTATTACCCACTGATCTATACTTGAAACCATTGTAGCTTCTTGTATTAATAAATATACTTACAACAAGATTAACCTAGACTTCTGCCATAAAACACCAACAAATATCTTTTGTCTTCTTTCCAATGAGGTAATTGATCTACTTTGTTGTTAACCATAACAGAAGCCCTTGCCACCCCAACTCAGTGCAATTTCCCTTTGAGGTTGTGCAACTGAGGTTGTGACTTATAACAGGAGAATTACTTGCTTTCATATCCCTTACAGATGCCAGGAGAAAGCTCTGTCTTCAGCCAGGATAATTTGCTACTTGATAATTTGTAGACTGCAAAAACATTCATCTATTAGCAAGAGAAAGAAAATGAACTCTGGGAATATTGAGATGGGTCTCCTTGTTGTATATGGCATTACGTAGGGAAGCCACATAATGTCTTTTTGGTAGTTTGGAACCACAAAACCTGTACCATTGGAATGAAATCTTGCCTCCCAGAATGAAACTCAGGATGCATTGAAAAAGAACAATATTCCCCCTCCTATCTGCAGCCAGGAGGCCATGCTAAGGCTTACTAAGAACGCAGGCTGTGCATGAGGGGACAGAATACAGTGTGCTGCTTTTCCTTTTCATCGAGTGCACCCGATGCAGCTGTGTTTATCATTGTGTCATGAATGTAAAAAGAATAATTGCTTGAAAATAACATGGACTCTAAAAATCTAGTATTTCACAATAAATTCTGTTATGACTAAATGCAAGATGGAAAGTTTTGTAATGGTAGGTCAGCTAATCGCAAATGAGTCAGTGACTTCTTTTTCCCTACAGTGAAGAGACTATTGAAAGACAATATTTTTAAAGTACTCATTTGCCCCTGCCTGACTATTAACTCACCCAATGAAGCATCTATTCAGCCTTGTTGGAGTGTCCAAAGCATAGCCATCTGGGCGGATGCCTGCCCATGCTGCCTGAATCACCTTTCACACTCTACATCCGGTTTAATGAAGAGTGCTTAAGCATGCTGGACTCAAAACACTGGGGCCTAGTGATCTTTGCCAGATATAAAAGCGACATTTGTTGGAGAGCTCTTGACAGGAAATTACCATTTTCTGGGTTAACTCACACTTGTTGCTGCTGCTACCATTAGACAGACAAGAAGCCCTTTAAGTCAGGGAGACTTTGTGCAGATTATTGTTAGGGCCTTTCCCAAAAAAGTGAAATTAATTCCATTTCTTTGAGTATTATTTTAGAAAATATGATGTTAAATATGTCCTCTCATATAGTGAAGTTTCTGCAGTGTGAGAATGGAGAATAATCTCTTTATACTTATCCTCAACTCACAGACCAATTATGAGTGGAGGTGAAAGGTGTCTCTGTCCAAACAGCAAAATATTTTCCTTGTGAATGTGTCTCCGACTTTACATTGCATTAACTCACATTTTTGCTGAATGCTGTGAATTAATGTTTTATGTTAGCTACTACTTTAGGACTTGAAAATAACTTGTACCAGAAACTGCACCAATTGTGAAGAGCTGACCGGAAATTAAGGTCATAAAAATATGCTTAAAATGTCATAAAATTGCATAATCAAAACTATTGGTTGATTGCATCTTTATAATCCTTAATTTGACCCTTTCCTCCATAAATTGAACTTTATTGAATCTGTTAAATAGGTTGAGTGAAACTTGCAAGTACATCTGAGTGATTTTGGTGCTTTATGGGAGTGGTATTTGGAGCCTTAGGAAAATATTATTTGTAATTATTTAAAAAGAAGTTAAGAAATCTGTTTCCTTTTGCATTCAATACATAATTACTTCAATTACATGCTAACAATCTTAAGTCCGTTATGAAGCCATACAGTTAGGAACAATGATTCCAGTTGCATGGGTGGGATTTGGGCAGTATTTTTGTTTTTCTGTCATTACCAAATGTGTGATGATGTTAATTCACTGGACTGATTATTGGAAAGAGTTTATTATTCTTACTGCACTGAAGTAGATGGGCCAGAACAACATGAACGGACACTAAAGTGCAGGCTCTGTCTGGGAGAGGATTTCTGTGGCTCCCCCATTGTAACAAAAAAGTTACTACTGTCTTCCAGTACTGCTTCCATGTAGATCCTGCTGCAGAGGCATATGAAGGGAGATGAAGACCTTTTTGGGTACAATTGTGGCATGCAATATTTCACAGAGAAACTGAGTGGTACTGCATGCCTGGGATGTTATGTGAGACCACTGCAGTCCCCAGAGCAGTTTAGGAGAGTCAGAGTACAAACACTGCTTAAAGCTGATTTAACTATGGTCCAGCTACTGTGCTCTGGGCCTCTGAGGGGTGCAGACCCAGTCTACTGCATAACAGCAGGCTGTACTGCTGCAGCATTTTCTAGATTATGGAAGTAAACTAAGACCTTCATAAAGGCAGCTTAGAAGCAGCAAAAGGAGAAAAAATACGGCAAAAGTTTGCATCTGCATTCCAAGAAAGAAAAAAAGAAACACTGCTATGCTTTTTCTATGGCTCTCTGTTGAATACATACACCTGAGATAGACCTTTTGAAGATGGTTGTTCCATTTTGGAAGTGGCAAAGGAGAATATGTAAAATGAGGCTGTGTTTAGTGCAGCATCTAGGAGTGATTCCCAGATCTAGGTGGCCGATCTGGTAGTTTTTTCACTGAGTCCTTCCTACATACTCTGACCTAAGGTTTGCACAGAAAGTCTGGAGATGAGCTCCAGCTCCATCACGTTCCCTGCTCAGCACAACTGAAAGAATGGGATGTCCACAGACTTTTCAGAATATGCCTGCCCTGCAGTGCACAGGCAGTCCTTAGATAGCTCCTGTGTAGCTCTAGAGTATGTGTCACAACAGAAACTAAACATATGGTAACTCTTAAGTGTGGAAAAATGGTGACAGGAAGGAGGTGAAAGGAATGATGCAGATCTATAATGTCTTGAATGGCAAGATAACTAGGGAATGAGTATTCCCTATTCCTCATCACCCAAAAAAACCCTAGGGCATCCAATGCAATTATGAGGTAACAGACTTAAAATTAGCAAGAGCATGTATGTTTCATTCTACCCATTGCAAAGTCTATATGTACAAAAAACCTCAAAGGCAGGGTAGTGGAGAGTGGTTTCCTACAAAATACATCAGTCCAGCTACCACTTCCTACTCAGGATGTCCCTAGGTCAGCTCTTGCCAAAGTCAGGGTACCTCTGCCGGTGGAAGGACCGCTTTCTACTTACCCTACTTCTAAGACTTTTCCTCCACACATTCTGGTCATTGCTAGACCAGAGATCCAGAGATTAGACCTGGATAAATGGACCTCAGTATGATTCACTACAGCTACACAATAGAGAACTTAAAACAGATGTCGTATGTTTGCTGTTTTTCATACTACATGTACAGTGATGCACATTCATATGATATGGAACTTTATATATTACTAGATATATTAAATGTACAATGATGCAGATTTCTCTAATTATTCTTCATACTAGAAGTGTTAGCCTTGAAATTTACAAAGAAAAATTGCTGTGGCATGAATTACTTTGTGTTTTAAGAAAAAGGTAGATTGGTATGAATGGAAATATTTATGGATAGCCTGAGAGAAGATTAAGACCTGTCCAGCCAGGGTGAACCTTGCAGACAAAAGCTGTGCTCAGAAGTCAACCCTACATTGTAGAGGTGGATTAGGTGGTGACATTGTGACACGTTTACCTTTGAAGGAGGTACCTCTCTGCTAAAGTCAACGTAAGTTGATAAGACCCCTCAGAGGCTTTTATACAGAGTTGTTTGCTACCCTGATATCTGGTACCTAAAATTACAAAGGCAGAGAACTGATGAAATATAGTGTCAGTATAGATGTATTTATGTATGCACATAAATACACACATGTTTATGTACACACATTAAATGGTCCCCCTCTACATGATATTGGAGTAGCATCAGAGTATTGTATGCACTTCTGCACTATGGCTTAGAGAATTAGGCTGTAACAGATCAATCTGTAGACCATTTTTCATTTGTGTTTCAGGCTTTTGGCGAGTGAGCCAAGTCAAGAAATGAGCAATCAGGCTTGGAATTACAAGGAAGGAACTGTTCTGAAAACTATTCACAGATGATGATGAAAGGAAAAAAAAATTCAGATTAATACCAAGGTTAGAACAGACTGTTTCTGTCATCAGAAAGAATCTTAGCCATCAGTGAGAATTAGTCAGCTTATACTACCAGACCCCTACCTGCATTTTTTGAGAGCTGTACATAGTAAAAGCTGTGTGACTTCTTCCCCAGCACAACCTCACTCTAAAGATTCCAATGACAAAACCAAAAACCTCAAAGTATCTGAGAAAACCTGGAGTATGTGACTCTTTTCCACAGAAATAGCTTGGACATGGTGTTCTTCAAGACCAAATGAGTAATTTATACCTGCAGCCTACAATCCCCCTCAATTACATGTCACCTGTTTCAGCTCAGCCCCCTGTCTGGGACAAAGTCTTTCCTCAAATCCGTATTTGTGGAGGAGAATTTACTCCCCACACACACAATCTTTTTTTTTCCTTAGGAATTAATCCCTAGACACTATACTAAAGAGAATGATAGAATAGTCACTGAAGTTGAGCCAGAGTTCTATATTTGTCCTGAATGTAGATTATAACAAAGAGTTCTTTTTAAGTTATAGTCAATGCCTCCTCTTCTCAACTGATTATACTACCACAGCTATACACATTGCAACTCCTCTGGCTTCAGTATAGTGGCAGCTATTGATACATTCACTGTAAATTTGTCTTCCTGTAGTTTTATTTTGCAACATCATGAGTCCTACTGAAATTCCTTGAGGCTTGTTCCCCTCAGAAAGACTGTTAGAAAAAAAAGTAGTTCTCTAACATCTTATTACAGACATCTTAGAAACTTTTTTTTTTGTAAGCAGTAGCAAAGAAAGGATTTATTATCATGGCAGGCATTTTACAGAAGCTAACTTAGCTTTAAAAGCCTGTCAGCAAATTCTATATCAAACCATTATATACTTCTAGATCATTATTTGAGAGTAAGGTCAGTTTGCAGCTCCTCTCAGTACAGAACAAGCACATTGATAGGGAAGCACATTGATAGGGTTTTGGTAGCTGTGTTCTGCTGTGCAATTCCATCCAAGCAGCATGAGAAAGAACATGCTAAATACAGATTGAAATAATTTTTCTCTAAGGTGTGATCATTAAAGCATAGCTGTTCTTTATATATTTAGGACAGTTCAAGGACTAGCAAGAGAGGAAGAAATGATCTGATGTCTGCACTTGTAGAGACAGACTACTACAGTATGAAAAACATTTGCCTGATTTCAATGTATGTTACTCTTTGCATACAACATGTTAACCAATAAACTAAAAATGTGTTATCTTGATTTGCTTTACTTATTTCTTGAGATAACAGGATAAGGCCTGTACCAAAAAATGAAGGAAGAAAAACCAATCATGGAACACTGTACTTCAGTGTTCACTCGCTGTTCCTATTGGAGATACAGCAGTTGCCAAAACCCTCAAACAAATCTGGACACCTTGTGTACTCTGATAAACCAGGTCCTACACAAATGGGTGAGAAGTTGTAGCTTGTCCTTTCCATGAGCATATTGGGTTTGTACAGGACAATCCTTCCAGAATATCTGAACAAACTTTAAGGAGATCAATACCATTATTCTTATCTTACGGCTAGGGAAAATGAAGCATAAAAAGGAGAAATGACTACTCTAAGATCATGTGGTAGACTGATAACAAAGACCAGAATGAGATGCAGGTGTTGTGTGCTCTCGTTCAAAGCATTACCAAATTCACATCTTTGCATCTGGTATGAAACTGTTCCAGCCCAGTGATGATAGTTAAGCATGGTGGTGTCCCTAATATACTTGTATAACTTGTGGGTGGAGTACCCTAACGC
>WEIV01011224.1:63082-82957 GCA_013390005.1 Calyptomena viridis | reverse complement strand
GTGGAGTACCCTAACGCCATCACCCCCTCCCTGTATATGGCTTTTACAAATCTTCCAGCAGAGAGCCCAGAGAGCAGCTGCCTACACTGTGGAAGCCCCAGCTGCATGAGGCACTAAAGCCCTCCTGCAGGGGCACTACTTTTGAATTATTGCCAGATCTCATCTTCACACTTAATCTGTGCTGGTTCCTACTGACTCAGTTTTGTGAAGTGCAAAAGTTACTGACATAATTTCTCAGCATTGTAGCAGGAGAATATAGCATACAGATTAAACAGAACCTCTTTGCAGTGGTGTCCTGAAGTGATTCAAAGTATTTGCAGAACTCCCTATTTTGGCAAATTCCCAAACATAGGTATTCTCAAAAGCAGAGACCCCCGAAGAATTCACTATGGCCTCTGCATCTTCAGCTGTATGATAACACTTCCATTTCTTCTTAGGGATCTCTTCCTGCTCCCAACATGTAAGAATCATACAACTAGTTATCTTCATTTTTGCTTTAGCTACTCTTTAAAACAGGAACACTTTCCATGACCCATACTGCTGGATTTTAGAGTTAGTACTTTACATTCAAAATTTAAGGCTACTTCTGATATCCACCAAAATGAAAAAAATATCTAGGTAATATTAGAAAACAAAAAAATTGGGAGCCATCAATGACTTGACTGATGACAACCTGTTGATTCAAACAGCCAATAGGCTGATAAATTTACAAACAAATTTAAGTGTTATAACAAGTATCATTAAGTAATAATTGCAACTTACTTGTGAAGAGCTTCTGTGGTAAGCTGAGTAGTGAAGTGGTCCAGAAATAGCAGAATCATGTGGTAAGGATGGATACTGACTCTGCATTGGATGGGAATGCTGGTTGCTATAGCTACCATAGTTGTAACTTCCTGTGTATCTAAAATACATTTAAAAACACTTTGAGTTGCACAATAATTGTACTCCCACTAATAATTCCAGAACTTTTATGAAACATACAACTGTAGTTTTTTTGAATAGGAGGATGTTATTTTAAATCTTTTTTAAAAAGATATTTTAATTTAAAAAAAAAATAGATTTCCTGGCTCAGATGGGAAACAGATGTCAAGAAGACTTGATTTACCTACATTAAAATTTTTCCTCAAATCACTGTAATCAATCAAACACCAGAGGCAAGAGATTCCTTTAGGAATAATGAATTCTCACATATATACAAACATATATGTTATATATACACTTCCTTACTGTGATCTGTTCCAATTCTTGCACCCTGCTAGCTCCCAAACTTCCCTGCTGCTCTATTTCTGCCTCCACCAAACAGTCAAATTGCTGGATAGGAGAGATGTTCCATAACTCCATGTTTAGGTTTTTCTAGTAAGGACTTAGCAGTGACATTCAAACAGTTATCTAAACCTAACCACATCCAAGAGGGAAGATGCAGGGTTCAAATTAATCTTCCAAACAGTGAAAAGTCTTCCACACTGGGAACGCACTTCTGCAAGGTTGATGAATATGCAATGAGACTGAGGAACTCAGTGAAGCCTTTTGAACTCTTGCTCTGTGGCAGGACCTGGGCATTTGCTAATCTTGCTATGTGCCTGGCCCTTCTCCATTGATAGTTTGTTTTAGTTTTTTAGGTTTTTTAGTTCATTTAGTCAAATGAGGATGGCACAGAGGTGTTGCTTGATGAAAAGAGCACTGAGAGATATATCCTGAGTTTTTCAAGGTCAAATAATGTTACATAAATTTATACTGTAATCATTTTAATTGAGAGCCTTGAGCAAATTTTGGTGCTGGAGATGGGATTAGAATATTATAGTGAAAATGTGTCCATTCTCTAAACTTTGGGGTTTTTTTTATCTGCAGGTTAACAGTAGGTTGGAAGAGACCTGTGGAGTTTGTCTAGTCTAACCCCTCTGCTCAAAGCAGAGTCCACTAGAGCAGATTGCCCAATATCATGTCCAGGTGAAGTTTGTACATCAGCAAGGATAGAGACCTCACAGTCCTTCTAGGCAACCTGCTTTAATGTTTGATCACACTTACAGCAAAACCATTTTTTGTTTGTCTATGTTAGAACAGAATTTCTTGTATTTCTGTATGTGCCCATTGCCTCTTGGCCTGTCACTAAATACTACTAAGAAGAATCTGTCTCCATCTTCTTTACTTCCCCCAGCAGGTATTTATACACATTGATAAGACCCTCCTTGAGCCTTTTGTGCCTGATGCTAAATAATCTCAGCTCTCTCAGCCTCTCTTTGTATGGCAGATAGTCCAGTCCCGTAATCATGGAAGTGACCCTTTTCTGGACTTACTCCAGTATGCCTATGTCTGCCTTGTACTGGGGAGCACAGAACTGGATCCAGATGTGGTCTCAGCAGTGCTGGCCAGAGGAGAAGGGTTACCTTTCCTGAGACATTGTATAGTAGGGTTGTTCTTTAGGCACGTCTAGCTTTTGGGATAAAACATGGCACAAGAAAACAGGAATCAGGAGAAATCTATTTGAGCCTTCTCTTTTAGAATATATCCTCCAGGCTTACTAAGGTTTTAAATAGAAGTAAATTAGATTATAAAATTAAGACATAATATAATAATACAACAGCAATAACAGCCAAGGAATTATGATACCAACATCTCTGCAATACAGACTTGTTACAAGAAACAGCTTTCACTGTATTTCATAGAAACATCTAAGCATAAGTTCATGCAAAACCTAAAAAACCTCTGAAAATCCAAGCCACTGGAAAGTGACTTACCCGTGCTCTTCTCTGTGGGGATAAACAGGTATCCTGTGTGTGACAGATGAAGAAGGTACATGTGGACTTCTCATGCAGGGCAACTGCTGGGAATTTTCAGCAGGTGACCCAGCAGCTGTNCAAACAGTGAAAAGTCTTCCACACTGGGAACGCACTTCTGCAAGGTTGATGAATATGCAATGAGACTGAGGAACTCAGTGAAGCCTTTTGAACTCTTGCTCTGTGGCAGGACCTGGGCATTTGCTAATCTTGCTATGTGCCTGGCCCTTCTCCATTGATAGTTTGTTTTAGTTTTTTAGGTTTTTTAGTTCATTTAGTCAAATGAGGATGGCACAGAGGTGTTGCTTGATGAAAAGAGCACTGAGAGATATATCCTGAGTTTTTCAAGGTCAAATAATGTTACATAAATTTATACTGTAATCATTTTAATTGAGAGCCTTGAGCAAATTTTGGTGCTGGAGATGGGATTAGAATATTATAGTGAAAATGTGTCCATTCTCTAAACTTTGGGGTTTTTTTTATCTGCAGGTTAACAGTAGGTTGGAAGAGACCTGTGGAGTTTGTCTAGTCTAACCCCTCTGCTCAAAGCAGAGTCCACTAGAGCAGATTGCCCAATATCATGTCCAGGTGAAGTTTGTACATCAGCAAGGATAGAGACCTCACAGTCCTTCTAGGCAACCTGCTTTAATGTTTGATCACACTTACAGCAAAACCATTTTTTGTTTGTCTATGTTAGAACAGAATTTCTTGTATTTCTGTATGTGCCCATTGCCTCTTGGCCTGTCACTAAATACTACTAAGAAGAATCTGTCTCCATCTTCTTTACTTCCCCCAGCAGGTATTTATACACATTGATAAGACCCTCCTTGAGCCTTTTGTGCCTGATGCTAAATAATCTCAGCTCTCTCAGCCTCTCTTTGTATGGCAGATAGTCCAGTCCCGTAATCATGGAAGTGACCCTTTTCTGGACTTACTCCAGTATGCCTATGTCTGCCTTGTACTGGGGAGCACAGAACTGGANTGTCACAGTGTAGGTGAGTGACCATGTGTAGGATTGCATAGCCCCTGCAGACACACAAGTGTTAAAGGAACACAGTCAACATGGGCTGTCATCCATAGAGGTGTCATCATTTGAGACAATTATAGGAAAAAACTTAATAGGCAATGGCAATGGAAAGTTCATCAACCAAAGTGAGCGACCCAGTCATATCTGAGGCATAAATAAAAATACACATAGATCATTTGGAGTGTGCAAAGATCCAGAAGTATGGAACATATCTGGAATGGCTCACACGGTGAACATCCAGTGTGGTGTTGAAATAATTTTTCAGAAAAAAAAAAGAGATAGGTATTAGAAATGGAAGAACACCAGTGCTAAGATCTCTCAGGCATGATACACCAAACTCTGAGGTTGCACTCACATGAAGAGGGCTCTCTGGACTGAGGCAGCAAGTATGATCAGAACAATGAAGGATTAGAAAAAAATGGGTGCTACGAAAATAAATTTCTTGAATCCTTTTGCAGTTTTTAGCTGTTCCATCCAACTAGGTACTAGCCCTTGTAGTGGCAACACTACAAAGATCCTCAAATTATAACAAGTATATAGACAGAAATAGCTTAGCATTTCCTTCCTGCAAATAATTTTTTTTTTTTTTTGTGGCAGCAGGGACTGGACTTAATTTATTTTTTCATGTAGAGCATTTGTGGGAAGAGCAGAGAGCAAAGAAGTGGGTTTTCCATTTTGCTTAGAAGGTGCTGAGTTTTTTAATCATCCTGATCCCTTCCAGGCAGGAACTCCAGTTTCATGAGCCAGCTGCTGAGAAACCTTTGTCCTTTGCACACACCCCTTTCACTCAGGAGGTTGACAGATCCATTGTTCCAGTATAACATAGCTCTTGCTGGAGGTCATGACCATACTGGCTGAGATTACCCTGCAAATGAGGACCAGAACACTGAATTTAACCCAATGCGAACACTAGTTTGGGGGTCTCTGGGCACTCTTGACTCTTTTTCATTAGCTAAAAGGAATTGCAGGAGGTGACTCAGTTTTTTTCAGTACGGATTCTGGGACTTCCTGTATGATGAAAGGGCCTAATTCAGAGGGGGAAGTGATTATGCTACCAGATCTGTGCCCACTCCATGGCTTTGGGGAATGAAAAGCCTATCTCAGATGAGCATAAATTTTCCTCAGGTGTGTGTGATTTTACTTGGCAAAATCAGGCAAATAGTTTTTTTTAAAATGGGAAATGCTTAATTCTGGGACTGAATGAAGGCTTCACAAGGTAAATCCAGCTTGAAATACTTCAGCAGGATGTGATTTGGTGCTCTTATAATAGACATCCTCAGATGTGTTATGGCCAAGGGTATTTCTGACAGGTCTATTTTCGCATGCCTGCATTTTCTGCCACTGACTTGAATTTTCAGTCTTTCATGTCCTCCCGTTGCAGAGGACCATTGAGATCCCTGAGACCAAAGAGAAGCTAGCCCATCCCTGTTGCTGTGGATATAAGCAGTCATGGTTCCTTGAGTTGAGGAAAATATTTAAGGAAGTCTGCCTTTGCTAAAAAGTGCAGTTTATGTGGAAGGGGCCAAAACTACTTATGCGGTCACCAAATAGCTTCATTTAAAAACAAGAGAAAAACTGTTTTGAAAATATCAACAACTTCTCTACAGAATATTTTTATGACACATTTCAATTTCCAGAAGGTCAGTTTATTTTCTTAGTGTTATCTTCCAAAAGAAAATTTGAAACTTTGTTTCAAGAAAGGCCTAAATTCAAAAGGCAAAAACAAAGGGAAAAGAAAGAGGGACAACAAAGAGGGTGAAAAATCCCAAATACTTCTTTTAGATAACTTCCTTTTTTCACTTTACCATAAAACCAAAGTTTTATTTTGACCTGATTTTACTTTTTCCAATAAAAAATTTGGCCATTGATCCAAAAATCCCATGACCTCCCTACCTCTAACAAGAAGCAGTAATAACAGGGCCAAAAGATCCTTTGCATTTTATTTAATATAGTGATTTGACTGGTCCCAGACATTGTGACATTCTCCTTTACCTTTCTTTGAAAAACAGTAGGGATCTTATCATGGTCTGAGGAAAATTAGTGAGTCCAGGACATCAAGTATTTTCATGTGCTCCCCGTGGGAAGTTAAACTCCTTGGGGACCAGAGATGCCACTCCTGGCATTCACATCTAACTGGCAGCCACCACAATTCAACTTTAAAATAAATTATTAGAGTATAACAAGCCTTGTGCTTGTCTAGACATCACAGAAACAAATACAGAAAGTAGGTCTTGCACTGGAAGAGTTGTGAATATATTTTTTTTAATTCTCCTAACCAAGAATTGTCTGACATACTACAGAATAGTACTTCACATGGCTGCTGTAGGGAATACTCCCTTTCTTTTGCAGGTTATTATTTAGAAACAAAAGTATGTTGTGTTTTACTCCTGTATTTACAGAATGACAGAAAATAATTAAAGTGGGGGTTTTTTTTCAGAATGTTCTGGGGAATCCATGGTTGCCTCGCTTCTCTTTGCTTTTGTGGAAGGGATACCATTATTTTCAGTGACCTAGTCACAAAGACAGAGAGGAAGGATAGAAGATGACAAGATTTGCCAACTGTGTGTAAGTATGTGTCAAATCAACCAGGATACTGCCCATGTTGTTGTGGGTGGAAAAGGAAGAATAAGTCTGAAAGGTTTTCATAGTTAGCTTTTTAATACCTGCCTATGTCCTAGTCTTCCATGATTAATTTCCTCAGCTGGTTGCAGAATTGAACTCCAGGACATGAAGTCTCTTTTAGATATGCCTGAACCCAACTGAACTGCTTTTTTGAAATAAGCAAAAACAATAGTGGTTGAGCAATAATTTGCTCTGCTTTGTGTTCTGAACATGCAGGATTTGATTGAAATAGGAAAGATCATTTATTATCACTCCTTTTTCTTTTCTCTTAAAAAAAAAAAAAAAAAAAGGTGATTTTAAGGATACTAACCAGGAGGCCATCTGACCTGTAGGGGAGCCAAATATAAATGGAACTGCTATTAGTCCAAAAACAGCCCTGTTGTTAATGGTGCCATCACATACACCAATAAGGAAAAAACCCCAAAAGTTGCTTTGTGATGCTGCATTTTATACCTGCTTTATGCTGGAGCAAAGGACCACCAAGGCACAAGTGAGACACTCACAGCTCTGTGTGTTATGTCTGATAGTAAGCAGTACTGCCAGCCTCAAGCAATCAGAAATACAGAGTCAGACTCCCATTCTGTCCCCACACAACGAACAGATGACCTTACCCCTCAGTTTTAGAAAAATATAAGCCTTTCCATTTTAAGGGAAGAATTGCCTTTTGAAATTGAAACCTTTGACTTTTACACTCTACAGCTATGAGAATTAAACTCTGATTGTTGAAGAAGATCTGATGTTCTCAAATATTCATATGAGTCCAGGAGCTGAAGCTTTAGGGAAAAAAACAGAAATTTGTTCTACTCATACACACAAATATGACAGGTGGTAGCTCTGTGCAAGTATTCCCAGACCTTTAATACCTAGCCTAGACTTGGAAGAACAGTGACCTTTAATGACCATTGCTGACCTGAAAACTTATTTCACGCATACATTTTTTGAAACTGAACGGTTTGCTCTGTAGTTTACTAACATATTAGGAACTACTTACAATTCAGGGTTCATTTTGTGTTGCCTAAAAATGATTGCATTGGCAAATGAGTAATCAAAGCTTTAAGAAAGGCTGTAAGAGAGAACAGCATAGTCAGCCATACAGCTATGTCTTCTGTTACAATATTGTTGCAGTTTGAACAATCATTAATCTGGCTTTTGTGATTTGGAAAGGTTGGAGACTAATTAGCCTTTTAAATGTCTAGTAACCTAACAAAAAGTTTTAAATTAAGTGTTAGCTGTGCCATGCCAGATGTTCTACCACAGAATGCGATACATAGGATTTACCTTTCTTTTGCTCAGTATTGTGTAATTGCAACAGTTTAATTTGCTGGTTTTGCACTGACCACTGACTGAAAGCAAAAAGGTTAAAATGCAAGTTTAATAGTTAACTTTTATTGCTAATCCCAAAAGCAAGAAAGAGTTAATGATGCCTTAAACTGGGGAACTGAGAGCTAATGGGAACCAAAGGAACTAGTTCTTAAGATCTGCAAAGCATTCACAAAGTTCTACATTTACCTCATAAAAGACACATAAGAAAATCAATACTTTGAATACACTTTTCCAGAACAGAGGTTCCTATTCTAAAATTATTCTATGTATTAATGTCACAGATCTGTATATAAAATAGTTCGTGTATATATTGTGTATATATGTATCTTCAGCACTCCTATTTTGAAGTATAGCAATTTCCTGTATCTGAGACAAAGTTGTTGTTTTGTATTGCTTTGTGTGAATGACCAATGCATTCCCTGGTGTAATGGTTAGCAAACCAAAAAGGTGATCAGTTCATCTACATGATGAACATGGGAAACACAGATACTACTAATTGCCCAAATTAAGACCAAGAAATAGCCACATACTTCTATTCCATCTAACAAGACCACTACTGGCATTGACAAATTAGGCTTGTGCTAGGCAAAAATGATTTTCACACTCACGCTCAAAGTGAAAGTGTACTAGAAAGTATGAGTAAAATCCAATTCAAGATCAGGTTCATGACCTCCTGAGGAACCTGAATGGGTCCCATGGGACCCAATGAGAGACAACCCAGAGTCCTCAGGGTTTTGGCTGATGTAGTTGCCAAGTCAGTCTCCATGATATTTGAAAATTCATGGCAGTCAGGTGAAGTTCCAGCTGACTGGAAAAGGGGAATCATTATACTCATCTTTTAAAAGGGTAGAAAGGAGGACCCTGACAACTACTGACTTGTCAGCCTCACCTCTGTGCCTGAGAAGATCATGGAACAGATCCTCCTAGAAGCTGTGCTAAGACACATGGAGGACAGGGAGGAGACTTGGGACAGCCAGCACAACTTTACCAAGGGTAAGTCCTGCCTTACCAGCCTACTGGCCTTCTATGATGTACTACATCAGTGGACAAAGGAAAGGTTACAGATGTCATTTATTTGGACTTTCGTAAAGCCTTTGGCATGGTCCCCCACAACATCCTTCTCTCTAAATTGGAGAGGGATGGATTTGGTAAGTGGACTGCTAGATGGACAAGAAAGTGGTTGGACAGTTGCATCCAGAGGGTGATGGTCAACAGCTCAGAGTCTTGATGGACATCAGTGACAAGTGGTGTCCCTCAGGGGTCCTTATTGGGGCCAGTGTTATTAAACATCTCAGTGACACAGATAAAGGGATCGAGTGCACTCTCAGCAAGTTTGCAGATGATCCCAAGCTGAAGGGTGTGGATGACACACCTGAATGATGGGATGTCCTCTATAGCAACCTGGACAANAGTAAGCAGTACTGCCAGCCTCAAGCAATCAGAAATACAGAGTCAGACTCCCATTCTGTCCCCACACAACGAACAGATGACCTTACCCCTCAGTTTTAGAAAAATATAAGCCTTTCCATTTTAAGGGAAGAATTGCCTTTTGAAATTGAAACCTTTGACTTTTACACTCTACAGCTATGAGAATTAAACTCTGATTGTTGAAGAAGATCTGATGTTCTCAAATATTCATATGAGTCCAGGAGCTGAAGCTTTAGGGAAAAAAACAGAAATTTGTTCTACTCATACACACAAATATGACAGGTGGTAGCTCTGTGCAAGTATTCCCAGACCTTTAATACCTAGCCTAGACTTGGAAGAACAGTGACCTTTAATGACCATTGCTGACCTGAAAACTTATTTCACGCATACATTTTTTGAAACTGAACGGTTTGCTCTGTAGTTTACTAACATATTAGGAACTACTTACAATTCAGGGTTCATTTTGTGTTGCCTAAAAATGATTGCATTGGCAAATGAGTAATCAAAGCTTTAAGAAAGGCTGTAAGAGAGAACAGCATAGTCAGCCATACAGCTATGTCTTCTGTTACAATATTGTTGCAGTTTGAACAATCATTAATCTGGCTTTTGTGATTTGGAAAGGTTGGAGACTAATTAGCCTTTTAAATGTCTAGTAACCTAACAAAAAGTTTTAAATTAAGTGTTAGCTGTGCCATGCCAGATGTTCTACCACAGAATGCGATACATAGGATTTACCTTTCTTTTGCTCAGTATTGTGTAATTGCAACAGTTTAATTTGCTGGTTTTGCACTGACCACTGACTGAAAGCAAAAAGGTTAAAATGCAAGTTTAATAGTTAACTTTTATTGCTAATCCCAAAAGCAAGAAAGAGTTAATGATGCCTTAAACTGGGGAACTGAGAGCTAATGGGAACCAAAGGAACTAGTTCTTAAGATCTGCAAAGCATTCACAAAGTTCTACATTTACCTCATAAAAGACACATAAGAAAATCAATACTTTGAATACACTTTTCCAGAACAGAGGTTCCTATTCTAAAATTATTCTATGTATTAATGTCACAGATCTGTATATAAAATAGTTCGTGTATATATTGTGTATATATGTATCTTCAGCACTCCTATTTTGAAGTATAGCAATTTCCTGTATCTGAGACAAAGTTGTTGTTTTGTATTGCTTTGTGTGAATGACCAATGCATTCCCTGGTGTAATGGTTAGCAAACCAAAAAGGTGATCAGTTCATCTACATGATGAACATGGGAAACACAGATACTACTAATTGCCCAAATTAAGACCAAGAAATAGCCACATACTTCTATTCCATCTAACAAGACCACTACTGGCATTGACAAATTAGGCTTGTGCTAGGCAAAAATGATTTTCACACTCACGCTCAAAGTGAAAGTGTACTAGAAAGTATGAGTAAAATCCAATTCAAGATCAGGTTCATGACCTCCTGAGGAACCTGAATGGGTCCCATGGGACCCAATGAGAGACAACCCAGAGTCCTCAGGGTTTTGGCTGATGTAGTTGCCAAGTCAGTCTCCATGATATTTGAAAATTCATGGCAGTCAGGTGAAGTTCCAGCTGACTGGAAAAGGGGAATCATTATACTCATCTTTTAAAAGGGTAGAAAGGAGGACCCTGACAACTACTGACTTGTCAGCCTCACCTCTGTGCCTGAGAAGATCATGGAACAGATCCTCCTAGAAGCTGTGCTAAGACACATGGAGGACAGGGAGGAGACTTGGGACAGCCAGCACAACTTTACCAAGGGTAAGTCCTGCCTTACCAGCCTACTGGCCTTCTATGATGTACTACATCAGTGGACAAAGGAAAGGTTACAGATGTCATTTATTTGGACTTTCGTAAAGCCTTTGGCATGGTCCCCCACAACATCCTTCTCTCTAAATTGGAGAGGGATGGATTTGGTAAGTGGACTGCTAGATGGACAAGAAAGTGGTTGGACAGTTGCATCCAGAGGGTGATGGTCAACAGCTCAGAGTCTTGATGGACATCAGTGACAAGTGGTGTCCCTCAGGGGTCCTTATTGGGGCCAGTGTTATTAAACATCTCAGTGACACAGATAAAGGGATCGAGTGCACTCTCAGCAAGTTTGCAGATGATCCCAAGCTGAATGGTGTGGATGACACACCTGAATGATGGGATGTCCTCTAGAGGAACCTGGACAAGTCAAGAAGTGGGCCTGTGGGAATCTCATGAGATTTAATAAGGCCAAGTGCAAGGTGCTATACCTGGGTTGGGGCAAACTCTGTTATCAATACAGGCTGGGGGATGAACAGATCGAGAGCAGCCCTGCTGAGAAGGACTTGGGGGTGCTGGTGGATGAGAGGCTGGACATGACCCAGCAATGTGTGCTCAACAGCCCAGAAAGGCACTTGTATCCTGTGCTGCATCACAAGCAGTGTAGCCAGCAGGTGGAGGGAGGGAATTCTGCCCCTCTACTCCATTCTGGTGAGACCCCACCTGCAGTGCTGCATCCAGCTCTGGGGTCCTCAGCATAGGAAGGACATTGACCGGTCAGAGCAAATTCAGAGGAGGGTCACCAAGGTGATTAGAGGGATGGAGCACCTCTCTTATGAGGAAGGTCTGAGAGAATGGAGTTTGTTCAGCTTGGAAAAGAAAAGGCTTTGGGGTGATCTAATTGTGGCCTTCCAGTACCTGAAGGGAGCCTACAAGAAAGATGGAGAGGGACTTTTTACAAGGACATATAGTGACAGGACAAGGGGGAATGGCTTCAAACTGAAAGACAGTAAGCTTAGATTACATATTAGGAAAAAATTCTTTACTGTGAGGATGGTGAGGAATTGCCCAGAGAAGTTACAGATGCCTCATCCCTGGAATTGTTCGAGGCCAGGCTGGATGGAGCTCTGAGCAACCTGGTCTAGTGGAAAGTGTCCCTGCCCATGACAGAGCGGTTGGAACTAGATGATCTTTAAGCTCTGTTCCTACCCAAACCATCCTATGACTCAATAAAAAAAATAGAAGGAGAGTATAAAACAGATCGTAATAAAATAATGCACAAGATGAAAACCAAAAGAACTTGCATTTCTAATGTTTGTGTGAGGTCATTCCCTTGCATTACCAGTGGGATTTAGGGGGGATACATAAGATCTACATGGTTGCCAGGCCTCTCTAGGTCTGTGCCTAAGTCAAGTAAGCTGAAGGTGAAAGCTCAGATAGTTGACAAATAGTCTGTTATAGAAATATGAAATAAGCTTTTAGTTAACTCTTATATGATAGTCACATCGAGTTATGGTATCTGCAGCCTAAACACATGTCCCTCCATTCCTGTCAATGGCCCTGGAAAGCACATAGTTCCCTTTTTTCAGTCTTTTACTTCTGGCTACAGCCCTGTATCGTAATAAGTTCTGGTTCTAGCATCACAACAATATCATTGGGCCACAAGGCCCACAAAATCAATGTTTCAACAAGAGTCAAGGACTTACACCACCTCCACTATTGCCTGATCTAAAGCTGTGTGATCACCTGCCATGTCTGACAATCGTGTAACTGTGAGGTAATACCATCCTATTTCCCTCTTAAATATTGTATTGTCTCCAGCAGTGAGAAAACCTTAAGTTGTGATGTAGGGACAAATGTTTTTAAATCTCTTTTCACCACAACTATGCATTGTGTTTCCCTGTGGTGCCTTTGAAAATATGAAAAACATTTTTTAGAAAGATTTATTAGTTCTTCAGCCACTGCCACATTCTCTAGTGTGGTAAATCATCACTTTATGACATTCAAGAAGATTTTGTAATTTTTCTAGTACATCACAAAAGCGATAGTTTCCACATTCTGATTATACACCCTCTTCACTGAGGAGCAACAAAGCTGGAATTTCACTGCCTGAAATGCCTTCTGAAAGTGATTCATATTTCTGGCTTTCTTTGCATGAATTAAGAAAACACAGTCTTTTACCATACATACAGACTATCCTGCCCACATTCAGAAGGTAATGAGTTTTACATTAGAGGATGATGGCTATTTCTATAGCCCAAACAAGAAGATAATTTTATGCTTTTTGTTTTCTGTCAATCCTACCCACAAGTTTAGGGCCACCTTTAAGTGCAGACATTTTTAATCTGTGGGCCCACTAGAATACAACAACCTCACAAGTTGCTATAATACAGTATAAAACTGAAAATAGGCTTCAAATATGTCATTCCTAGTTTCTAAAATTGACAGATGAAGTTTATCAGTGATGTGTAAAATACTCACGAGAGAAACTTGCACAGCTATTTAAACATATGCAACTGATAAATATGTTGAAAGATACCCATGTCCCATTTTACCCTCTAGGAATTCCTGAATCCCTAGTGATTCAGGATTTTGAAAACCTCACTACACTTAAAACATGTGGCACATTTCCTTCAAGTGCATGAAACATCCAAACATCAGACCTTTTTGCTGATAGACTTCACATCATGTTTGGATACACTGAGAACAGATTTCTGGTTTGGAATGGTTTCTCATACCTTGCAAGCCAGCACATCATGTTCTCAGCCTCAATTTCAGGTGACCAAGTGCAAAAGCCACCTTCAAGCAGATTTAGCTGCCATAAGCCTACCTACCTGTAGTAGCTGCAATGCCACCATACTCTGGGGACTGGTTGCTGATGGGAGATGGGGCAGAGGGCACTTCCACTGAGGTGGCAGATTTAGCTGGGGAGAACGGTGCTGGGGAGGGAGTTGGAGGAGCTGCTTCACTCAGAATAATTTCTTCTCGTATTTCGGCTGCAGAATGAGAGAAAAATCATCAAACATAGCTAAAAGTAGAGTGAAGGAACACTTAAAAATAAAGTCCTGCAGAGTATATTTCAAGCAATATATAGCAGGAAGCACAAATCCTCAAAAGGAAGTACTTTTACAACATTCAGCATTACAACCTTACCTTCATAAGTCTGCTTAAAGAGAAGTGCTATTTTTCCTGTTGCATAGTTAGGAAACTCATGCATGGACAGCTTAAGGCTTATATTCCTGTAATATACTACTACATATCTAAAATTAAGAGTCCAGTTGGAGTTAGGCACTCTTACACCTTCTAGAGACATTAGAAAGAAACAGGATTCTCCAGGAACAGGAATCTCCATAGGATTCCAGTGGCTTTTGGTCATGATCTTCTTTCTTTGTTGACCAAAGATGATGACATTCTGGATGGTTTCAGCTGCTAAAGGTATGTGGAAAATATGCAACTTGTTTGTCAAAAACCCAAGAGGCTATGGCAGGGCAATGAATTAAATTCAACTCTTTCACCACATAGAAGATATTACCTGTGAAGAAAGGTAATGCAGATACTCCCAAAATGCCAGACAGTGGAAGGACTAAGGAAAATTTATTTCTAAAGGCAAGAACACTAAAAAAACAAAGCGACATGTACACCAGGCATGAAAGAATGCAATGCTTTTTCCCTCTCCGAGATTTCTTAACACCTTGTCTGCCCCCCCCCCCCTCACAAGGCCTCCAAGGTTGTGTGTGAAAAAGTTATATTTTCAGTGAGTTAACTCCTCTGCAAAGCATAAGAAGGAGAAACACCCAAGCTGGCTCTGGAAAAAAAATGCCTCTTCCAGGCAGGAAAGACTTCTAAGTTAAACGAGCCCCAACTCCTCATAATAATTCTTTCTGAAAATGGTTTTCTACACTTGCCCACTGAAGTGTTCTTCTTCCCATAAATCTACAGGGTGACAAATTAAGCCACATCTAAAGGGAGAATGAAGTTTTCCAAAGGCGACAGAGATGTTTAACTTGCCAAAACCAATGCAAGGAAGGAAGATCACTGAGGACTCCTCATTACAAGGGGTTGCTCAGAGTAGAAAGACTAAAGGCAATCTCTGCTTGCTTCTGTTCTGGCAAGGCAGTGTAGAGTGGAGCAGGATTCAGAATCTCCATGTGTATGGGGACTCAGAACATAAATGTACCAGAAACAATGGCTTTGAGGTTTGTCTTTTCTCACTTCTGCTCTCTCTTCCTCTTATTTAGACTGGTGCAAATCCACTGATGTCAGTGAATTTATTAAAACTGGGTCCACTGAAGTGCAACGGAGGCTTAGACAGATTAACTGAGGTAAAAGGTTCAGTAAAAAAATTTCTTACTGAAACAGCAAATGAGTGCTTGTAATGAGTGCTTAGTAATGCAGTTTCAGACATCCAGAGTGACAATGTGAAGTGAGCAGGTCTCTTTCAGAATGTATTAATCAGGGATGCCTCCAGAATTATTTATTTCACATCATGTTAGAACTGAAACCCACTTTGCTCCTAGGTAAGCCTAGGTGGGTTAGATAAGGATGAAGAAATGTCCTAACAGAAAATAGAGAAACCAGTGGAATAAAACAAAAATAATGAGTAACACAAAAATAATAAATAAAAGAACAAACTCACCTGTGCTTCCTTCTCCTTTCATTGCCCTCATTAGCTCATTAGCTTTTTCCTGACAATGGAGTGATTCTAGCAGGTACAACACATAGTCATCAAACATCAAGTGAATAAGGTGAAAAGACCCTGGTAATAAAGTGAACAAACAAAAAAGCCATTGACTGTCTCAATACACTCATTAAAGCAACTAAAGCACTTAACACAAACAGTACTGAGCAGGACTGCCTCCATATACTACTGCAGCTGAAGTATCTCTCTTACTTGGGATAAGAGAGGTCAAAGTAAAACTTGCGAGTAGCAAACTCTGTTCATTCCTGAATTTATACAGGCTTCTACGACCAATTGTGGTTTAAAATACAAGGGTGCAAGAAAGCCACCTAGCTGAGAGCTGGAACTTGATGGATTTTTCTTCTAGTACATTGGCATTGAATGTCCATTTTGACAATTGCACTACAGTGGAATTGTTTCCTTTTATCTAAAGGATCGGATATAATTTTCTGTCAGAAGTAGAATCCTGAATTGTCTGCCTTAATGATACATCCTTGTATGAATTTTCTGAAATACCTGTGCCAAAGAAATGAGAGACTAATCAATAGGAAGATAGAAATAACCTTCCAGATCTCCTGATGGTATCTTCCCAGTGCATTACCTGGACTGGGTGAGATATCCATTAACTTCCAAACATAGAGACAATAGCAGCAACTGTAGATGTCTTAAAGGGAAAGATTTGTGCCAAAGCTTTGCTCTATCATATTTCTTCTTCTACACTATCTTTTCCTAATTATCAGTTTAAATTATAGCAGCAGCATAACATTTGGCCTGTTTCTGTACTTAACTCTGGAAATGGCCTTGATACTGTCTCTTAACTGCCATCTCAGGAATGTGAAAAACTTAAGGGCTAAAGGAATTAAGGGAAGAGTATGGACAAAAGAGTATGTGGAGTATGGAGTCCAAAAACACTTTGAAAATTAATAGTAGAAGGAGCTTATATGGATAGCTATCTGCCACAAATCCTGAAGTAATTTAAGTACAGGTGAAGAACCTGCTAATGTTGTTAGGTGATGCTATGGACTAGAGGAATGGAAATGAAGTTTAAGCACATGCTGTAAGAAGTCCTGCCCTTGGAGATTTATATCATCCTCCAGATTTTTATGCCTCCTCGCAGAAACAGAAATATTAATACTGTTGCACAAGGCATTGGTGAAACCTCACTCAGAGTATTGCATGTAACTTTTGCCACCCATGTTCAAGAGAAATTAGTACAAGTTGAAACTGGTATGGAGAAGATTACCAGAAGGATGTGGGCAATGGATAATAGATTTTAAATTACTAACAATGCGTGGCTGGCTTCATTTTGCAGAAAGGAAGTGGCTTGCTTCCTATAATTTATAAACAAGGATACATACCAGGTATGGTGAAGAAATGTTTGCCCTAGAGCACAAGTAATCACAAGAAAAAAATTATATGTAAGAAGAAACCACAGATGCATTTCAGGGGAAGGTAAGAGGAACAAAGCATCAGAGCTGAGACATTGTGTGGTGCCCTGAAAGGTCTAACACCCATCTGCAGAGGAGGACTGATAAGTATCAAGTTGGAGTTTGGTCAGTTTATGCAGCAGACTCCACTACATGAAGCACCTGTAATAGCTCCAGACTGGACTGTATCATACAATGGGTTTTTTTTAAAGCTCCTGTGTTTATTTAGACTTGTATGGAACATTTAAAACATGTTCATATAAGTCACTAAATAACTGACAAGTACAAACACAGTCAGCTTAAAATAATAGCCTGTCCAGCAGACCTTAAACCAGAGAAAGATCATCACCTGAGATGGAAACAGAGATCAACTGCTGCCTTACATAAAAAAAAATCAAACCTCACGTGAATGTATCCTTTGGAAATTCCTTTACTACATTTAAGGAGAAATACTTTCATGTGAAAAAGAACAAACAAGTTTCAAATATAATNTTATCTTGTTATATTAGCTTTTATCACAATGAAGGATAACTATCCCTACTCAAATTTCTGTACCCAAACATACTCTTGAAGAGCAGAAGTGGTTTGAAAGACCCTATATCCTTACTCAATTCTGGCTGGTAATTCAGCTTTCAAAGCGACTCTGAGCACATTCTTTTTCTTTGTGACTCAGATGGTCTTTGTGTTTCATTCTCTCACTCCATGCCTGCATGGCTTCTGTCCTCACTGATATGAGCTGAGCACATACCTGGAAGTTGAACATGGGCCTCTCTGCTCTTGGGCAAGGCAGCACAGAAAAAGGACATAGTGATTCAACACCTTTGCTATGGGGAGGAAATTTTTGACTGCTGGTGAACCTGAAACATTCAGTTCTTCATTTGTTTCATGTGACTACACAAATCAAAATGGTAACAAGTTTCCCCAGACTTTCAAGGGTAAATAATGGGGACCTTCACTTAACTACTGCAGAGAGCATGTTTTCAGAAATCTTTTGGGCTCAAAGTCTTGTTGAATAAAATACTATTCGATTTAGCAGTGTGATAAAGACAGCAAATGACTGATCACCTTGTTATTGATGTAGAATTTCCCCAGTGGAAACCTAGGTTATCAAGAATCACCACAAAATGCTCACTCTTCTTCTGATTACCATTTTTCAGTGGGAAGTTTCTATTGACTCTGGTGCAATTATTACTGACAAGTATGTTCAAGGTAAGAAAAACAGGCCAAAATGCTGGCAAACTTCATGTGGTAATATAAAGCTCAAGGTATTCAGCATTTTCCATCAAACTCATTGCTCAACTTTAATTAAAAATAAAAAATAAAATAAAGAAATTTGCTTGTATTTTCATAAAAAGACTTGGAATTGTGAAACCTAAACACTATAATGCTCACAAGCAAATTATAAGAACCCAAGTTTTGCTATTTTAAAACATGTCTTTGCTTTTGGGGGGTCTAATGCTTTGTTTTGAAGACTTGGATTTGGCAATACTGAATGCAGCATTTAAAAACACTCCAGTGTCCTTGTCACTCTTTTGAATTTCTCCCTTCCTCTCCTATTATTTCTCCCACTGTGTATTTTTAAACTCTGCATAGAGTTTCTGAGCCCAGAATTTGTGTGAAAGACACCAGACAAAAAAGTTTTCCATACTGAATGAATGCGATATTTTCACTTTTTTTAATAAGTCAAATTAAATATGAGCTATAACTGAAACCAATATCAGGGAATGCATTTTAGCTTCACAGTGAATGGCTATTCTGCACAATATACCATAATTTATTCTGTGTTTGCAAGCTACTGTTTCTCACACGAAACTCTTTGGTTCTTTCAAATGTATCTTTAAATACTAAAATGGATCCAGCTGTGGCTGGCAAACCAATCACTTCTTTAGGAAAAGGTAAGAAGTCATTGGAGAGACTGTTGTTACAATGATAAATAACCTTTGGCTTTAATTTTCATGTGTTAAAAAAAATCATGAAAATAATTACCCAGCTAAGGCGCAGTAAGTATTAGCAGCTATTAAAAGATACAGTAATCACGTGTAAGTAGCAAAACAATAGTGAGATTTCTGTATCTGGAGAAAATCATGGAGCTTCTATTACTAATTAGTTACTTTATACACTGGATGCATTACCCAAACACTGCCACCAACTGTGCCTTTGATATGCATAGGCAGGAAGGAGGCTGACAGGCAGAGAGAAAAAGAGAGAGCAAGAGAGAGAAACGTTTTTTTTCTGCCAGAGATTGTTTCAGCCCGCCCATGCCACCACGCTTAAAAGCTCTCCAGAATCAAATCTCTGTGCCAGTCACTCCAGTGCCAGGTATTCCAGCTTCCTCGGTGGTCTAAGCACCAAAATGTGATAGATGAAAAAGAATTATCTTTGATTTTACTTTTTTAAAGGTTTTAAAATTTGAGGAAAATCACAAACTACCTCAGATTCAGACTGAGCACGATTATTTGGGGTCTTTAAACTCTTGAGCTGGCTGCCAGATTGAAAAGCACTTATTGATCCAGTTCTAATTATAACGCCACATGCCCATAAAAAACATNTTATATGATATTATAGGGTATATTATGTTGTTGTAGGTCCCAAACTCAAAACAACAAGCAATTCTCAATCTCCTTATTTTCTCTCTACATGGCAAGTTTGTAAATATTTCCATTAATAAGTAAGAAATCATAGCTGAGGATCACTGTACAGACCATTCAGACAACTGCTGGTCTAATAACTACTTAGGGAATCCCCATTTGATTAAAGATGTTTTGATGAATCATGCTCTGAAACAAGAGAATGCTTGATTAGGTTACTAACATATCCTGAACAGGAATAAAAATA
>WEIV01011224.1:0-50671 GCA_013390005.1 Calyptomena viridis | reverse complement strand
GGGGGGGGGGGGGGGGAGACAAGGGGTGTGAGAGGGAAAGTCTGTAAAAACGTACATGTCTTATTAAGAAAAGCCCATGCTTGTAACAGATTTTTTTGTGTAAAAAATACTTTGCCTGTACATTAGCAGTCATGAAATGCACACAGGAGAGGAAAACAACATCATGAAAACATTTTCCATGATTAGAGACACTTTAAAATCTTGAGGGCTAAATACACAACATGAATAAGACACTCCTAGAGCAATATTCTTAACAAATTATTCAACATCAGGAGCACATCAGTCAAATAATACTAAAGATGTACAAAAATATCTAGAAGAAATAGTTTCCTGACATTCATATTAAAGAAACTAAAGGGGGAAAGCTGTTGACTGCACCCAGTGATTACACTTTTTGCTGTGGACTGTTGATCTCTGTCCTGCTTTACCTGTACAAACAAGACTTGTTGGACTCATGTGAACCCCAAAATTAAATCAGCTTGTTCAAGGTTTCACAAGTATGATTTTCATGTTTTATACTCCTCACAAGCAGAATAACTTGGGTTATTCTGGGGTTCCTAGGGTGCATACAGAGACAAATGCTTAGGTTGCAGTGCCTGAATATGCATGTGAATATTTACAAACAGAGCGGTCAGGCCACCTTCTCTTGTAATGATGATTCAGAACAGTTATGTTGTTATCCCACACTTGGAAAAATGTGTCAGAAATGTTCAGAAAACAGTTTGGTACTCTGCAACCTACAGACTTCTGACATTCCCTGAAAGTTGGGACATAACTATCAGCTGAATATTAAGAAACCACTAAGAAAGTGGTATCCTTCATGCCATAAAAACCCCCAACTCTCCAAGCTTTTCATAATACAAGCCTTGTTAAAATCTGAACATTTCTTCAGGAACATGTAAGCCCTTTGAAAATGGGTGGCAGCAAGCAGCTTTCTGAGAATTGGTGTCATTCTTGAATAAAAGACATGTAACAAAGAGAGCTGAGCTAGAAGGGGTCAGTGCTGTGAGCTATACTGACCTGTCAGGTAAGGCTTGTAGTACTGTTGGCATCAAAACTCCAGAAATTGCCTTGTATAGAATTGAATCACAAACTCCCACTATATTCACTACAGTTGAAGAACCCAGTACGGGCAGCATATGAGGAGGCATCCCTTGCCAAAAGTGCAGAAGAAAACTTTGAACCTGCAATCACGAGAAGAGGCAGGGATGAAATAATGAAATAATCAAAGACCACAAATACCATTCTCTTGAAATGATTCTTCTCAGTATTTGTTTTAGCCCCAGAGCTGGGCTGATGGTGTGCAACACAGGCAAGGTATATTCCTTAACTAAACAGGCTCATACTGTAACTAGCACACAATGGGATAATCCACCAGAGGGTGAGGAGTCACTCTGAGTTGGTAACAGGATGCCTTTGTGTTACTACACTAGAGACACACATGGGAGCCACTGTGTTTTTACCTTCCATCAGTGGCTGGTGAGTGTAACTCTGCCTTTCACATGTCAAGCCTTTTTCTCTCTCTTTGCTCTCTGTCCCTGTATGCAAAGGAATGGGCTCGGTGTAGTGAGGGAGAGAAGGATAGCACATGGCTTGCAGGGGTCAATGTACCATTTTCTGTCTTCACTTTGGAAAGAAACACTACACTTTTGGATCTCTCCTTTCCTCCACTATGAAGGAAAGAGGACAAAAAGTGGAGAAAGGCGAAAAAAGGAAATAGGGAGGAGATTTCAGACACAGAAAAATATACTCTGAAAATATTAGTTTAGGAGCTAAAGATATTATTCAGAGAATGATATGATCAGTTCCACAGGGGTCAGAACACCGGCAATCATAAATGATAACCTTATGCATGCAGTCTGTTGTGAAGTAAGTAACCACACCAGGCGCAGTAAAGAATATTTGTCATTTTTATATTGTTGCTACTCAGCCCCTTCTCCACCACTGATCCTGAAAAACAGATTCCCTAACAAAATATGTTCTTAAGAATGTATTCTGAGAATCACCCAGCTAAATTTCCTGAGTATGTGTCACATATTTTTCTCACGTGGTAGCTTCTAGACTGGGTACAATGGTGCAAAAACCAGCTTTAAACCAGAGGAGTTTGAGAATTAAACAGCAAGAGGAAGAAAATCAGAGAATTTCTTCACATTGTTCAGAAGACAGAATCCAAAATTTCCTTTGATTTTTTTTTCCAGGACCAGAATGCCATATTTGAATCTGGTCTTCGACACCTCTACAGTCAGATTTGTTTTCCTGGATTAGAAGCCTTCTTCCTATGCAATATAAAACTGCTTGCATTCCAGCATCATTTAACTTTTCAGCCTTAATTATAAAGCTGTCAGCATGCACTGCCAGAAAACTCTTAGATTCAGTCTGATGTGCAACAGGTACAAACCTTATCCATGTATAACAGATGGTCTTAGCTGCTGAGCAGTGTGTGTGTACTGCTGCACTGCAGTACAACTGGGCAACTGGAGACTTCAACTACAGGTTTTTGGGATATCTGGGGGGCTGTAAGCCCCCCCCACTCTGCACCATTGTTAGCAGACCAGCAGAGCCCACCATTTTGGCTGTGGCACCTGCCATGACTCTGTGCTGAACACTCAGAGGAATTCCTTCAAACAGCTCAGTCCCAACAAAAAGCTTCAAAAAGTTGTGGTGGACACACTTCTGGCATTGTTAGAACTGGATTGTCCAGCATCTTGTGAGGGGATATTGCTACCTTAATCCTGCTGGAGAACAGATGGACAAAAACTTTTCCATTGCTTTTGTTCCTCTAACTCACACAGCATTATAAGTGAGATTTAATGCTATCAGTCACATGTTAAATATTTAAGTATAGCTATTGTTCATACTCACAAAAAGTATCGACCACCACAAAACCATAAGTCTGCAATACCACAAAAGAGAGTCTCAGATCCATTAATACCTTATGTATCATTAAATTACAACTGTAGTTTCTAACCATACCTCATCAAAGTTTGCTCTTATTACAGTGTCTAGTATCCTCTGACAGTGAGTCCTATACATCATAATAAAGGTAGAAACCTGAAAAAGAATAAGGGAGACACACAAAAGATCATTCTACTTTAAGAAATCTGCTTTTAAAAAATCAGAATATAGAGCACAGAAAAAGTAAGTTTTTTCTCATCTTACCTATGTGCAACTGCAAAAATAATGAAATCAGAGTCTAGTTAGACCAGTTAGATTAGCTGTAAGATGAGTTTTGTTCTTAAAAGTAAATTCTCCCTTTGAATTCCTGGATTTTTCTATGTTAATGGGGATTCTTCAAATGTAAGAGGAGCAAAAAGCCTCGGTGAGATCAAAGACGAGAATGTGGCCCTAATTAGGACATAAAGAACTATAAAACCTTATTCTTTTGTCCACTTTACATTGATACTACACATGTGAATAGAACCAGAAAACTAGCAAGCTCAGCCAAAAGAAACTAGAGCATTTTTGTAATATGTGCAGATAAGATTCTCTTAATTTCTAGTCTAGAAGGATAAGATATGCACTAAGTCCCTCTCTGCTCGAGAAAGCATCAGAACTGTTTTTAGTTTGTCATCAAATGTGTTCACAGATTAGAGAGCTATAAAATATTTTAAAAGTTGCCCTCAAACATCACCTGCTGTATGTAACATAACTTTTAGAAGAGTGTGCAGGGGTTTAGAAGTATTGTATGTCTGATAGTGTCAGCTGCCTATTTTACAGGAAGGTATTTCTTCCTATTGGATGAAGTAATTCAGTCCCCATAAATCAAGTCAAAGCATTATTAAACTTACTATAATTTAAAGTCTTTGTGTAGTAGACAAAGCTTTCATCCAGAGCAAGAAAAAAAAAAAGTAAGACAAGCTGAGAAAAGATTTCCAAAGTGTTACCTTCTCCTCTGGCAGACTGGCTGGCAGATTTAGATCTTTGACATTTGGAAACTCTGGCAGTAATGTTCCCAGTTTGGATCGTGGTGAATACGCCACTGTCTGTTTGGTTACTTCTTTTTTTCCTGTTTCGTTGACCCAAGCTGCTCCTTTTTTAGAATACATCACATCATAATACTGGGAGTTTTCTTTCACTGCAATTCCATAATAATGGTACCTGATACACAGAGACGTATATTTTATAAAGTGGATCATTTGAATATTTAAAAAACAGTATGTGGAGGCAAGAGAAACTGATATGTTAATGATTTCTGTAGAAAAAGAGATAGGGCAATAGTTTATATATTATTAAGAAGTACTGATTCAGTAGCAGAACATATTGAGCTTACAATTTTTGTTCCTTGTGGTAAAAGTAAGTTGACTCTGTTGCAGGGCAGGAAAATAATGGAATTTAATTTTTTTCCTTCTTGGTAAAAAAAGAAGCATCCTAAAGATACTCTGCTGTGCAGCTGCTCCTTTAGTTCAGCAATAAGCAGAGCTACAAACCCTCTGGACAGGCCCTTCTGTTATTTCAGTTTCCTGGTTCTCAGACTCTAGAGGGCTGATCTGGTCCCTGAAAACCACGAGTCTTTATTGCAAATGAGTTGATCAGAAACGTTTTAAAAATTGGAAACACTTCAACGAGAAGAAGGAGGGAAAGGCTTGTGATGGAAATGAACAAATGGTAGGAAATGTACAGTTTGCTTCATACCCTACCATCAGCACTGGGCTTAGATCAGCAAGAGATACTACATGACACTAACTCTGTGCACACCACACTGCATCTACAGGAATTACACAGTGTAGCTGTGCTGTATGGCATGAGATTGTGCTACAGCTCAGCTTTATTATGGGTGCTGATGGAAGCAATGATTAACAAGTAAAATTCTTGCATCAAAGCAGCAAAGATAATCTTAGTCCTTCCATAATTTTCTAACTTTTATTTCAGTTTCTCAGCTTTAGGAACCACCAACCCATAAGCTAAATTTTTAATGATTACAAAAGACATCACACGATTGTATTGCTGGCATACTTTTACATCAGCCTAATTTCCTAGACAGAATTTTCAATGACCCTCCACTTCTCTCCTTATAGCCTATGAGATCATGATGAGACATTATCTTCTGGACCCCACTATGCTGGCATGAGAAGTTATCATCTCTGGATGTTTGCTGTACTCTCCAATCAGTTACTATTTCAGAGTGCTGCCACCAGATCTGTTCACTCGAATAGACACAAGTGTGCTTTAGGCAAAATCAGCTGTTTCTACAAAGGTCATCAATTAAATTAATGAAAGAGTAGCATCTAAGTGGTGGTAGTTTAACTCATGTGACTTTTTTTCCTTTTTTTTACTTATCCACATTTTACATTCACTCACATGCATAATCCCCAGCAAAAAATGTTGGCAGAGATCTTGAAACCCAGTCTTGTCTACCAGCACAGATGGGCTGAGAGGAGGCCTGTGGAGTTGTAGCAAACTTCTAGTATGTGATTCCCTTGCCATGTCCACTGAGGACATTCCGTATTTTCCATTAAAAATAAAAGCTGTCTTGAACTCAATATTGAATAGTACAAGTGAAATGTATTAAAACATTAAACTGTCATAGTATGAATGGGATTTCCTAGCTTAAATACCTTAGAAAGCCACAGTATTGGCTCCAAATCTGCCCATCAAGGCTTAGGCCAAAACATGCATTCGAACCAGAAACCAGGCTCCAGACTGTTCATGACCTATTATGGATAACTAAGAGCAAGTTTGTGCTGACACTGGGGTTATGGCTTTTTAGCTTGAGCAATAACACCTCCAGCTCCCCGTTCAAGTCCTCACTTTGGACCCCGACATCTGCCGTGCATGCACTGCATGTAAGAGCCATAAAACTCACACATGGCCTGTGTGCTGCATCTGGGACAGAGGAAACCAAAAAGAAATGCTACAGGGAGCTAGCACCACAAATTGATTAGCTAAATTTCTAGGTGGACTGAGACATTTGTATAATTTAAACAGGGATCAGTCTCACATCAAGTTTTGTCTCAAATCAGCCAAAGAAAGAAAAAAAAGCCTGGAAAAACGCAGTAAAATTTCCCTGTGCATTATTTAATTGTTATATTGCACTTAGCAGTAAACTACATAAAAGAATTTTCTGCATAGCTTCAAAGTCATATAGACAGCAAATTTTTCTAGATATCTTTTTCATTCAATAATTTCACCATCCCAAATGGAAAAAATTCACTGGAGTAGTTTATAAAGATTCTTTTCCAAGAACTTTCTAGATATCTTTTTCGTTCAATAATTTTACCATCCCAAATGGAAAAAATTCACTGGAGTAGTTTATAAAGATTCTTTTCCAAGAACTTTCTAGATATCTTTTTCGTTCAATAATTTTACCATCCCAAATGGAAAAAATTCACTGGAGTAGTTTATAAAGATTCTTTTCCAAGAACTTTCTAGATATCTTTTTCGTTCAATAATTTTACCATCCCANTATTTCTATCACAAAAAAAAAAAAAAAATCAACTTAATCCAATAAGCATGGCTTGAAAGTTTGACATGAAGAATAATAACGTGCAGACATGATCATTTCTGTGTTAAGCAGTGGAATGTTTTTTCCCCTCATGAATCCATTATCTGCAGCATTCCTTTAAAGAAAGAAGTAAAATTCCCTTCACACTGTGTAGCTTCCATTCGTTTAACTGATGCCTTGTGTACCTAACTGAAGAGTTTCAGACTACAGTACAAAAAGAAACTGGTTTTTATGTTTAGCTGCCTGCTCATGGCTCACCTGTGGTGGGACTGTTTCTAAGCTCAGCCTGAGAGAGAACAGCTGCATGCTTACATCAATAAACCCAGCTGCAAAAGAGAAAAGCTCACAACTGATGACCAAGAGTACAGCACCATTGTAGCTCTGAACTTTGTAATGTTACAAGGCAGCTGTGCTATAAAAAGAGTGAAGGCAGAACAGTGTGAAGTCAGATAATCTTAACCACTTCTATGGCCAAATTTCCTTTGGCAGTAGCAGGGAAGTGGGATGAAAATCATAGTGGCCACAATTGGTCAGCACAGTTGGGGTGATAAAGGAACTCAAGTGTTAATGCCTAGAGTAATTTCTTTACACAACACTTAATTGTAATGCACTCAGATGTTTCTGAAAACAAAACCAGAGCTCAGTTACAGCTGTGCTGGGTCTACCAAGGAGTGGATTTACCATGAAGAAGTACAGCATGCATGTAGTCTCTCTGTGTATGCAACAGAAACCCCTTCTTATTTGCTAGATAGGGAGAAGAACCATTGCAAAAGTGGCACGAAAGGAGTATGTGACCTGAAAGCTGCTCTGATAAGCAGGCAGGTGAGGGGCGAAGAAATAAGAAGTCTCATTGATTTTTAGCTTTTTTCAGCTTTTGCAGGTGCAAGAGACCTTCAGTTAGCGGGTCAAGAGCATCTTGCCCCACTGAGAGACTTCTGGAGCCATGGAAGGAGGTTCAGTTTGCAAATACAGCAGTGCTCACTCATTTCCTTAAATGGGAAGACAAATAACAAAGTTGTAGTTGTCAGAGTGACGTGATGGCTGACAGTGGGTATTCTCATATGAACACACCCATAAAGCAATGTGTACACACTTTTACTCTGTCTTTATGAACCTCCATAAAACTTATATTCAGTGCTAACTCCTGATTCTGGACCTATCATGCTTTCCTAATATGCTGTTCGAGTAACCCAGAATTTTCACTTGAAAAATTGTTGGTGGCTTTGACAAGTGATGTTATGGTAACTCTGAATTTGCATTTGAGAATGGATATCAAATCTTCAATTAGCTGCTTTAATACAGCTGCTCTAGAAAAAGAAAGCTTAGTTACAAAAACTAAGAAAATATAGCTGGGAGAAATGACATTTTGTCCCATCAGAGAAATACTGCTTGGCATGGACTACTTGTTAGAAGAGCAGAGTAGAGCTAATTTTAATGGCATTTCTTTTAGCATGTTAGTTTCTTTTTTCTTTAAGGAGCAGTTCATTCTAGTTTTAGTATATAAATTCAATTTTAATAGCATATTTCTTTCTCAGCATTTAGGAATATTGTGTTTCTAGGCTGTTTTATGAAAGAGTAACTTTACCAACAAAATTTCACAAACATGCCATCTCGGATTTTCATATTCCTCTCCACATTTTTCCACTTGTGAGCTACAGACACTGCTCTTATGCTACCCCGTAGGATTCTGTGAAGGTTAATCAAGAAAACCAGATTTTGTTATTTTATGGGATTTTTGTTTGCAGAAAAAGATTCAAAGCTCCACTGGAAAAATTTCATTGAGTCCACAAGCAGAAAAAAGGTATAAAAACATCACTGTATTCTCTTCATAAATTGGTAAAATCATATCTTTTCCACCATTGGAAAAAGTCAAATACCCCAGGGAGTGCATTCTTCATTCAGAATCAGTTTGTCATTCTGAAATTAAAATAAACTGTTTTCAGGAAGTATAGTGTTTTGGGTAAGGCAATAAGCTAATTCCTTAATCACTTAAAGGTGTGTTGGATTTCATTACACAGGATAAATGGTGATTAAATACAGGTGTGTGGACAATTTGATCTTAGGCCAGTGTACATTCCTACCTAGGCAGCAATCTGACACTTGCCCTCTAAACAGAAGTATGATGCTAACCTGCTGTCATTTCCTAGCTTCCAACACTAGCTCCACTACTCCTGGGCATGAATGTCATTTATGTTGTGTAAAGTGAGTTGAGATGAAAAACAATATAGAAACAGTATGGAAAATATTGGTGATGAAATCAGTAAATCAGGCCTCCATTAGATCACCTTTGCAGGATCACTGCTGAATCAGTAAGACAATGTAAAGATTACAACTGAAGTTGGTTTTAATTCCCCAACGGGACATATTATTCCCTGTTCTTACACTATTCTATTCAGTAAAACCAGAGCCAGAAGGGGCCCTGTGGAAGATGATAATAATACCATACACTACTTACTTTGATTGGCCTCTGGTTCCAAGTCTTCTTGTCGTTAGCTGTGGAAACTGTTGTCTTATTATCTGCAAATAAATAGAACTGATATTAAGAAAAATGGAAAAGCACATTTATTAATGCTTAATTCAATGTGGACTTTAAGACAGATACGCAGAAAAACTGTACTGCAATGTAAGCAAAATACATAGCACGAGAAATCAGAAATAAAGCTTTTTATTATTTCCATTACTGAGAGAGGGGAAAGAGACTTTAAACTTCAGTATAACTCCATTAACTACCATTAATTTAAATACTTTTGGAAGTTACTGGAGTAGAACATATTTTTTTAAAAATCTAATATCAGTTCTGCCTCTAAACTAAGGAAGACTGTAATTAGAATTGGCCTACTATTGATTTGTCAGTTTGCAGGATCAACAAAGTTCACTACAGACCTTCACAAACCTGCCACTAAACAATTCTTTTTCTAAAAGTTGATTCTGTGAAAAGATTTTGATATTTGACAGGGAAACCATTTCCTTCGAGGAAGACTCTCTGTGGCATTTGTAAAGATACCTCATAATCAATTTATCCTCTAAGGAAAACAAGTGCATCTCAGAAACAGCAGGATATCATCAATAGTCCAGATTCTAGCCTGTCAGTAGACATTAAAAGAACATTGCTACTGTAAAACAAAACTTCTTTAGTGCCAGTTGCATTTAAGGAAATGGATTAATTAATGTAGATTGTGCCTTTAGTCATCGGAGCCTCTATCAACCAGGCTAATCCTCATGAAAAAGCTTTGCTGTAAAGGAGGTGCTCAGCACCTCACAGGATTGAACCTGATCCTCAGTGTGGTCTGCAGCAGAAGGAAAAATTTTCTGTGAGAACAGTCATGCAAGAAATACTGCAGTAAGCCTTGAAGATTCACTTGCAAAGGAATTTTTTCCTTTCAAAATTTGTAATCCATTTTAATTGTGTTTTCATTATATAAATTGCTAACTGCTTCCTCTTTGGTGGGGAACACCAACTAAGATTAAAGGAAAACAAGCAAACAAGATGGAATATAACTGCTCAACTAGGAAAAAAGTCAATTTAAATTGATTAGATAATATAGATTTTTTTTCCTTCATTAACCATTTTACCACAGTGATAAATATTTAATCCTGATTGATGACTGAAAGCTTTGGAACACATATTTGGATCAAAAGGTGATGTATAAATAAAGACATTCTAATGTCACATATTTGGCTATTTCTTCAGTAATTTTTTTTTTAGTAAAGGTACAATCATCTTCACTTTGTATCATGTAAAAATTGACCTGTGTTTGTTTCCAAGACCTTTGAACAATGTGGCTGATGTCAAAAACACTGCATAGAGTCTCTAGGTTGTTCAGCTTTAATTTCTGGAGCAAAACCTCGGCAAACAGTAAAACACTTTTGTGGAGCTGTGAAAGTTCAGCCTAGCTGTTTGATAAATGAGCAGACAGGCAAGCAGCCCTTCTTTCTTTTTTTGTATGGATTCAATGAAGCCTGCCTAAAGAACACCACATGCTGTTCCAGCTACTGATCTAACATTCCGCAACATCTCAGCCTTCCAAATTCCCTTTAATTACACATTAATCCCACCCCTCTCTCTTTCATTTTCTCCAGACAGGGTTGGGGGCTCCACAAGGCTGTGGGAAAAAAGGCAGCATCGAAGAACTACTTTCTGAGGATGGTTTTTTGGGGCTAGGGGTTTTTTTAGGGTTGGTTCTGTAGGTTTTTTTGGGTGGGATTTTTTTTTTGCTGGCAGTTGTCATTCAGAAAATTACCGTTCAGAAAATACCAATCAACTCTCCAAAAGTTGATTTTACACCAACTGACTTAATATTAGAGATAGTTTTACTCTATTTTTTCTTTTGGAACAACATTAATCCATATTATGCAAGGAAGTGTTACAATGCACACTGCAAATGCTACTTTATAAACTATATGCCATGGGAGTTCCTGGGATTTAAATAAATCAGCCAATTTCTACATACCAGGCCAGAGGTGATCAGGAAAAGAGAAGAACAGTGAAGCAGTTGATCAGATGATCCATTTCTCTTTTCTTTGTTTCTTTTTTAAATCCAGCACATTTTAAACAAGATACACTTGAAATACTATTCACCAATAATTTAAAAAAAAAAAAAAGAGAGAGAATAATCTCTCTCTATGAAATCTATGAAAAAAAAAAGTCAGGACTTCCTTTATCTAATGCTGTATATGTAAAATATGTATAACATGGCATATTCATACTTAGGTGCTTGTACACATATGCATGGGTATTAATGTTTGTCATCGGAATGAAACAAGTTAAATACTAAACTATCTGTTCATATAAATGTTTATATTAAGCTGTGTTTATGTGAACCCTTCTGCAAAGATACTGGTAAAGGCAGGAAGATTTCCTTAAATGTGGGAAGTCAGGTCAGGCAGGATAAAGTAAAGTTCACTGTGTGCTGAAATCAATGGAAAAAGCAGAGGGTCCAAAATGTTGATTTTTAAATCATTTTCACCCTGAAAAGTCACTCTATAAAATATGTCATCATACGTTTAATGGTTATTAACTTTTAAAGACCTACAGAGAAAGTGAGTTAATTTTACAGTCTTGTGGGGAAGGAAGGGGATTCTAACTGTCAGACATGAAAATTCAGGTTTGGATCTGAAAACCAAGTTGGATCATCTTTCTTTCATCACTGCAGAGAGGTTGCACAAGCAAATGAATCAAGACCAGATCAGGCAGTTTGAGCTGCTTTCTGAATGGAGCCCAGTCCCTGTTCTCACAGCAGCTCTGGCTTCTCAACAGAAGCAGTGGTAAAAAGATCTCATGGGTGGTATCCAAGGGAATTTTGGAGCAAAAAGACCTTTTACCATTGTCCTTTAGTGGAACTGAAATCTCATCTCACACTTCTCCAAACTGACCACAATTCCCACTGTCCTATAAGATCTGCTGAGTAAAAAGGTACAGGTTCTACATTTTCCAAGTAAAACTTTGCCTAAATTACATGGCAGTTTTGACTGTTAGGCATTATTTTATGCTGCCTGGCTTTCTGGCTCTGAGACAGATGTAAACCAGGAGGTTTACATCACATGGAGGTAACTTCTCTCCCTACTATATTAACCTCAGAAATCAATGCTCCCCCGACTTCTTTCTCGCTTACTAAACTTTAATGTGTTGTCCTTCTCTTTTCTCTGTGCTCTGTATAAGAACTGATCTTGCCTTCTGCCTATAGAAGATCTCTAATGTCTTTCTTGATTAAAAACAATAATATTAAAAACTGCCTTATCTTTTTGCAACTCCACAATTCTTCTGGTGAGCGCCTACTGCACACAGCCAGATAGAGGTCACTACATCATAAAACAACATATATATAGTTCATACCTTTTCAGGGGACTAGTATATCCAGGTCAGCATTTTCTTAACCCTTTTGCAGACAATCCCAACACACAGTTTTCAGAATGTCTGCGCAGGTGGAACATAAGGGGACATTTTTCTTTCTGACAGGCACTAGCCTTGACACTCTGAATGTATGGGGCAGCCAAAGTGAATGCAGGAAGGAAAAGTCTTCTCATATTCTCTCACACTGAGATTGCAATGCTGATAGTATAACATTCAATATATGTCAATATATATTGCACATGGTCTTGGAGCTAACAAGATTTTTGTCCCATTTCAGCTTTTTAAACCTAATAGAGGTGTCTGAATAAACTTGTATTAAATACCTAGTTACTTGTATTTCTGGTCATTCTTAAAACAAGGCAATAAAAATTAAATGGGTTACTTGAGCATCCATGTAAAACACAGAAAGCTTTATGAGGAACAACTAGAAAAAATTACTTCCTTTGTAAAGGTCTATATTATAGTCTGCACAATCTATCAACCATGGACATGGCTAACTGCAGGAGATGTTCTGTTACCCACAAATGACTGCAAGGGTGCATTCCTTCAATCTGATTATTGCCAGCTGTAATTTCTGCCACTGCCTCTCTCCTCACATCTCCAGTACTATAACATTCCAACACAAGCAGAGCCAGGCCCAGCTTTAAAATGAGGAATCATAGAATCACAGAATGGCTTGGATTGGAAGGAGCCTTAAAGATGATCTAGTTCCAAACACTGCCATGGGCAGGGACATTCTGCCTTCATCACTACACTGTGACCTATCACTCCCGATTGCATTCACTATCAAACTGTGAACATCATGTTTCCCAATTATTCCATCTAAATTTGTCTATGATACAAGCTGTCGAAACAAATCAGCAGAAAATGAATTGTATAAAGCATCTTATGTGTCTGTCTTCATGCAAACAAATAAGGATGGAAAAAAACAGATGTCTAGAAACTTCTGAAGTAATTTTTTTTCTCCTTCCCGTGTCAAAATATTAAATTTGGTTCTGGGGGCAATAGGCAGAAGATGGCTTTTAGAAGTCTTTTCCCTGGTATAATTTAAATTTTGCTTTTCAAAAAGTGTGATAACTTTGCCAGTGCACCTAGTCTATTCTTCATGGCTCTTGTTCCTCTCTGTTTGGAATAATTCTAGCCATGCTTCAAGAACTTCACAGAGTAATGAAATAAAATCAAATTGCAACCCAGCAATTGCATTTTGCCATAATGAGAAATAGATTCCAGGCTCTGTGTTCCCTACCTCTGTGAGTTTCTAGAGAGATTCTACATGTAGTGGAATAAATTCTCTTTCCTCGAATAGCAATTTTTCATAACAGGGCTGCCTCTGTTTATCTCAATTCAGATTTCAATTCCCATATCTAGTCAGCATGCTTTTCTTCTACAAAGTCAGGTACAGAAGATTTATTTATTTACCAACTTCTGTTTTAGTGTTTCAGTCTTAATCTTCTTTGCCATGGCAGCAGCAAAGAAGTCCGTGAAGCTGTGATGCTCACAGAGCTGTTTTTCCCTTATACTTGTTGCTGTGAAGCACAAGCAATAGTGATATCCTCAGTCTTATGTGATAAGTGAAAGTTTTTTTGGTTCATTCATCTTTGACCCAGTACTTCTCCAGCTGGATCATTCTGGGGTTTCCCCATCTGCTTCAGTGCTTTTCAAAATCCTGCTGAGACAGTCTATTGTTATTGACACCTGTGTACCTTTTGGCTCTAAAGATGGCTTGGGGCTGGTTTAACATCATACTGTCTTGAGGAAAGCATCAAGAAAGCTTGTACTAAGAAACATCTACCAATAGGAAGGAGCATAATCACAGTAGTCCAGTACAAAATACAATTCCCATCTCCCAAATACATCAAACAATGTAAAAAAATGGAGCAGAGATGTAACTGTGTCTATACCCTCTCTACTCCTTCCTTACTTCTTTACACGGCCAGGAGGGAAGACTTTAATATATACACTCTTGACCAAAGATCTGTTGCCTGTTTATGTTCAAAAACCTTCCCATTTCTCTCTACTCACCTTCATAATTTTTGGAACAGGGCATGATCTAGCCGTAGGATAAGAACTTGCTTCTAGTACTGATACATCTCAACTGCTACTGCAAAGCAAGGCAGAAAAGCCAGATGGCACTTTCTCTAATGCCTGTGCCCAATTCTGCCTGCTATGGAGATCAGATTCTGTGAGGAACTCCAACTGAACTGGAATCTTTAATGAAGCTTGTGAGATCTCCTCTCAAATTCATCTATGTACAACAATATCCTCCTTCAGCAGTTCCCCTGGCCAGATGGAATTCAGCCTAAGGCATGATCAAACAGATTACTGCATCCCAACAAAGCTGCAAACGTTGAATGCTCTGACTCAGATCCTCAGCTGAGCGGCAGCCACTTTTGGTGCTGACTTGCTGAAGCCAAGCAGACCTAAAACTCAGCACAACTCCCCTTGCTCTGTACTGGTGCCAGCACACTCACTGCCATCACCCAGCATATCTGTGGGAAAAGGCTGAGCGCCAGGATCCCTGCACTCTGGCAGACCCTGTGCTGTAAGCACAGCCTCTGGGATGTATTGACAAGGCTTGAGGTAAAACAGCCCAGGCCACTCCATGCTTAAGGCCTAACTGGAAGCCGGATGCTTGAAGCGGCAAAGCCACTAAAAATCCCAGTACCACAGGGCACTGGGAAAGGAAAAGTCACTCCAGAGAAACTGAGGCGTCCTTGCTGATTTTCTTCTCCCCAAGCTCATGGAGAAAATAGCAATAGTCAGCAACCTCCAATAATACAAGGAAGCAGTGAAGCAGAGCCAAGGATGCAAAGACCTTTCCAACTACACCGTAGGATCACCATTCCCCACACCAGCATGACTGCTTGCTTCTGCCATACTTGTGTTATTATGGTCTCACCAGAGGAGCTTGGCCTAGAAGATTGTGAATGGGGAAGAAAAGCCATACTGTTGTTAACTGTCCTTCAGTCAGCAACCTTAGCTCTTAAAAAAGGATGAAAGAGAAGCAGAGACTGCTCAGATAGCACTGACAGGTCGATACAGTCATTCAATACAATAAGAGAAACCACATCCTCAGATTTAGATTGATTTTCCCCAGTTCTATTTTTGTATTTGATGTTGTAGAAATTGTTCATAATAAAGTAAATGCTATTTTAGTCTATCAGAAGAGAACACTAGGAGTAGATTCAGCTTTGCTATACCAGTTACTATTGAGGCTACTTAGGAGCAAACAGAGTAAAGAAATAAAAATACATCTTCAGGAAAGTATCTCTGTATGAACAACAGCAGGCATTTTCCTGATGTGTGCATTTCAATACAAAGACAAATCAGAATGCCATCACAGAGGTTTCAATAAAGGACTTGTCTGTCCTTTTCAGACATTAAAATCATATAGTATAATAGCATGAAACTGTAAATGATTATGCTAATCATGCTTGGAGCAGCAGTCCTGCTGGCAAAACTTCTGGGCGTAGAGTCAGTGCATCATAATAGAAATGGAATCTGGCTGGTACAGCTTGCCCCTTTCTGGAGCAAAGCAAAATACTGAAAAAAAAAAGATTTTTTTTTAAGCAATATTACAAATATTTTGTGGATTTTGCCCTTTATTTAGTGAAATGCATTGATTGGAATCTAAGTTTCACTTACGGCAAAGCCAGTCATCAAGAAACAAGATTTATGTGAGTGTGCATCTATATTAAACCTCTTTATGCTGCCAGAGTGATGTAAAGGGCCCTCAGACTGGAGAATAACCACCCTGGAAACTGTCAGCATCCTTCTTTTTCCTATTCAAATACTAATTTATCATTGTTTGACAAAATACGTGGCAGGAAAGCCCCGAAAGAAAAAAAAAGAAAAACTGAAGAGCAAAGTATTTAACCTCCAGGGGGCACATGGGAGTTGTGGGAAGAACGCTTCATGAGGTCGCAAAAGTGGTTTCAGTGTTCTGTGTGAGAGGTATGGCAGGGTCTGGCAGTGAACTGGGGACGTGGAGGATAGGAAAAATCACTGCAGATGAGAAAGATTACATCTTCAAGGGTCTTGATTGAGAAAGCGATGCACATACAAGGTCACCAAAGAAACAAGAAAAAAAATCAGTGTTGGAAATAAAAACAAAAGAGAAGCTCAAAGACCTGCCAACCTAGCAAACAGCTGGGTGTTATGGTACAGCCAGGAGAGCCTTATGGCACCCATTCATACACAATAGCTACTGAGGGGCTTGGAAATGCTCAAAACATTCCTGCTTTTTATTTGAGTCAGTGAAGGGCCTAATTCGGAATGATTTAGATTTCGCAATTAAACCCAGTAAGAATGATAAGTCAGAGTCATCATCCACCATAAATCTTAGCTCAATGTATTAATTGTCACCTGCATTTTAGATAAACTCGTTGCTCAGAACAAAAAACCTAAACATACATCTGCACAACCCTCCCTGCTGTAGGCAGTGGCAGAGCTTCCAGTTGGAAACACCTCAAACGACTCTCCAAATCCACAAGGTCCCAGCACAACACAGGGCTGAGGGGCACAAGGCTGCTGCCGTCTCTTTTAAGTGACCTCAGCAACAGGGCTTTCACTGCTTCTGCCTGAAGACCAATTCACAGTCTAAACACGTGCCCTGTGAGAGAGCTTTTTCTCATATGCAACATTTAGTTGTAATAACTCAGTGACAAACCTCCCCTGTCTTCTAACAGGCAACATTTTTACTTTCTCTGCTTTGCTTTCATATGAAATCGTGATCCTGTTGAATATAATATGCTTTGCTGTGCACAGTAAGAGCAAAAGTTTAACACTGGAGTCTTCAGTTGATCCTGATCTGTAATTGGCAAATTATAGAGCCTTTCCTAGTCACTATTTAGTTAAGGTATAGAAAAGAATGTGTCATTCTGTCTTTTGCAGAAAAGAGAAAGTACTGTAATAGCAGATTGGCAAATGTTAGTATAGATAAAAGTACCTGTAATTTTTGCATGTAAATTGGGCAAGTAAAATACTAAAAACTTGACTAACAAATTGAAGATAAAACTCCCTTTGTCATATAAGAATATATCACATTAATAACCACATTACAGTATTCCTAATTTTATATGTACTTTATATGTCTTAGGAGTACAGGTTGCTTTTTTAAAAGGTGTTTATTTATATAGTAATTCTGGTTTTTTGCTTTTTGTGTTCCTTTAATTGCTATTAATTAGCCTGATGTCTCAAAAAAATGTCTATGAAATATTACTGCCTGTCTGTTAATCTCTCCACCCCTCCCTCACTGCCAGTCCCAGACCAATTTTGGTTTCACTAATGCAAATTACCAAGTGCCTGAGGTCCAGTCCATGTCCTAGCAGTATAACAGAAAACACTGGCTGGATAGCAGAGAGAACAGACTGATGATGATGTTAAGAAGGGGAAGAAAATCTCAAATTTTAGCTGAGCCATTTGGCCCCACCTAACTGGACAAACATGAGCATGAAGAAACCAGTCAACACTTCTATTGCTCTGAACAAGCCACTCCACATGCTGCTTCTTCTCCAGCTGTTAACATAGATGGGATGGGAACAAATGAGACAAGCAGACAGACATGAGGGAATCTAAAAATAATGTAGAAAGAAGGTGCAGCAGATGTGGGAGAAAACCGAAAGAAGCAAGATCTTGAGGTAGTTACTCGGACCTGGAAGTAATTGAATGTACTTCAGGGAAACATGGAGATATTACAAAAGATTTAGGTAAGACTATGTGTTTAGGGAACATCAGAGATGGTAGTAAGTCCCATTGGTTTCTTTAGTTCATGAACAAGTTGCCTCTTGTCCCTGCCATGCTCTGTTTTAGATATATTTTACTTATGTCAGGCTTAAGAAGCACACATGGGATGAAGTGCTGTCTACAAAACCTGAATCTGGAGGGATCACTTTCAGGTAAGTTTCATATATCTCCAGTAGTAGGTTTAAAAGGGAAATCTGCATTGTTGTTACTCGAGATGTAACTGAGTATGTAACAATATATAGGATGTTTCTTATCACAGTTTGTTTTAATATGCTGAACTCCCAGTCTCTTTATAAAAACTACCAGTCTGCTAAAGAAAAAGCTTAAATATTTAACACTGGCTACAGTTTCCTTCGAAGAGGAAACATAAATTTAATGTGGTATACTGAAAAGTGAACTCTCTACAATTTCACATAAGAACGAACTCCTTTTTCTGGAGGAGATGACAGCTGCAGGGCTCTTGATGTTTCCCAATGAGGACTAACATGTTTGGGGTTCCTGTTTCAGCAGCTAAGTGCAGAACCCCTTAAATAGCACTGATTTTACTGCACTGCTCCAACTACCTTCAAGGCAATGCACACTACCAATACAGTATTTAAGTCACATGATAACAACTCTGTTGGCTAAAACTTCATCCATGTACCTGATCCAAAGGAGAAGCTAACTGCAAGCTGTTGATAGAATGAAGTTGGGATTGTGTCTTGCAGATCTTCATGACTGTGCCATACATTTTCTTAGCAGTAAGGGGTTGGAAAGAATCACTGGGTTCTGCTCCAGGTGATACAGAAGCCTTTAATATTTGTCCCAGTGTTGTCTGAGGTTCCTGGACACACCAGTGCAGAAGCATCAGTTCTCAGATGCAAAAGTAATGGCCACACAAAGTATTAGTGTGAGACAGTATTATGATGATTCTGTATGGCTTCCTTCCTCTTCCCCAAAAGGTAAAAAGTTCCATGCATCACTGCTTCAGAACTTTATTGCAATCAAATGGAAAACACTTGGACCACAGCACACGAAAAACACATTGGAATGCCATGATTTTTGAATGAAGTCACAGTACCTGTCCTGCTAGGTCAAGGTGCTCCCACCAATGAACAGATGTGTGTGTGGGGCAGGAGAGGAAGAGGATGAAGGACTAAAGAGTGTAACAAAACTGCCACATACAAAAAAGTGGTGAAGCAAGTCCCTGATAGATTTATGTTCTGATGAAATAATTTCAAAAACTTTACACCTTACAATTCACAGAAGCTTTTAGCAGCAGCAAAAGTAACATTGTGTAAATTTGAACCATATTCCAAATATGTTACGCCACATGAAATCTGTTTCTTTTTCTCACTGTTCCTAAATTGCATGTTGCCACTACACTTACCACTTGGTAGCACTAATACATGCAATGAGCAATTTCATTCACACTTTTGTATTATATTTAAACAGAAATCTAGCATAGAATCTACTGAGCTATGCAGGTCTTCAAGGACACTAAACCTAGCAACATGACAACATGATACACTTTACTTTCCTTGCTAAATTGCCTATCTAAAGATGCGCTATAGCAAATGTTGCCTCATTAAATACATTCTTTTCCTTCACCTACTCTTTACACAGGCACTTACCCTAGAAACATTTTTCCTTCTTTGAATTCCCAGCACAAATACACAGAAGAAATGTTGCACACACTAAAAGAGCACAGCTTGAAGGACAATTGCCTTCAGGCTGACGCTCGCAAGTATTTCAGAAAGAGTGGCAAACTCTATACTTCGTTTTTTTCACAATCTAAGAGTTTCAAAGGCCTGTGACACATTCTGTAGTAGAATTTCCGTTTTAAATGTCATCCTATTTTTCACTGAGAGGAAAACCTCACCTAACCAACAAATCCAAAATATGAACTTTATGTAACCTTCTAGCCATATGAGCCTTTACTGCTCATACCTGGATCATGCAAAGCTGCATCTACTCTAGGAGTGCATCTCCCCTGTGAATCTGGAGTTAACCACAGTGGTTCTTACTAGAGCAGGGTTGGAAATTGCAGCACAAGGAATCACAGTGCAAAGATAACTTGGCAGCCTGTACCTACAGTGCCACACAAATGCAGTTAGATGCTTCCTGGATTTTCACATTTAGAGGCATTGTCCTCCACCATATGAATTTGCCATATCATTTGATATTGTTAATTCAGAGATCGTCATATCATACTTACGAGAATGGCATAGACATGCTCCAGAATTCGACTGATATTTTACCCTTCTGTTTTTAAAAATCTTATCTTTGTTTAAGCAGTGCAGGTCACAATGAAACCGTGTTTACACTGGCTTTTACTCAACTTCAACTTTAACTGCCCATATTTTATACCACATCACTGTCAGCTAGGTTGGGCACTGAAGTGTTCTGCAGCTTAGCTATGATTAGAAATTATTCCAACCATAAAATATTTAAAATCTTAGCCTTTGTCCAATAACTTGAATGCATAAGAGATTTTGTTCATATACCCCTGTCTCTAATATACGATTTAATTATTTTCAATAGCTCAAATTCACCTGAACCAGGAGAGATCTTAAGGTGTTGTACTGCTGCTTAGACTTACCTTCCCAAAGCTGGCAGCATTAACAGGTTGTGTGTCATTTTTCTCACAGAAGTCCAAGTAATGCATGTAGAGAGCACTTCGAGGAATACAAACACCTTCTGCGATCTCATAGTTCTCCTCCAGCCTTAAAAAGCAAATATCAAACAGAGAGAACTGCAAGTATGTTGGATGTCCTGCATGGTAAATAGCATACAAAGCTGAATTTTTTAAGACCAAATATTCTGACTCCCTCCTGTCTACTAAATTGTTTTTGTTCTTAAGTGCTCCTTCCAATTAATTTCCATAATACTTACTTGCTTCATTTGGTTCATACTTGCTATCAAAACCATAGGCTGTGAGTTCTCAGTAATTTGTTATATCCTAAAAGCATCCTGCAGTAAATAAATATATGTACAACTACAAAACAACAAATGTTCACTGAGGGAAAGCATTCTCTCCTCCTTTACAGAACAGGTGACCTTTGGCTCATAATGCTCTTTTCACTTCTGTCCAGCTGCAAAATTGCTTACCTTAAGGAAGCAGATGTGGCTAAAGCAAGTTGTTTGCAACTACTCAAGAGTATGCACAAAATCTTATTGTGTAGTATTTTCTTGCTATTGTTTGTGGACAAAGTGAAAAAAAAAATCCAGCGAAATAACATCCTCCTCTGCCTTTTAGAAACTCTTACTATTCATTTACACATGCAAATACAAAACTATAAAATTTTATATTATATGTCAAATATATGACTGGGCATATGCTTCATCTTTAAAATTTGAAACCAGGCTCATTATAAATCTATAGATTAGAAGAAACATTCTTTTGAAATGATAGTTTTATGATTGCTTATCCAAAAATATTCAAGAGGTATTCACACACATCATATTTAAATCACAGTTAATCTTGTTATCCATGGTGTCAATCATATGCATGCATAGTTACATGTGTGCTTGTCTGCCTTGCTGGGTAAGAGAAGTTAGGTGTAACTTCCTCTTAAATGTATTAAAAAATTAATAGATATTCTCAAATAACTTGAATTTTTACAGCAAACAATCCCCTCTCATTTGATAGCTGTAGAACATCTTCCAAATATCCTTCATTGCATTTTTCAGGACCTACCTACCCACCTTCCATTTCAGTTATCATGATCATTTGTGACTGCAAACTATTTTAATAAGATATCCGGCCAGATGAATGGAATTGGTTTGTATGGGGAACATCTATTCTTCCTTGGTTTCTACAGAAATATCATCATGGCATCTTTCCTCAAATTCATAGTGCTTTAACAAAACCTCCTTTCAAAACCTGGAGAGTTCGTTTGTATACTATAGCTGCTAATTGGAATGTCAGCTTCCGTGACCAAGACAGGACAGAAAGAAAAGCAGTTAATTATTTCTCTTCATATCTGATGAATTTTTCTCTTTTTCTCCTCTCTTTCACAGAGAGTCATTAGTCTGACACTGAACAATGCCCCATTATACCTGAACTTTTTTTTAATGATCAAAAACCCATCTTGCTCCACTTCTTTTATTTTCCTGTCCTTTATTTAACAACTTTATCATATTTTGAATCCAGCTTCATTCTACAGTATTGTAGAAAGATAATGAACACAATCTTTTACCTAACAAACCATTACCAGAAAGAATGTATATGTGTGTGTATACATATATATATATATATAAACATTTTAAATGTTGTAATAAAACCATGTGAAATCCAGTAATCCACAATGAGACCTTTTGTACCACTACAGTATAGGAATAAAGCCCCTAATCCTTCTACAGGAATGACAATTCTATCTGTCCCTATTACAGCTTCCCTTGTTATACACTCACATAGTTCTAGATTAAATAACATTATTCTAAAGCAGAACCAGGTCTGTAGTTTTGTTACAGATTTATGTTTATATATCAAGACCACGGAACAACTGTGATGTTAACCACTGCTAATCACACAAAAGATTCTAGAACAGATTAATTTTGATGAGGTATAACAATTTCTGATGAAGTACTAATCTGAGGAGAACCCATTACCTATCTATGCTTTACCTACCTCTTTTTAAATGCTTTTTATAAATGTTGCAGTTTTGTTAATTTTAGCTTCACGATGCCATTATTATTCAGAGTACCTATACTGTAAGCCACTAAACTGCATGGAATTAGGTTGACTGTATTTAAATAATTCAGTGTTTGGAGAAGTAGACACACACACACCCCCCAAAATAAAATGAAGTTTCACACTCTCAGTTTGGTCAACCAGTTCACCAATGAAATAATCATGAATATTTTACAGTCAAGCCATAGCTTTAAAGATAATAATGAGCACAGGAACATGGGATAAGCAGAGATACTAGGTATTGCTGTGTTCATGCCTTAATGGTTAAACTCAAGTTTGTGTAGTGTCCCCAGTTATGATGTGTTTGGCAGTTTCCCCAATTATGATGTATTTGGCAGTAATGCTACATTTACCAGGCCTTTCACTTCATTTTGTGTCATCAACAAAACAAAACAAAAGCATCATTCCTGTTTCCAGGAAAAGGATATTTAACCAGGCTGACAGTCATCCAGACATACTTCTTGGCTTCTCCAGCTATTCTTTCTCCTCCACATTTAAAATGTTCATCATACTTTGCCTTTGGAGAGGCACAGGGATTAAGGATTGATCCCCATGGGATTGATACTGTTTGCCCTTTTCAGCAAGATGCCAGACAAGAAATAACTAATAAAGCTGATGACAATATTAACCATGTGATAAAATGTACATATTTCCCTTATGTCTTGCTACACTTTCCCTACTGCTTTCTTCCTCTTCTTTTTCCTTGCAAATGATACTTCCCCTGTTTCTATTCTCTGACACTCCATTGCTTTCATTAGCTGTAAATTGTAGGAGCATCTAACAGTAAAAACACAACCAGCTTTAACTTGGAAGACACCAGATGCTGCAGACAACTTTGAGGTTTTTCATTTCCCAGAACAAGGGCAGTTTGTCCTGAAATCTGGTCAATAATTTACCCCACCACTTCCACCTCTTGAATCCAGCCCAGAGATTCTCATAAGAAGGTAGGACACATTTGCCCAACACTGTCCGAATACTTGATGTCTTGCTTTTGGCCTGGATAAAGTTAGTTTTTTTCAAAGTAGCTGGCACTGTGCTGTGTTTTGGATTTAAGACGAGAATAATGTTGATAACACGGTGACATTTTAGTTATTGCTAAGTAGTTCTTACTCTAAGTCAAGGACTTTTCAATCTCACATGCTCTGCCAGTGAGGAGATGCACATGAAGATGAGGAAAGCACGTAGCCAGGACAGCTGATCCAAATCAGCCAAAGGGATATTCCATACCATAGGATGTCATGGCCAGTATATAAACTGGGGGGAGTTGGCCATGAGGAGCTGATCACTGCTTGGGGACAGGCTGAGCTTTGGTCAGTGGGTGGTGAGCAATTGTATTGTGCATCACTTGTTTGTTCTTGGTTTTTATTACTCTCTCTTTCCTTTTCATTAACACTACTACTATAATTGTTATTATCTTACTTTATTTTAATTGTTAATCTGTTCTTATCTCAACCCATGGTTTTCATCTTTTTCCAACTCTCCTCCCCATCCCACCAGGAGCAGGAAGGGGAAAGAGTGAGCGAGAGGCTGCATGGTACTTAGTTGTTGGGTGAGGTTAAACCACAACACCTGAGCAGGCAAAACTGTCAAATACATAAAGCTAAGCCTACAGGAAGGGCTCAGTGCAGCTCTTCTGCAGTGCTGATCACAACAGTTTACTGACCCGTGGGTTGCTAGGTGCTATTGCAGTACAAGTAACCCAATGCTAATGTCTGACTTTCCAGAACAGTGGAAACTTCACATCTTTGCACAAAGTAAGCTTACTACTTTAGAAATTTGACCCTAACTTTTGAGCTTGTAATTTTATTTAGTAATCAATTTCTCAAGGAAATACAAATTCAAAGCTGAAGTTCATAGGTTTAAAAGCACATGGAAACCACTAGAAACCTGTTCTATGGTATGAGAAAGCTGAGAAACTTATTGCCTACGTGCCTATTAATAAATGAGCCAATTGTATAATTCTTTTTGACAAAAGCTAAAGATTTTAAATGCTGAAACTTCTTTGCTTTCTGTTTGCTCATGGAATTTTGGGTGGAGAATGAATGGAGGAAACTGCTCCAAAAAAGTCAAAGGGGAGAATGTTTGACCTACCTCAACATGTAAGAAATGTAATACAACACAGAGGCAATAAGCCATTACACTAGCTGGAGAGAAGGGAAGAAGACAGAAGCAGCCTTTTCAGAACCAAAATTCTAGGATTCTATTGCAAACACTGCTGAATGAGCACAAAGCAGGCACACTACATTCCAGCAGGGCTCAATATCCCAGGAGTTTAGGGATTTACTAACCTTTATGACTGAGGAAGCTTGAAAGTATTTGGCAAAAGACTGTTTACAGTATTTGCATGTTTTCTTTTGGGAACAGTATCGTTGGCACATTCTAATTAACACTGGCTTCTTGGCTATGACATTGTTTGCTTCTGTGGAAAAGACTCTTAACTGACTCCACTGCAAAATAAACACTGCTCTGAATTTGGGAGTGGCAAGCCCTGCTTGCTATTTTATTTTAGCTAGATAGTTCTTTATTATCCTGCTTGAACAGTATTGAAGTTGTGGGAGTGAGTAATGAAAAATAATAAAATACCTTTATGACATTTCACTGTGATTTTAATACTTTTCTCTCTTACTGTAATCACTCCCTTTCTTGAGTGTCTGTTCAAGGGAAGTTACTCACTTTTCTTGAACTTCTGAAAAACGGGACTTACGTGATACAAGTAGGTACAAAGAAACAATAGTTCTAAACTAAGTACTTTTTTTTTTGTATTTGCTTATCTCATTATTTGCCCTGGAAGCATCTTCAAGGCAGAACACTGAATACTGGCAGCAACCTGTTCAAAATCAACCCATAGGTCTTGAGACTTTTTTAATCTAAAAACCTCATTGATCAACTTTAAAAAGCAAGTATAGATGAAATAATCCAATTATCTTTATGCGTGTTTCACAGAATCACGGAATTTCATAGGCAGAGAAAAAAAGTAAAATTCACTGAATAAATTATTCTTTGCTGGTTTTTTTTCAGTGAAATCTCCCAAGGGACTAACATAAGCAGAAAAAATACCTTTGTTGATATTTTGCTTTAAAAATGCCACATTTTTTACCAATAATCTTATACTTTCATTCAGAAAACCAGAAGTACTTACAGGTGAAGTAAAGGCCTTTCTTTAATAAGGCTTAAAACAAGCTAAAGACTATGGATTTTCAGATAAATGTGCTCTGACATTTCTCTGTGAGAGAGCTCTGCTCTGACAGATACATGGAACATCCCGAAAGACGCTTGATCACTTGCAACATTAAGAAAGCTAAACCAGAATTAAAAACCTGTATTAAGACAAACATCAACAAAAGTCTAAGAGATAATGAAGAGTAAGGGACATCAGAACTACAGGTAGCATTACAGAACACGCAGACTAAAATACTGCTGTAAATTACAGGGAATGGCACTTGCTTAGTTTTTATAACACAGTAGACTAACTCACAAACTTCCCTCTTCCTATCCACCATTCCTTTTTTTCTCCTCACTAACTTTACAAGGGAATTTCGGCAAATTAATCAAACCTCAAACTCTTCCTTTTGTTGTCTTCTGTGTTAGATTACAGAGATCCCATTTCAGCAATATAGTTGGTAAAGGTGGGCTTCCTCAAACGCTGAAAGAAATGGGAGTCTTGACAAAAATTCTCAGTACTAGTTTTCTTTTTGTAATAAATACAACAATGATGACCAACCACAAATCACCAGCTGGCAAGGTGGCAAACAAATATGTCAAGTAGATCTTCTAAACTATATCAGAGGTTTCCTCTTTTCAAACAAATCCCATAAGAGTAAGACATTTGTTGGGAAATGCTGTGCAGGATGAGTACACTAAACACTTACAGTGAAAACATCTTTAGAACTGTATAAGATACCCAAGAGCTTTATTCTCTTCATCTGGAAAATGCCTAAGAAAAAAACACTAATGGATTTTCCTGGTATTTTTAAAAGGCATCTTACCATTGCAGTGTAGCTGGTGTTGAGTGTGGTTTCGATGCTCTATTGTTTTCTTTTTCCTCATCTGTTTAGAAACAAACAAACAAAAATGCTATGTCATTTCAGTGAGAATTTTTGAGACATTCATGAACTGATAAGGAATTTTTTTAAAGAAATAATTTATGAATGGTAAGGAATTAAAAAAAAACCTAAAATAATTTTAAAATATTTTAAAATTGTTCTCAAGTGTTAAAGCTTTCTCAAAAATATCAGCTAAATTGTGGAAATATAAATAATTCTGTCCCCCCAAACCACCATCTGTAGACAATGCTTAAGACAATAAACCTTGCAAACATCACTGATAGCAGGAGCAGAGTGCTGTGTAGGAAAAATGACATTGACAAGGATAAAATTATTTGGAAACAAGCAACTCTTAGATCTCTAGCAACATGTCAGAACATATAAACCATCTGACCTGCTTTAAAGGGAACTGTTGTCTTACCCAAGTTTTATATTAGATAAGGCATTTAAACTAATGGGATTCATCCATTGTTTGATCCTGACATGCGATGTGTGCTAGATGTTTATAAATTTACAAAGATTAATTCTGAATAAGAAAAAGTGTATATTCTGTAATATACTTTATTCCTTCTCAGATGATTTCTCTGATAGTATTCCTCATTAACTGTTTCCAAGGTAACTGTCTGATTTGCTGATTTTACAAAAAATTGGATAAAAGATGAATTAAGAAAAAGCTAATTAAAATAAAACTTCAAATATTGGCTTTTTCCTAGTTCACATTAGTTCTTTTGAAACAATGTAAAAGTATGTGTAGAATAATCCCTATTAAATTGTGTTTTGTGAAACTTATAACACATTTCTAGGTGAAAGCTGGAATGAAGCACAATCAGCAGCTCCAGAAGAATATTCTTTGGGAAACACTGTTGCATCAAACACAGTTTGATATTTTAACAACTTTGTCCCTGATGAAAGCATTCAGCACAGCAGGCTTTGATACCTAAACAACGACGTAAACCACTGTACACAGCGCTGCAAGTTGCATTTCTTCATGCAATTAACTTTTCGAAGTTATTTAAGCGAGCCTTTAGGATGCTGAATCTTAAGGGAGCCGATCTCAAGAGCTGCCTCCTCTGAACTTCAAGCCCAGTCGGGGGGCTCTTTGTGCTGCCCCGAGGACTCACGCACACAAATGACACCCCACTTTGGAACTCTTGTCTCCAGCCCTCGTGCCACAGCGTTTCTTCCATCACGCCCAGGGAAGCCGTGCTGACCGAACATCCTTTCTGCTGCGCGGCCGCTCCCCTGAATGTCAGGAAATCCCACTTCGCAGTTCCCGCGGACCCCCAGCGCAGACCCCCTTCTGCATCTGCATGACAATGGGCCCCTAATTATTTGGCCGCACACTCCCTCCCTGCCTTTCAGGGACCGCTTTTATTCAGCGCACAGAACCAACGTACACATTTCAGATCGCTTTTAAATTGTGTTTTTCATTTGTTTTTCCTAAACAAACGGTCGGCGTGCAACAAACCCCCGGCACACGGGGTGTGAATGCCGGGCGGCCGCGGCTGCTGCTCCGCACGCTCAGGGAATTGTGGTTGGACGGCTTTTACCTGTGCTGAGTGGACTGGATTTCCCCCTGCATATGTGACACTCCGTCAGACATCAAATCAACATCTAAACTACACAATATTAGAGTCTCCACATCCCCCCAGCTGTTTTTCGCTTGCCCCTTTGAAGAGGTGTTTTACCTAACCTGCCCTCAGACACACTTCAAGCCAGCCATTTCTCAGTTCCTCCCATGTAAGGATTTGTTTTAAAAGCAAAAACTAATGATTAGATCATCGGCTGCAATTTATATTTCCTTCCTCAGGTATGTTTGCTTTCTGGAGATCCTTCTCCAAGACCCTCCAGCATCATCCACAAACTGTCTCTTGAAATAAAATAGGAGAATTACAGACTTTGGACTTAGTCAAAAAATTCTTTAAGCATCATTTTCCATAAAACATTACCCATTAAACAATTCGGTTTTCAGCAAAACTAAATTTTTCACGGATTTAGGGCTCGTCTTCCCCAAAACCTCTGTCAAGAAAGCAGAACTACTTTGGTTTTTGCCAATGGACCAGCTGTCAGGCAAAATATTTCTGATTTTCACCAGGTGTTGGCTGAAATATGCATTTTTAGAAAACTTTTGATTTCCTATTAGGTAGAAAGAATTGCACATGGTATAGGAGTAAAGAAGACCTTTCAACATTATATATAAAAGCACTTTATTCGACCTTGTATAGTTTAACAATATAATCTCATCAGATAATTGACTAACAAAAAATAATAAATATCCCTATTCTTTATGTTTTAGTTGGTAGCAAGGCACCTAATGGCTCAGATATTGAGCAGGGAATGCTTTATGTAACTCTTGACTCGGGTCTGATCCCAGATCTCTTTGTACAGCACAGGAGAGGAAAGGGAAAGCAGCATTTCTTACCTTTTGGCCTGTCATTTTAGGAGTCCCCATCAAAACACTGTGTATTAAAAAGAACTCATACCTTTTAAAATCCAATACTTTCAAAATCCAATCTATTTCATAAAGAAAGGAAATAAAGTCACTGAAAATAAATCTTGTTTCAAGGCACTGTTAAAGAAGAGAGATGACAATTCTCTGACAAATCCAAAAGGGCCTGAAGTCACCAGGAAAAATCTTGCTCCTAACTCACAGTTGCAGGTGTTTACACATAGCACCTCAGGGAGAGAACCATTTGCTGGGAGCAGCTCTAGTGTGTTCACTCCACTGCCAGTATCAGGACTGCCAGCATTCCAAGGAAAGGTATCTTCAAGGTATCTGGTTAGGCAGGAAACCTGGTACTCATCCCAAATTGAATGGAGGTAATAGCTTAGGCAGTTGCAAGCAAAACTCTTAGCACAAAGATACTAAAAACAGGGATCATCATAGAAAAACATTTGTTGGCTCCCAGAAATATCAGAGAATCTTTTTCTTCCCTAACTCCATGTAAGTTTCTTTGATAACAGCTCCAGCTTTCTGCTTTCAAAACTCTGTTTCAAAGACAAACAGAAACCTGTTCTGGTGGATCTTATGCTTATCGGTATCTTCATGGCTTTCCTTGAGATCTCAATGGTATGCTCTAACTTCTGCTGTTTGATTTTAGGTACAGCTTGAGGGATTTCTTGCTTCTTGAAGCAAGACACCGAGACAATAGGAGCTAAGCTGAGCACCCTTTTGAGCATCCTGCCTTTAACACAGTCAGTGGTACAACCCACAGTGAAGCCCCTGCATTAGCACACCTTTTTCTGAAGCGTTCATGTTAGTCTGTTTGTAGTAACTAAAATGGAGTTATGTTCTTCCTTCCACTGTGAGGTAATCGGAGAGCTCTGTATTTTTTAGCACTACCTGCATGTGTCTCAAAACCATGAAGGAGCTAACATGCTGTTAGTAGCTTTATATGGATAAAATCCTTCCCTTAGTTTGGGTAGCTCCACGTTTCACAGAGGAATAGCCTCTTCCTCTGTAGCCCCTGCAAGCCTGGTTCTGACTGTTCTGAAAAGTGATTTGGCCTTGGCTAAAATTACATTATAGTAAGAAGCTTGTCTCTTGCCATAAAAGAGATTGTTTTATGTAGCCATAAGAGAGATTCAGGCTCATTAACATGTAGTCCATGCTTTTAAAACAGTGGGATTTTTTAAAACCCTCTGGGAAACATGAGAGCATAGTTCTCATTGAGTAGGTATGACAAAAAAAAAACCAGAATTTTCCCCATAGAAAATGTCAATAAAAACAATTAGGTCTTCTTTAAATATTTTTTTTTAATAGAAGAGTAAGAATTTCAAACAGAAAAAGAAGATATTGGATAAATCCATTCAGCGAATATGAACACAAATTTTGAACACTGCTTTTGATGTACAAAAAGTAGTCTGAATATTTTCTTCTATCTCATATGAACTGTCTGCACTCTCACATTACTAAATAAGCAAGAAAATTGGGACAAGCAACCCTTCCACTTCATCAAGTAACATCAAGACTCCTTTCCCATGGAACTGAAGTCGGAACTTCCAGTGCACAGAAAATGCTGTGGGGTTGGGTTTTTTTAATTACTTTATTTATTACTTTTAAAATTATTTTAATTATTACTTTTTTAATTATTTTATTACTTTAAGTTATTTTTAAATTATTTTAATTATTAAATTATTTTTAAATCATTGCTTCCTTTTAATTTCCATGTAATGCAAATTCAAGAGGCCTGGAGATATCTGAATGAGAATAGATGATTGCAAAGAGCCCCTGTGGCCTGAAGTATGGTTCTGTAGCATACTTCAAGTGTAGAAAAGGAGACCAGCAAAACTATTATTCCTGTCCTGAACCCCTATGAACTCTAAAATCATCCAGGAAAAAACAGTCACAAGAGCAAGTACAATGCTCAGAAAGAACATTATTAGTTCATGGTGCAATTTCTCATAATCTTCAGTGGATACAAGGTCAAAAAAAATCCTAATCGAACACCAAAGCCACATTTTCTCTGAGAGTCCAGCCAACAGCTACCTAATGCTTTTAGAGACAACTAGTCAAGAGAAAGATGGATGATGACATCTTTTGGCTGCAGATGAAAGCTGGAGCTACAGTGACAACAGCAATTTGACCACCATACCGAAGAATTCAAATAGGGTTAAGTAGGTTTTCTCAAAACATTTTGTTTCCTGCTGTTTGTAAAGGTCTGATAGAGGTGGACAAAGAGTGACACAACAGTTTGGAAAGGTGTGTGGGCACTGTTAGAGAAACGTTAGAAAGAACAAGGGCTGGAGAGGAGCAGGTAGGATAAAGATTTCTAAGGTGAAACTTCTAGTTTGTTCTGGATGTCATAGATTACTGGTCTTGCTGCTGGGCAAGTGGCTTATTTAGCTTTCCTACTCCTTCCTCTTCACTTTCTCCTCTCCCTCACCTCCCCCTTGAAACAAGGATGACTTTTCAGGTGGATTAATTCTCTTATCTGCACCGCAGAAATGCTGGTAATCAGTGCAAAGGAAGCGTCTGGAAGAACTGGCTGTTAAGAAGGAAGCTAGATAAAATCATCTCTCACTCTCATTTGGGTTTCCATTATGTATTGTGACAGTCTTCTGCGCATGAATAGTGGGACAAATTCATTTCTATATTTGTTTTGTCAATTCTACATTCACTGCCTTTCATTACCATTGCTTGCCCCTTAATTCCAGTACCAGAAAACAGAAGGAAGCACTATCCTATCTTCTCAATGCCATTGTCTGAAATGCCTGCTGTTGCTAACCCATCCATGTCCACTTCTTACTGTCCCAAGAAAGATGAAAGTTTCTCATGCTCACATTTAAAGCTTATATAACAAACTATCACAGGTTTTGTCACAACCTATTTAAGGCAAGAGATCTAGAACAAAACATAGGAGACTTAAAATTGTGACATTATAAAAATGTTATTTTTAATATAGCTAGTCATGCTAAACAATTTCCTTGACAATACTGTCTTGAACTGTGAGCCTAAGGAGAGTTCACTTAAGTCAATAAGATTGAGTCCTAAATTCTGACCCTATTAAGAGTCTGAAGCCACATCTCATTCATTACAGATTTCTTCCATCACTTTCTCAGTAGCATCAGAGTGAAATGATGACCTTCCTATGTTTGGTTCTGATAAAATGCAAACTAACAAAATGGTGTTTATATTTTCACTATAATTCACTACTATTTCTTTAAAGATTAGTTCATTTCTAATTCTTTAATTTTTAAAAACAAAAAAACACCAAACCTCTCCCAGTTTTACTGTCTATCTTTAAGGATTCTTGCCCACTGTTCTGAGCTTGGGAGTCATGAATAAATACCATGTTTCTACTAACACCTCCCTTCTCCTTCAGAAGAGCTATTGTCTCAAAAGGTATCCCTAGACAAATAAGAGTAAAGCCTCAATACAGCAGATTTTGTGATCCATTACAACACTGTGCTGCAAGGCATGTAATTTTTCTGTGACACCAAAATACAGTTGTTTTTTTTACAAACAATGTAAATGGGACATTCAGCAATTAAGACGTTATTTAAAATATGATTTCTAAACTTACACGTAGGAAATGAGAGTTACTGAATTAAAGAATTCAGTCTGCATTAATATCTTGTAATGTGAACAAACATATGAAGTCCTGGGAGGAAAAATAACATGAAGAGTGTTTTGCTTTAGGCAAATTAAGCAGAATAGAAATTGAGTAAACAGGAAAAACTATATGGTAAGCTAGAAATTGTCTTGCAATTTTAAAAGAAATGATTTGGTTATTTTGAACTATTTTGGAATCTTTTTAATTACCTGTTTTTGTTAAAAATCAAGATCTAAAGTTACTATAAGTTGAAAATATAAGAAAATATAGCTATTTTAAAATCAGCTAGATTGATAATTGTTTCTTCTCTGCAAATAAAAAGGAAACAATATAATGTTTTAGTACATGATTTTTTAATCTCATGATTGTTTAATTCTTAAAGGAAATATTTTCTGTTTGTGTTTTGATATAGTAGTATTGAAAAACAGCATATTTTTTCTTGTATTTCAGCCATATGGTGTTCACCAGTGAAAAGCAAAACAGGTGGTTGTATTCATAAGCTGATATTAACAGCTCATTTTAGAGGTCATCCAGCCTTTATTCATACAAGTTCTTCTGGCTACTTTAAGTAATAGATATGTTATTTCATTTTTTAAAACAGAAAATATTAAAAAAAATTTAATAAAACTCTTGGATATGTCAAGTGAGTTGACTCTCCAAACTATACAGTACTAAAAATATCACCAAGATGTAGTAATTTATGTAGAAGGAAATGAGCACTTGGACATGTTCACACTAATTTTAAATGAATAACAAGTTACTTACTTTCATCGTTTGAAACATTCCCCAGAGAGGTGTGACTGGAATAACGTTTGTTTTCACTTTCATTGAGACATCGTTCAATCCAACTCTCTGAAAAAAAACCAAAGATGCTCTTTTTTGGCGTGTTTGTCTTTGCATAAAAAATAACTTTGCAACAGATCAATCTAAACAAAGCACTGATTTTCAGCAGATGGTGTTCTGTAACATTTCTGTTAAAACATGCTCAGTCTGAGGCTATTTAGCAAGAAAATCCTTTCTTGCTTTCAAACTAAGCTGTTGCTTTTTAGTTTCATTTTTTGTTTAGTTTTAAACTACACAGGCTGAAACACTTCTGTGTACAAAACAAAGGTTCTCAGGATATTCTGTCCCCTCCCCATTACATGGTACATGTAAAAAAAAAAAAAAATCAACTGAAACATACAAATTGCATTACTTTCCAAGTCTTAGTCTGTCAAAGACTTATATCCTCAAGTATTTCCATTGGTTTTGAAAGAAATATTAATGTGTTTAGTCAATCATTCACATTAATTTTGGTTACAGTGAGCATCAAACTGTGCTCTTTCAAGTCCAGTTCTATGACCCCATTCACACTGGTGAAGTCCTAGGCCCTACTGAGATGTTTTCCTCGCTGGTACGTGTCCAACATAGCAAGTTCTCAGTCACTGAACTACCCAAAATTTTGTCACTCTGCAGTGCAAACTCAACCACTCCTGTCCTCCCTCTGTTTTCACTTTTGAATTATTTCCACCAGTCAGATGAGTTACCTACAGCACTACACTAATTTGACTTTGCTGTTCTCCTTTCTGGAAGCTATAACTTACATCCCTTGATGATTTTAAAGGATGCACTAGACTCAGCAGAATTTATGGGTCTTCAGGGCAAAAGTTACACCTTGTGTGTTTCCTTGGACAAAGCATGAAATATGAGTCCTTGAGTTTGCCTGGAATCCCTGGGTATTGCTACAATAAACTGACCTCCCTCACAAGATTATTTTTCAAGGGCGTGAACATGGGCAGAAATAAGCTTATGCTCATAGAGCTCCCTGTGGACAAAGCAAGAAAAAGAAGGGATAGGTGGGAAGGCTGCAAGGCAATCTCACAAGTTAGGACAGGAAACAACCCCAGTGAGCAGAGATGCACAAGAAATAAGAGGAAACAGGCCTCTCTGTCAGCAAACTGCCAGAGCCAGAAACACCTTCAAAGACATGGAAATGGCTTCAGACTCCATTCCATAAGTACCCCTGCAGACACACCAGGCTACCTGCACAGTGCAGACAGCACTCTGCCAGCCAGCAAGTCTGCCCATCACAGCAGCAGGCTTGAAGGGAAAGCAGGAACCCAGCATCTTGGGAAAGCTGCCCATCTGGTTAATAGAAGATAAAAGTTGGTATGACTTCATCTCAGCACTAGATGCCAATAAACAAATAGATGAATAGTCATGACCAAATACATCCTGCAGGAAAAAAAAAAAAAGTGCTTTTAAAACCCAGGCAGTTGCACAAACTTGTGCATGTTCCTCTGTACATACACTCTCCACTGCCACAGACACAACCAAAAGGCACAATGGCACCCGAGCAGGACCTCAGAAAGGGTCTGCTGAGAACCCCTCAGAGTTGATTTCCAGGCCCTGCCACAAGACTCCAGGTACTGTTGCTTTGTGCACTACTTTTTGTGCCACTAGTGTTGTGGCAGCTCCAGGCTATTCCCTTTCCTCTGCCTCTTTGCCCACATATTCACGGTATGAACACACTGTGGTTCTGCCTTTATCAGTACAAGCATGTCCCTGTGTGCATCTTCCTCATTCACCACCAAACTGCCTTGTGCCTAAGGAGCCTTCTTCCTGCTGCCTTCAACCACGCTGCCTTCTTCCTGCAGCCTGCTCCTTTGAGGCGTTTCTCTGAAAACCAGCAGAAATAACACTTGTTGTCAACAGATTTTTAAAGGCTATTTCTCCTCCCATCAGATTCAACACAGCCTTGTATAAAAATCACTTTAAGGTTGCTGACACCACAGAGCAAAACTTACCAGGAAGGCCTGTGCTGTGTAATGAGCCCCGGCTCAGTTACTAACCCACAAGCCTGCAGTGACTCCAACTTCGAGGCTTTCCCAGCTCATGCTGCTCAGCTGCATCGGGTGGGGGTGTATCACCTCCTTGTCTAAAGGCCAACACAACGATATGGCTGCTTTGTGCCAGATTTCTTTCACTGCCCCAAAACTGGGCTAAAAGCATCTCTCCTGTCCCACTTGAGTACCAGGAGCTGGGGGACAGGAGCTTGGGTCCTCACAGATCTCTACAAGGTGAAGAGAAACTTGCTGCTGAAGCAAACATCAAAGAGAGGTGTAAGAAGCCTTGAGAAAGATTACCCTACCTCCTCCTCCTTTCAGCACACAGCCATGGCTGTATATAATTCCCTTGGCTCTGAGCCCAGCTGCAGGGAGCAAAAGCAAAGGCGGCTGCCATTAGTGCCAAGGAGAGACCGATGCCCAGCTCTGCCCTTTCTTTTCCTCCCAGCACCGAGAGCTGGGAAGCTGGGATGCATCCTCTTCCCTCGGCAGCAGGGAACTGGCAGCAGCCATCTTTATTCACATTCCCTGTCTAAGTAGTAGGGAAAAAAACTTTTTAAGTGTCACTTGGTAATGGTTTTCACCATCCTTGTTCACTCACTGGCTCTGATAACTGCACATGTTTCCCTTTTCATTGGTAAAGCACACAGTTTACACTGCCAGATATAAAATCGCTGGAGTAGGGCACATTTACTGTTTAATTATATGCTGCAACTCCTTTGGTCCTGAATCACCCTGGTTCAGCTTGCTGCAGCCTGAGTCTGGCTTTCTCTTTGTGGCCTTGCATTTAAATAGCTGATAGAATTCTTCAAGCCTGAAAAGATACATGACCTGTCTAGCACCAAAGAATAAAGAAAACTAACTCTTTTGAGCAAAAATGTCAAGGAGTTTATTGCAAATTTGTCAAATTATTCAGCAGATGACAAAATGCAACAACACCAACTATTTAAAGGTTGTATTATCTAATAAACCAGATTACTTAAGTAAATAAATAAATATTCTAGTAAGTATCCTCATTTAATAAGTAGCTATCTTTTACTGCTTGTAAAAAGAAACACATTTTTACAAGGCTTTAAACTCCCAGTATTAATAACAATGTCTTCAGGTATTAAAAGAAAATACAACCACAGTTTTGCTAAAATTTTCAATATTCCCTTCAGCAGCCCACAGATCCCAGATACAACAGCACTAGCCTAAAATAAAACCAACCAACCAAACAAGAATAAAAAGAGGCAAACAAAATAAAAAGCCAATACTAAGCCTGATTTTCAGAAGCTCTTTAAGAGTTAATACCATTAGGTCCTGCTCCAGCATAACGAACCCTCTACACGCTGAATGCTCTTTTCCTTACAACATATGGATGTACAACTGGGCTGCACTGGGGCCTATCCCAGACAGCCTGGCTGCAGAGATGCAGGAAAAGGCCAGTAGCAAACCCCTGGTGTCACTGGGCTGAAGTTCCATCACTTGCTCCCAAGGCTGACACCAATCACATTACAGCACTGTTCTAAACATGCATTGAGTCGTGTGGTATGGAAGGTTTAATGTGATTAAAGCCTAAATTATCGCACGTGGACCTTACAAGCTTCTCGCAGACAGGATTTCACATCAGGAACAATCACAGAACAATGGAGAGTTCAGGCAGTGACTAAGTAGAAGTCAGACCTGATAAAGATGGTGAATCACTAACACATGAGAACCCCCAAATTTCTAATGGGAGATGCTTGTGAGAGCAAAAGAAAATACATCATGTCTAAAACACCTGTGTATTTACTCACTGCATTTTCAGTATATCAAGCCTTAGGGCATTTCCTCTCCCTGCTCTCCTTCCCACCCTGAGCCTCAGCATATTGTACCCTCAGTTGTACTGGGACAGTGGTTGGAGCAAGGGTCAGCAATAGTCAAAAAACATCCAGGCAAAATAAATAGATTAATTAATGTCTAGTACTAAAATATAGTATAGTCACATACTGATAATTCTGGGCTGTGACAAAGTACAGAAACTATCACAACCTTATTAGCAAAGGAAGCAAATAATGTTTTTAATGGCATTTTGAAGATGCATCTTTAAATATAAGATTAACTATTTAATTTTGCAAAGATCAAGAGTGAATTATAGTGAAACAGACAACTATGTTCCTCAGCCTAAAATTTTTGCCATATAACTTTGCATACTATTGATATAAGCATTTTGTGTCTTCTGCAAGATTCCTGCATGAGGGAAAGAATATGGTTATTCAAATTACAATAACTTTTCCAGTGTCAATTTTCTGGGAGAATATGACAAACAAATAATATAAATTGTTCCCAATGAAGTGCTGAAAGATCCATGGAAAAGTAGTATGGAACCACTTTTGGCTCTCATTTTGCCTCTTCTCTTTTTGATCCTGATCTTGTTAAGACTTGTTATATCCACTGAGCCTCAAGCACAAGAGTATTTCACTTCCATTAAATGCGCCCACCACAATTTTAACAACAGAATTTTAACTGAACTTGTTTTCGGAAGTTGGCAAAGGCCTGTGTAGCTTTGCCCTGTCCCCACCAAGGCTCTTCTCTTTACACCAACAAACATGTTTTTATTTGTATGGTGTTTCAAACATTGAGCTGGGAAGGCAAGCCTTGGATTCGCTAAAATAGACAGAAACACACAGGAGCTGCTCAGGGCCGGGAGCTTACATAAACTTCCAGAAATAAGAAGCACAAATGTTTTTTAAATGTAATTTTGACAAATTATTTTAACACGTTATCTCCTTCAGAAGGAAGAGTTTGCTCCTGGAAGACATCTTTGAAAGGCTTCTCCCTAGAGAGCCTCAGTTGAGGTAAGAGAATACAGCAGAGGTGCCTGACTACTGCTAGTACATTTAATGAGATAATTACTCCCTCTTGTTTGTAATGGTTACTGGCTTTGTACGTTTGTTATGCTTGCAGCCCAGAAAAAAAAGCACTCGTTGCTCCCATGTGTGCCCGGCCCTAAGGAGAGCAGTTCTAGAGCCAGCTGGGCTCTGCTCTGCGGAGGAGAGGAGGAAATGGGTCTTGTGACAGTTGGCAGTGGCTTCTGCTGCTGCTCTGCTGGGAGGGTTAAGAGTTGCACAACCTGTAATCATAGTCTTCTCTGGCCTTTATGGGACACTGTCCTGCTCAGCACCCAAACAGGATGCCAAAAGCTGCTGGAGGGGCTGTGTCACACAGCTGGGAGGTGTGTGCACCCAGAGCCACTGGCTGCAGCCCTGTGGGCATGTGTGTGCATCCTGAAGGGAGATTAAGAGGTTTTACAGGCAGAATGAAACTCTGTGATCACCTGATCTGAGCTGGATTTTGCTCACCTCATTCCCTATGGTGGAGCAAACAGTACTGTTTTTCCCCCCTTATGCCATATCCTCTGATCTGGATGTGGTCATATCACTGGCATAATTGTGAATTACTATTTTTTCTGAAATTGTATGAGAAATCCAGTGTCCTAGAGAGATAGTCAAGGCTTTTGCTAATCACAATATCAGTTTGCACAATCATTTCTTTTACTACAGCCCTAACAATAGCACAAAAATCTGTCTCAGACACCTTCAACTCTAGATTGGCTCTCCTACTCCAAATTTTAAAGCAATTCACAAACAAGCATGACAATTTACTTGGTGTGCTGCACAAGGACCAGCATTTCTTCCACAAGTGAAAAGTTTGCTAGTCACTGAAGTAATTACCACTGGAATAAGAATAAAATACTTGCTCGGATCCAAACTACTGCCTTAGCCATGTACTGACTTGGATGGCATAGCTGCAACAGTCCAATTCCTTATTTTTATTCATAGTTGCTCTTGTAATTTTTTCCCCAGTTTTTCAAGGCAAATATAGAAAAACTAGTAAGTAACTGTGAGCAAAGGTATATAGAATGTAGATAATGCAAATACAAAGGGACTACCAAATTTTAGTGGATTTACAAGAGAACCTCTTGGAAAAATGAACCCTCAGAAGTGATGACAAACTTAATTTTACAGTTGCAGTGACAGAGGAGGAACTCCTCTCATGCATACAAAGTCTTAGCACCCCTCTGAGTCATTTGCTTGTTCTTGGAGGGAAGAGTTACTAATTTCTTCCCACAGCATCTCTTTGCCAAGTGTCTCAGTACTGAGCTGGCCTGCAATACTGCCTAGCATTATTGCCTAGCTGCTCATCTGATCTGTTAAGCCAAGAGAAAGTGGTTAAAAACAACAGATTTAGCAGGTAAAACCAGTAACTCAAAAGCTAAGAGGCTGACTGAAGGTCATGGAACCTCCCATTTCCAGTTTGATAGCCCATGGTACTAAGGGTATATATTTTTCAGTAGAGTTGATGTGGTGACAGTCTATCTTTTCTTATTAAGGAAACCATCTCTGCCCTGACAGCTTCTTCTGTTGTCTGTCTCAGACTAAGTGCTGAGTTCTGCATCATCCATTGAGCTTTTCTCTTCAGTGTTGATCTTATGGTCTGAGAACTGCCAGCACCTCGCAAACACTCTGTTTCTGCCGTGTTGCACCATTGCTGTGGATAGAGAAATTCTAACCTCTACAACTGTTAAATTCATATTATCTGAGCAGTCTATCTGCTATGGCCATCCCTTAGTGTGCTGCATATCTAATTTCTAAATGCCATATGAAAAGTAAAGAAAAAGTGAACCAGTACATCTAATATTTTGACTGATGTGAGTGATGACCGGACCTTGTAGCACTTCAGTGTCTTAGATCAATTGGTCATATCACCTTAGAAGACAAATCACTAGTTTAAAACAGTCCCTTGAAGGCAAAAGAGAGGATCCCTTTCTCTCAGGAGTAATGACTAAGAGATAAACCTGAAGTCTGACACTCAAACTATTAAAAGTCTATTCCAGTACTTTCTGCATGTAACATCTGGTCTGAGTAGAAGCAGGATTCCTGTTCTGTCTCTCTCTCACACTTTGCAGCACAGCACTCCTGGTTACAGGCACATCTGCCACGTGATAAGTGTAATGCAGCTGGAGTACTCTGCAGGTTGGTTACAGCAGCACATTTAAAGCTTTTAAAGAGCCACATTGCTTGAAAGAAAGTAAACAAATATCACTTTATCTCAAAGACCTCAGTCTACTTTAAAAGGAAGACTTGAACAAGATCTTGTGGCTTAACCTCTGCAATGTGTTATGAAAAACTGTATGCCTCTAACATGACAGGGCTTGGCAGCCACTGACTCCCATCAAGGGCATTAAACTTATCAAAATCAACCAAAATCAAACACAACAAGCTGTTTGGAACAGCCAGTCACACACACAGGAATTTTCTAAGATTTATATTTTCATAGGTAATGTAATCAAAATCTCCCCTCTCTCCACTGCCAAATAGAAGGTTTGTGAAACCCTATCAGGGCCACCATCCAACTGCTGTTGCCTCTGATTGCTTCGGTGCATAGACACTCCTAGTTCACAAGCCAGTTCCTCTCTGACCATCGAGGAGGGCCTGCCACATGGAGCAAAACCAGGCTCTTCATTGCTCCTTTCAGTGCCCTCGGCTGGCAAAGGCACATTCCCTTCAGTCAGTGTGTGTAAGCTGTCAGGAACATCTTCAGGCTCTACAGTAAATCACGCCAGTGTCCTCCTTGGTCCTGCATAGCCATCCTCAGTTCTTCCAAGAGACCTTCTCCTCAGGGATGACAGTGACACATGGCCTTGGTGCAGATGGCAGAGCTGCTACCCTGACAAGCTGCCAGATACCTTGGTGTTTTGTTTGCTAATCTAACTTTTTATTCCATTTCCAACAGGGCAAAATGTCAGACACTCCTCTTGCAGTCCTTTCTTTTGTTCTCTTTCCTGGCATACAATTCTATTGGAACTATTTCAGGGTTAATGGACATTGGTCCAGGGCACTTACTAGATGTTGGCAGGAACGTTTTTGTTCTTTTTTTTTGTACTTGTGGTTCTGGTAAAGCATTGTGAAGATTTGACTTGATATCATAAGAATGCAAAGAATTGGGTTCTTGAGTGAGAGAGGTTTTTGTTTAGCCATGTGTTTACTCCTAGTACTGATTTTCTACGAAACTATTTGATAATGTATATTAAAAATTGGCATGCCTTGTTTAAAATGACAACAAAAAGGACCACAGTTCATAATTTAATTCCTCCAGAATACCTGTGCAGGAAAACTGGAATTTATGAGATGTTGCCGTTCTTGTTACCCTTCACACTGCACAGAAGTTCATCTAAACGTGATACTTTCATTTAAGTACTCTGTCAACAGTATTTCTGGTTGAGAAACTGAATCATAAATGTAAAGCAAGCACCCTGAGGAGCCCTAGAATACAAGGGTCCTCTCCACATTGATTCTGGTGTTTAGGACAGCCTCTAGAATGAATCAGACAAGACTTGTGAAGTCCTATCTGTTTGCCTCTCTGGAACCACATACATATTGCTATTGCAATTCCTATTCAATATGTATGTTAATTGGACGTAGCCATTTTCCACTCTCAGTCACACACAGATGCTGTCTATTTTGCTGTTTTATTTTGAAAAGTAAGTTTTACCAGACCAGTAAACGGCCACTTGGTTTTTGCTTCATCAAGGCCATTCCTCATCTAACAGCAAAGCGAACCTCACTTGGTCCAATTTCAGTGCAGATCCCCTATGATCCTTTAGGCTAGTGACACCAGTATCTGACCAATTCAGTTTTCCCAGGGCTGAACTTCAAGTTACACAGCTTTGCAACATGAAGACAATCTTTATATTGGTAAGATCATCACACACATCGTGTGCCTTCCAACACCAACTCTGCACACAGAAAAGTGTACCCTCATGCTTCCACAACACAATACGTTATAGCTCCTCAGTCCTTCAGGGTCTGCTGCATGAAACAGTGTAAATGCTGTCATTGCCTCTGTTTTAGCTGCAATGTTTCCCTCCAAGGAAACACAAACATGCCTCTTGATCATCACCAGACCTATTCTTTTCCAGAATAAAGCTCTTGATGCCCTTCGTGCCCCAGATTCCATTAATTTCTTATGCTATAGAATTAATGCGAGACACAAGAGAGCTCATAGGGCCTCAATATCTGGGTACCTTCCACAACATCTCTTATACTCACACCCTGCAGCAGTCTCTGCTCACTAGCTTTTGGGTTAAATATTCCCAGTTGCTATCACAGTCCCTCAGTCCACCAATGTGCATAAGACATGGAGTCCTCAAATGCTTAAATCAGCTCTGCTTCACCAGTGCACAAGGCTGGAGTCATTTGGCTGAACAGGAAGGCTGTGACTCAACGAGAAACAGAACTTGCATCAAGTACCCATGAAACACATCCCTGCCACAGGAGCTGATGAATCCAGTAGACAGGCCAATTTGGCACAGAGACAGTAGTGCATCAGTAAGACAAGCCCACAAAGATGACAAAATGAAAAGATGTGAGATATGGGTGGGGGATACAAAAAGCACTGCTTGTGGGACTCAGAGAAGCAAGAGAAGAGGGAGAAAGCTAGTTGTTGGAAAGGAGGTGAAAAAGAAAAGGAAACGAATTAATGAAAAAGAAAAACACATGATCAGAAATAAAGGATAGGAGGAAAAAGTAACTACAGAGAGGAGTTTGAGTTTTTTTAAATCAGAAGAAAAGAGGTCAACTCCTGAAGGAATAGGGCTACCATAAATATTTCTTATTAGAAACAGCATCCAGCCAGGCAGACTGAAAGAACATGAGAAGACAGATACATTTGTGCAAAGAAAACTCATGTGTCAGGACATAATCGTAGCAGTAAGAAACAGACAATCACTTGACCAAAAAAGAGTGAGCATCAAAACAAAAAGACACTACATTTACTCAAATGGTCACCACTTTCCCTCATTTCATGGATATCTATTCCAAATCAGATTTTGCTCACTGCCATCAAAGGATGCAGCCATCACATTGTTGACAACAATATGGCACAGCAGACAGAAACAAATGAACCCTGTTTCTTTCAGCTCTCAGACTGCACCCAAAGAATATCTGCCTACCAAAACTAGCAGAGAGAACATTACCAAATCAACATAACATATCCCCGCAAAGATTGGTACCTCTTAGAACTACTCTGTGTATACAGAACAAGAATTTCATGTTATTAATTTTACAGTCTAAACATGGATGACAAAAAGCCTCTGCTAAGCCCCAATGTGCCTGGACTTACAGATTTGTAAACCTTGTATGAATTTAGTCCCTTCCACACTGTGTCTTCCCTCCCTTTAGAAAGTACTATGAAAGTAGACCAGTGCTTTTAAAACTAGGAGCCTGGCTTTTCCAAGAAGTCTCCAGTCTCCTCTGAACAATATGCAAAGCAAACTCAGGGAGGGAACATGAAAAAAAAGAGAAGTCTTCTTTTCTCCTTCTTTTTCTGCCCAAACTCAAGAAAACAAGAGTCTAGTATTGAATATTCAGCACTGAAAACTAACTGCTCAATAGACAGTCTGTTTGCAGAGCTCAAAGTGGAAATGACCCAGCAAGGAGGAGAGGTGAACACACTGCTCCATCCATGTGATTAAACTGCTCTGTAAATGCAATCCTCCCCACTTCTCCCCACCTTGTTACAATGGAGGCCATTTGCTGCCCCTACCACAACTTGTTTGAAAAAATGTTTGCACTAGAGGGGCCCCTGCACCAGTATTGTCCCCATGACTCTAAGTTTAGGAGAGGAATGTGAACTGCAACTTTGGGAAACCTGTGTCAGCCAGTGGGATGATTGCCACTGCTTGGGAGAAAGGAAGAACAGGACACAGTTACAAAGGAGCAGAGTGCCCTTCTGGGAGCTGTCCCTGCTCTCAGCCTGCACAATGTACAGGGTGAATCCCACCTGGCAGCTGCCTTGTTCTGCCATGGACCTTGCAGGTTTCTGAAGCACTCCTCTTCTGAGTTAGGACATTATGGTGTCACACAGTGAGCACCCAGGAGGCCCATCTGGGACACAGGCTGGTGTGCAAACACAACACACCGCTCAGTCAACGTGTCATTTGCACTCTGCCTCTCATAAGACCAAATTTTCCTTGATAACTAAAACATAGTTCCTTCTACCCTTGATTCCAAGACACCCCAAAGAAAAAACATTTTACTTACACAAGGCACACGTTGCAGACCTGTTGTGATGAGAATTCCTGGTCTGGCTCTTGCACCATGTCTGTCGCCCATGGGATCTCTGTCTCACACACAGCACTGGGCACATCTCCTCTCCTGCTGCCCTGGGGCACTAAGCATGTTAGCCAACAAATCTCTGTCCCACTGCTTGGCCCGGTCTGCCAGAGAGAGACCTGGACCTGAAGGGCTGTGCTGAGAGGTAGGCAAGTCTCTGCATAGAAGCCCGTTCCCTCCAGCCACCAGGTGAGCAGTCCGGAATTCCCATCTCAGGAGCAGACACCCATCATCACACATCATAGCACTGCTGTACCCTGACACACAACACTCAAGGAGCAAGACTCCACTTCCATATTTTTCTTACACCATATTTTTTTAAAATATTTTTTAAAAGGTCTATCATGCCACTGTCACCCTAAGGACCAGCCAGGGTTTTTGCTTCCCCACATCACATTTTTTAAGGGATAAAGGAACAGGAAGGATTTTACTTTCCTCTGAACATCACAGACAGCAACAGTCAGGAGCAGGATACGTAGCAGCTAACAGCATTAAATACTCATTTGCTTAATTAGGACATCCTGCCACATGCTCATGGTTAAGCAATGTCAGATGAGAGTGGGAACCACGTGAGCTAGATTGATGAGAATTTTTTCTGTTTTTTCTTCTCTTTGAAGGATAGGATTTTGTCTACTTCTTACAACCATCCATGAATTTTACTCAACTAATAGTCTGTTTCTGCAAGATCCTTGAATATTAGGAAAACATACAGTCTTTCCTGCTTGTCCTCTGACACACGTGAACATGTGGTCTTTTCGTAGCAGATTTCATCTTTGTTATAGGGTGCTGAAAAGTGTCATTAGTTGTGAAAAGGATGTTCTATGGGGTCTTTTGAATCAGGTGTGCATTGCTGTCACCATAGACCTGGCTCTGGGACACAGGTGGTTCCTCCCAGCATTGGATGACGACTCATGATATCTGACTAGTGAATTGGGCTCTCCCTCCAGCTGTAGCTCAGGTAGTTGAAACACTTCTGAAATAGTTTAGCAATTAATAGGGTTCTAGAGGGGGGGGGAATTATATTAACTCTTCTAACATAATTTACTTCTAACATTAACTTCTAACATTTAGTGGTATCTGCATTTACCTCTACTTTTCCCTGTTTTTGCTACTTTTAAATTTCTCTTGTCATTGCATTTCTAGTATTTTATTGCTTTACAAGAGTAGCACAACAAGCTAGATCTGAATTTACAAATCTATTCAGGAACAGAAAGCTCATGTCTGTTTTGTTGACTTGGAGATCTCATTTTCAAACTTATATTTGCATGTAAGACATTTTTCATCTAATGAATTTTACTTGACTTAATGCAAGCATCTGTAAGTCTTGCCCAAGTAGCCAAGCCAGTAAAAATGGCTGCATTGAAGGAGATGGGAGAGTCTGATAGTATAATTCTAAGGAGAGAAAGTTTTGAAAGAGAAAAAAGAGAAGATGAGAGACAAGCAGTTCTATTTCCAGCAGCAATATTCTTGAGGGGAGAGGGGGGAAACAATAATTACTAACACTCAAAACTTACAGTTCTTACTTTCAGACAAGTATCCTTCATTTTCTAGGTATTATCTCAGCAAGCAAATCAAGGCCCCCAGAGAAGAGGATTTTGTGTTTCTAAGAGTTTGAGTCCCTGCCATGTAGTCCGTGAGCACTTAAATCTCCAGCACAAAGTTTGTCAGAGCGATGATCACAGCCTCAGACCACAACAAGCCCAGGAAACTGATGAAGTCCCGACATACTGCTCTGAAATGAATGTCTCTAATTCTCTGGGCTGTGAGGTTCAGGAAATCACTCATTCAGGGAATGCTCCAGCTATCTGAAATATATTGTTTGCCATTATGACAATATTTTGTAACCTGCACAAAAGTGCTCAGGATAAGCTGCTAATTGATTGCAAACACATTCTTAGCTGTGATTCAACTCCTTGGTTCCTGTAATAATTTCTATCTCAGAGAAATTAAGTTTGATTACTAATAAAAGAAAACGAAGTCCTGAACTGTAGCTGAAGTAAAGGAAACAAGACAGCACCAACTCCCACATTTTGGTTTTGAGGCAATTTAAACTGCAAAAGAGTTTTCTCTTACTGAGTGCAATGAGAGCTGAGGTTCTATTTAACCCTCTCCACTTTTTCCTAATTTCAAATTTATCAAATTTGAAGAATGGCAAAAAATATTTAACCCAACACTTATTTCTATACAGAGAATGAAACCACAGCTCTTGCAGCAAATAAGAAAGACTCTGATACTGACTTTATGCACCATTTCTAACACTGGCTAGTATTTTATATCTAATAAACTGCTCTTGCTGCAAATCTCCTGGGAGAAAAGAAACTTAAATCAAGACAGGCCAGTACTGCTAGTTATGCATGTAAAATAGCTACAATTAAGTTATTACACATTCCCAGCTGTGGGGATGGATCATTACGTGCTAACACTGGGCACCTGCCCTCTCCCAGGCATGAACACACAAACTTCAACAGGTGTTTCCCTTGTGAAGCCATTGCAGGATCAGGACCCATCTCTAGCAGCAAATGGTACCACAGTTTTAAAAGCTTGCAGAAACTCTTTGGCACGTATATACAATTCTATAGGACCTAAAAGATGTGTGTAAACATGCCTGTAGTACAGACATATTAAAAAACCTACACGGGCCTCCACTGGCTTAATCACCACATACTCTTCCTTCCTATGCTTGTTATCTATAGAATCGCTCAGCCATCAAATATCCTTTATGCCATCCATCTTCCTAACTAGTGTGTTAGCAATCAAATCCCCTCGGCTGCTGGGGTCCTGGGCTCCAGCAGGGTGGGATCGTACCGGGTATTCATTTTCAGACACAATGAAACAAATAGAAAATCCAGCACAGATGCAGAGAAACAGACGAGTGGGTGAACTTAGAAAATTCACAAACCTCAGTGCTCACAGAATTGTGAGCTAATTATTTGGACTCCAGTGTCACATCAAGTATCCCCAAAGGACTGACTTTATATTTGTATTAGTTACATGACAGCCCACCACTGCTCTCAAGGCATTGTTAGAAACCCAGCTGTATTTAAGGCCACCTCTTCAAAAGTCTTGATCTGAGGAGGTACTAACATTTCATCACGCCGTGGATTTCAGTGACCCACAATCTGATCTTTAGTTTGCTACTGTGAAATCCTATGTATAGAAATAGTTATTCTAGGGAATGCACCTCCTTATGGCTATCCTATCTTGGAAAGCAGTTGCAAATTAAGCTAGCAAAATGCAAAGGTGTTTACATTTGGAGATGCTACAGATTTTACAGCTACATTGACCTTTTTCCTTGCCTGCACACTCACTGCACCAGTGGCTGAAACCTAGACTTATTTTCTAAAAGCAAACAAGCCAACAACCCTGATGGAAGCAGGGTACTGTTCCCATGACTTTTTGTGGGACAGCTCTTGCAGCATCACAAGTATCTTAGCACAAAATGGTCTCTTCCAATTTGGGGATCTTTTGCTCAATATATATTTACTATAGTAAAGGTGCAACTGTGATAGATGGGGTTTTTTACTGTCTCAAATCCAAAATCTGTCTGAATCCAGGGTCCATTTTGTAATGAGGATTTAAGGCCAATAAAATCCTGAGGACTATAAACCCTAGACTGGAACTAAAATAAATAGTTTCCTACAGTTTTCTGGCTATTATTATGCAAAATCTTGTTTTAGTTCTTTTGTCTCTCCATCCTTTTAAACACTTTTTCTCGACTGCAGGTAAATAGCAGATTGCAGAGCAGTGAAAAGTATCGCAATTCTCCCTACCTAAGAATTAATCCATTAGTAGACAAATAAGTCATAAACTCACTCTTTTCTCTGAGTTAGACTTAGAAGATGAACTTCTTAGTTCAAGGCAATTTTGACCAGATTACAAACCTCTAAAAAAATTCCTACAGATTTTACAAAGTTATTAAAACTCCCTCAGGAATTAAGACCTAATCCAGTGATGGGACTTGCATTTAGATCCCGGTTCTGCTGCTGCTGAAGGCAAAGGGAGTTGCCAAGGATTGGGCCCTGCAGCGCAAACATTGCTCACAGGAACTCTGCAGCCGGCAGGAAAGAAAACATTTTTTATTGGGTTGATTTTTTTTTGCTCCATTTCTTTCATGTGTGAAATATTGTAAGATACAAAATAACGTAGGACAAATACTCAGGTTCAGCTGTATAAAGGACTAGTAGTATTTCTTTTGCATCTCCATATCATATCCATATGATATTGAATTTAGGATTCAAAAGAATCATTGGATCATCTTAACTACTTAGCAGGTAAGAATCTTTATAAACACAAATTCTAGAACAGTAAAGGACATTTTTTTTTACTTACTAGAATAAAAATAAATAACTTTTTTGCTTAAGTATGAAAAGTACTCCAGGAAAATAAGGAAAAAAAAGTCAATACCAAGTTTCCTGTTTACTGTGTTGCAATACACAAAGCAAACGATTTTCAGAAGCAAAATCAAACATTTTTTTTGGATTAAACAAATCAGGACATAGAATCACAAGCTTATGAATCATACATGTGTTCTAAAATGTCACAGCTCCATTCCCAACTAGCATTTAAGTATGTATTATCAATATTGGTAATTTCATTAGTTGAACCAGGATGTGAAAGCCATTAATTCCCTTCAATCAATGCTTATATGCTAGATCTTTTTCAAATCGCAAGCTCGCAGCAAAGGTCACCCACCACTGCCACAACACCTGTCCATGTTGATAAGAAGACGGACTGAAATCTGGCCACTGCCGCAAAGTTTTCAACCCAGGCGGTGCAACCAGCTTTTCGTGGTTCAAACAAACTGCTTTAAGGGCCTAATCCCAACGTCCTTGACAGCACTGAAAGGCTTTCTGCTCATTTTAATGGGCTTTGGATCAGCTCCTAAATCTCAGCTTCACGTCCCAAGGATCTCATCCATCTAGAGTCTGGAAACCAGCGAAGGTTTTGCCTGCCTGCAACACTGAAATAACGAGGGATATTTATTGAGTTGCGCAGAAAAGTTGCACTTCAAGAACGCCTCTCTGTTTCCTTCGGCTCCCGCTCCCTGAGCGGTGCGGCGGGCGCTATTTCCGCGGGTGCAGCGGGGAAGAGAGATTGGCAGACCCCCGGAAAATCCTTATCGCCCGTGCCCCCGCACGCCGCTCCCGACCGGGCGGCGCCCCTGAAAGCCCGACGGGGCGTCCTGCGTGGGAGAGCTCCTTCGGGGCGGCGTGGGGGGGGCCGGGCACCGGGGCCAGGGTTCTGCCCCGCGGCAGCGCCCCGCACTCACCGTGCCGATGTCACTAGGGGGGGCTGCGGCTGTGGAAACCCTATTAACGCTCGGGGTTGCCCGCAAAGCCTCCCTCCCTCGCCCCAGCAGCCCCGCAGGGCGCCCCGGGCGCTGGCCCTGAGCACCCAGCTCGTCTCCGCCCTCCCGCCGGCCTCGGTGAACTCTGCCGACGGGGGAGAAGGAATTCTGGTGCGCTGGTGCCCGGTTCCCCGACAGGCTGTGAGGTGTCAGGGTGCCGGCGGGGCGGCGGGGTGAGAGTCCGGCCGAGAGCAGGACAGGCGGCGGCGGCGCCCGCGCTCCCAAAAGCCAGACACGGCCCCCCCGGGATGACCCCTTTGTGCCCCACAGCGAAGGGGAGGGGGAGCCCCGGCGGGGGCTGCACACTTCCACTGGCAGCTCGACGGCTCCCGGCCCGGCTGGGGGGAGTTACGAGCTCAAGAAACTATCCCCAGGGGCTGGCGCCCGACGGGGTTAAAGGCGGTGGCAAAACGATGCGAGGAAAGATGCCGCAAACTCACCGAGAAGGGCAAGTGGCCCTCCCGGGTGAGTGCCCCTCTCCCCGGCCGCGGGCCGGACCCCGAGGGCGGCAGGAGAGCTCCGAGGGCAGCTCCTCGCCAGCGCCGCCGCT
>WEIV01011223.1:1887-16659 GCA_013390005.1 Calyptomena viridis | reverse complement strand
GGTGTCTCTCACCCTGCAGGGTGTACAAACTGACCATTTGTTTTGCAGGAAAAGCTCTAGTGAGCAACAAGGGACGTGTTGCTCTATGGTCACCCCTGATCTTTCTCTGAGGAATTTTTGCAGGGTGCTGCTGGGTCACGTAGGATTTTGACCAGTTGTGATGGGGTTGTACAACTGTCTTGGGGTGACTTTATGATTATCCCATATTCATCTCCTCTGNAATATTTATCCCTCTGAATATATTCGTTCCAAATCAGGACAACAACTCTGTACAAAACCCCTGAGCCTGGCTTTGGAAGGATGGGGAAGACATGCATTCTCCTTTTACTGAGGGACCGGATGTTTCTTGTAGCCTGAGAGGTCTATTGCTGGCCATGACTTGTTGTTGGAGGCTTCATTCCTGAGCAGAGAGGATGGGAGAAAGTTCAACTGGAAAAAGATTGGTAGAAGTTCTCCCTTTCCCTCTCACAGCCACCCAGAGGACTGCAGTGGGTACATGTGACAAATTCCCCCAAAGCAATTTCTTCTCTACACTAAACCAACCCAGATCGCTCATACTCTCCTCATATATCAGCTGCTCCCTTCCTTGTCTTCATGGCCCTTCATTGCATTTGTTCCTGTATGTCCATGTCCTTCCCATGCTTGGAAGACCTGAAGAGGACACAGTAGTCCACAGTCTCACCAGTGCTGAGCTCAAGAGGATTCCTCCCCAGTGAGGCTGCTTGGATAAACAAGGCCAGGGAAAATGTGGGCCCACTGCTGAATGGAATGAGGATCGGATGACCCAGGACATGGAAAGTGTCTTATTTCAGAGAATCACAGAATTAACAAGCTTGGAAAAGACCTTTGAGATCATCAAGTTCAACCTGTTACCTAACACCATCCCATCATCTAAACCATGGCACTAAGTGCCTCATCTAGTTTCTTTTTAAAGACTTCCAGGGACAATGATTCCACCACCTACCTGGACAGCCCTTTCCAATGGCCAATCACTTTTCCAGTGAAAATTTTTTTCCTAACATCCAACCTGAACTTCCCCTGACGTAGCTTGAGACTGTGTCCTCTTGTTCTGTCACTGGTATCCTGAGAGGAAAGACCGACCCCCCCCGGCTACAACCTCTTTTCAGGGAATTGTAGAGAGTGACAAGGTCTCCCCTGTGTCTCCTCTTCTCCAGGCTAAACAACTCCAGCTCCCTCAGCCGCTCTTCGTAGGGCTTGTGCTCCAGTCCCTTCATCATCCTCGTTGCCCTTCTCTGGACATGTTTGAGCATCTCAATGTCTTTCTTAAACTGAGGGGCCCAGAACTGGACACAGTACCACTTTAACACCCTTGAGGAATCCCAGTTCCCAAAGTCCAGGGGGAGGGGCTGCAGCAAGGAACATGTTCCCTGTGTAATGGGTTGACCTTGGCTGGATGCCAGGGGCCCTTAGTCTCTCTATCCCTCCTCCCCCTTTCCCAGCCAGGCAGAGGGAAGAGAATAAGATGAAACAACTCATGTCTTGGGATAAGGCAGTTTACTATAAGCAAAGCAAAGCTTGTGTGCACAAAAAACAAAGCAGAAAATCTAATCTCTACTTCCCATCCACAGCAATGTTGGGCTACGTCCTGAGAAGCAGGGCTTCAGCACGCTTGGTTGTTTCTTAGTGGTCAGCCAAGGGAAACAATGAATGCCTCCCCACTCTGCTCCTTTCCTTAGGTTTTATATCTGAGCTGATGTCATAAGGTATGGAATATCCCTTTGGTCAGTTTGGATCAGCTGGCTTGCTTTTGTCCTCTCCAAGAATCTTGCCTTCGCCTGATGCTCCACTCACAGCAGTCAAAACATTGGTGTGCTATCTACCAATACAGAGCACAGCACTGTGAGGGCTGCTATGGGGCTCAGACAGACCCAGTACACTTTGAAAAGTCCATGTCATTAAGCCCTTTTCTACTATATAATAAAGGACTCTGTCCACAACATTTTGGGGAAGTCAGTGCTGAAAGCATAACTAAATGAAGAATACACATATTCTACACTCTCCCGTTCACCAAGACCCATTGTCTTACTGTATATCATGGGTTTGGCCAGGACAGGGTTAGTTTTATGCCCATGGGACCCATTATGCAGCAGTCTGTTCCTGAAGGACTGCACCTCATGGAATGGAACCATGACAAAAGAATGTGTGAAGAACTGCAGCCACAGGGAAAAACCAAAGTTCAAAATTCCTGGAGAAATTACTTCCATGGGTTGGACTCCATGCTGGCAAAGGAGAATAGCATAAGAAGGAAAAAGAAGCAGAGAAAACAAGTTATCAACTCGCTACAAGCCCCATTCACCATGCCTGTGCAATAGCAGGGAGAAGGAGATGTTTTTAGATTTCTCCTTATTTCTAATTATCCCACTCTGACTTGATTGGCAATAAATGAAATTCATTTCCTCAAGTCCATCTGATGTGAACTGCTCAGACATTTTTTTGTCCTTACCTTGACCCATAAGCCTTTCATTGCAATTTTTTCCCCTGTCCAGCTGAGGAGGAAAACTCTCCAGCTGAGGAGAGTGTCTTGGTGGGCACCTGGTGGACAGACAAGATCAACCCACCACACCTTCTCTACTTGGTCTTCTTGATCAGGTGATCTGTAGCAGCCACCCAGAGCAATGCTGATCCATCTTTCCTGAACAGCCTGGCTCCATCCCCCACACCACTCTGGAATGCACCACAACACATCTCCATGATCCTATGGCGCTGCAGCCAAGACACAGAGGAAAAATGAAACCATGCTGGAGAGGAGCCCAGGCAAAGTGCATTAAAACTGCACTTCCCCAAAAAGCCTCTGAAGATTCCAGAAGAGATCCTCCTGGTACCAGACCTTCAACCAGACTTCCCTCCACTGCCTTCTGCTGCCACCAAGCCACAGATCTCTTTCTTGCACTTGCAATTGCCTGACAAGAGCCCCTGTTAAGCATCTGCCCAAAAGAAATGCTGAGAGATGTGTCTTCCCCAGCAGTCAGTTTTTGTTCCACTCTGCTACACAGCTGCTCCAGGGTGATTCTTGTTCCACAATAATATGTTGCTGCATCCCCTGGCTTTGCTGCCAGGATCTGCAGTGTGAATCTGTTCTTGGAGCTCTCCACTGATCCCTTAAAGCGATCTTGGAAACCTTCTCCATAGGTACCATCTTCTTTGTAAATCCATTCCTGAGTGCCACGTGGGCCTTGACGGTACCACACCATGTAGTAATATCTCACCCTATCTCCTCTCATGTTGCACTGGAAGGTGACTTTTTCTCCTTCTTGCACAGTCAGTGCCCTGGGCTGTTGTTCCAAGGTCACCTGAACAGTGACTGCAGGAGAGAGAGAGAACATGCCATGATCACTCCAACATTGATCCAAAGTCAAAGAAACTCTGGTGGGACTCCAAGATGACACTGGACCAGTGGGAGGGCAAAATCCTCCCCTTTGAACCCAACTGATAAAGATGAGTGGAGGAACAGAATTTGCAGCAGGAATCAAGGCTTACTAGGAAGGAAAAACAACATTTCCCTTCCTGCCAGACAGAAATCCTTTTCTGATTTTCCCAAGAGAAGGTTTTGAACTCTGTGGGGACAAATCCTTTTGTCTTTTCCAACACAGGATGGTGAGGAACCCACTCACCTGTCACTGAAGCTGCTCTAAATGAGCACAGGAGGGACAAGGGCCTCTGACAGGCAAGTGGGGTTTGGGGCCTGTTCTGCTATCCTTGAGCTGGGCTTTGCAAGATGGGTTGCAGTGCCCCATGAGCAGAGTGTCCAGTCCGAGTGCAAAGTGCTCATCCCCAAGATCTGGAGGTGCCCTGCCTGTGCCCACCCTGCAGAGGAGGCAGCTTGGATGGAGGTGACGAGCTCCCAGCTGGAAGAGGAGAAGGACTGTTCTCACCACACTGCACAGGGATGGTTGGACAGGTCGAGCCAGGGAACTGGTCAGGCTGCATGGGGGCAGCACAGCTCCACAGAGCCGTGCAGAGCACAGGGGCACACTCAGTGCCAGGGGGGCATCACCCCTTCCTTTCACTTACCTACAATGCGCAAGAACCCCACACACAGCACAGTCCACATGGCCAGGTCTGCTCTGTCTCACCTCTCTCCAGCTTCTCTGTGCCTGCAGAACAGCTCTGCCCACACCTTCCCTGCCTGTGCCTCTGTCACTGCACTCACTTCCAGTTCCTCCTGGTCCCTCCCTCTGTCTCTGACAACAGGGAGGGTGAGAGGTGGGGACTTAATGAGCTGAAGCTGAATCCGTCGGTGCACTTCCGGGTGTCTCTCACCCTGCAGGGTGCAAAAAGAGAGGGTTCATTAGGCAGGTGTGTAACACAGCCGTGTTGCTGTGGGGGCCATCCCTGACCTTTCTCTGAGGAATTTTTGCAGGGTGCTGCTGGGACTCTGGAGCTGACCCGGCACACTGTCCTTCCCCTGGCCCCCTGCTCCTTGCTGCTGCTGAGCTGCTGCTCCCAGATGTGACCCCTGTGATCTCAGCTCCACATCGACAGGGCATCCTCAAGGCAGAAGGGCTCCTCACCCTGATCCCTCCACTCCTCTCCAGCACCTACTCACTCACCAATGATAACACTTCTCCAGCTGCCTGTTCCTGTCAAAGCCCTCCCAGAACTCCCAAAACAGCAAAGGCAGCCCAGGACTCAGCTGAGACCAGGCTGTTGGCGCTGCTCAGCAGAGCTTGGACATTCCCTTCCCTGTGTCCTCCTACTCAGCAAGAACTCAGAGCTCTCCCTGAGACCCCAGGATGGGATGCCTATGAACCCTGACACAGTGTCACAACCCTTTTTTTAGAACATTGCCCACTCCACCTTGGTCCTGCACACTGTGCCTCCATAGACTGTCTGAATCCATTCTCTCCCTTTTTCTTTTCTGTCTACTCAAACATGATCCCTTGCAGACGGGATCATTGGGACAAGGATGAGAGAAGGGAGTTGGAGGAGGTAGAAGAGCCCACTGATAATGAAGGCTCAAATTTGAGAAAAGAAGCAGTGGAATTCAGGGCCTGGGAGAGCTTTGGTGCCCTGGGACACTTGGGGCTGGTTCAGCATTGTAGACATGCCAGTTTCCATATGGTCCCAAACCCATGGAGGATTTGTAAGTTTGTAGAAAAGGAGACTGAAGGGCTCCTTCTCTCAGCTTCCTGAGGTGGGGAAGTGGAGAGGGAGGTTCTCTTTTTGTATGCAGTACAAAATTTTGTACGCAGTGATAGGACTTGTGGTAATCGTTCAGAGCTGCACCAGAGGAGGTTTAGACTGGATATTAGGAAGCATTTTTCTACTGAGAGAGTGGTCAAACATTGAAACAGGTGACTTGGAGAGGTGGTCAATGCCTCAATCCTGACAGTGTGTAAAAGCCATTTGAACAACACCTATGCAGTACATGTTTTACCTTTGGTTCAGCCCTGAATGGTCAGGCAGTTGGACTAGGTGGTTGTCACAGCTGCCTTTCAATTAAGTCTTTCCTCTTTTCCATCCCCTCCTTTGTCCTGCCCTCTCTCCTTCTCCTCTCCACTGAGAGCACCCAGACACAAAGAGACCCCTGTTTCTGCGACCCAGGGCACAGTGCATTCACTGACTTCTTGCCTTGCGTGGTCTGTGTCCCATGTGAACATGCAGGAGGGGAGGAAAATGATGTTGTGCAGGGAGTGCCAGATAATATGCCTTCACTGTCCTGGAATAATGCACAAGTGCTCCTTGTTGAAATAGGGTAGCAAAAGTGTGTTTCTTCTTGGGAAAAACAGGGGAGGTTTGTGTACAAAGGGTATGACATGAAAGGGTCCAGACTGCTTGACTGAGTTCAACGTGTCCTGCAGACTTGTGGCTCATCTGAGGAGACCCAAAAGCTGAAATATTTCCAGGAAAGCCATGGTTGCAATGAATGTCTGATCTTCTGTCATGGTTACAGAACATCTGTGGTCTCTGGAAACAACTGAAAATGACTGAGAAGGGCTGAAAAGCTTCACCCACACCACCAGGAGCAGAAAGATTCCTAAAACCCAGTGGCACACAGTGTAAATTTCACTATTGAAAGGAAAATATTCATATAATTATGGACCCAGGAGGGTTTAGGATGCAAGCGACCTTTAAAAGGTCCTTCAGTCCGATTCCCCCGGTCAAGGGGAGAATTTATATTTATAAAATCCTCAAATTTTTACTTTTATAGTGTCCATTTACCAAACATGTTGGGGTGGGGTGGGCTGAGCTTGGAGTGCACACCGAACCCTGAACTTGGGTTGTGAATCTATTTACAGAATGCATTTATGAAAATTGCTGCAAGAGATGGTGGTCAAGGTCTTCCAAAAGATGTTTTGAGTAGCTGTAGTCATGGGAAAGCTCCATCTTCATGTCACAAAAGGCATCAGCATCGATACAAAGTCTGAGCTGTCCCAGAGACCCCAGACAGGGGACGACATCAGAGCTGGGCCTAATGGTTGCATTTGGTTTAAGTGGGGTTGGTCCTGGTACTCTCTGACTCAGCTACTCTCTGTTGTAGCTGACTCAGCACTGCCTCCCACAGAAAGTGGCCTGGGAAGTGGGGCTTCCAGTCCTTATGCCCTGCGGGAATGACACTGTCCTCCACAACTGGTTCTGTGGTGCTGAGAGTGTAAGGGGTCTGTGTAAGGGCAAACCCCCACACCACAGGACCCCAGTGTGAGAGACTGGGGACAATTGTTAATGGCTCAAACACTCATCAGGTGCTTTGCTGATGAGGCATAAAGTAGCCACCCAGGTGCACAGGGGGTACCCACCCACCAATGGAGCTGCAGGCTGGATGTTGAGCCAGATAAGGGAAGAGGCAACAAGAGCAAGATCTTGCCAAAGCCGTTACACAAGTGACTCTGCTGTGAAAGTACCAGGACATTTGCAGGTAGCCTGAAGATGTTCATCTTTTCTGATGGGCAACAGTTGATTCAACTACACTGAAGTAAGGGCAGCTGTAACATCTTAGACCATCAAAGACTCCCAAAGTGTCCCATGACCCTCAGCATCACATCATCCAGTGTAAAACCCCCTGTCCCAGGGAGGTACCTGGCTGTTCCCAATGAGCCTGAGCATAGTAAGAACCCAATGGGCTTTGTGCTTTGTGAGTTTCCCCCACCCTCAATGGATGAAGACTGTGACCATCACTTTGACCAACAGATATCAAAATTGCAAGGATCATGTCTCCTTGCTGGATCCAATGGGTGGTGACTATAAACCTTTCTCTCTCTCTCTTTCTTCTCCTAATTTATTAAAGTTTGCTAAGTTAAGTTTGTGAAGTGCCTTAATTTGCCAAGTACTTTATTCTATCTCAATGTTCTAAAGTTGGCAAGTAAAAGTTTGTTACTGAATCTCCTGAGAATTTTGTTGTTTCTCCCACACACTGCCTGAAGAGAATCCAACAACCTCCCCTAAAGCCACTAAGTGAGCCAGGGCATAACACTCAGGGTCTCCAATGGTGGTCTGCAATGTGGTCTTGAAGTGTTTGCAGCAGTGCTTCATGGAGCACAAGGGTCACTTCAGTCCCTGGGCTCTGGGAATGCTGAAGTAGCTTGGTGTCCAGCGGAAGGCACCCTGATGTGTGTCCCATGGTTGGGCTGGTGCGTGCCCTGTGCCATTCAGGGACAGCTCAGAGATTCTGCCAGGATCCAGCTCAGAGCATAGAATCAAGTCCACTGCCACTGCCACGTGCTGGTGGAGCTGGAGGTATCTGCTCTCCCACAGCCCTTTGCAGAGCAGAGCTGGGTTGTGGCACTTGTGGGGCCACAGAGTTCCTGGGCCTCAGGAAAGCTGCTCTGTCCTTGGGGAAGGTGAGGCAGAACAAAGCCCTGTCGTGCATTTTGCCACCAGCCACTGCAGCCGAGGGGGTGTTTGGTTCATAAGGATGGAGGACTCCACTGTGGGGCCTGCTGGAGCTGATCCCAGAGCTGCCTGGGGAACACCTCAGCCCTACACAAGTAGCACCAGGTGAGCTGTGCCAGAGGCTGCACTGCAGGGTAAGAGGGCTGCATGGGGAAGTTGTTCCTGCTGCCCATGACCAGGCACACTGACCATGGCCCCTGGATCTGGTGATGGAGGGGAGGGACAGGTGGAGCAGGGATTGTGGGCCATTCTTAAGGATATTAACCCATTCCCAATTCCTGCAACATATTCCGAACATGTCCTTGTCCAGCACAACCTCACATAAAGCACAAGAAACACTCTCCCCCAAGGACTTGTGGAACTGCTGACCTCCTTGGGACTTTCCACATGCTCACAGTTCTTCTCTGGAGGACAGCAGCTGTTCATATGACAGTCTACAGGTCCAAGTGGTATTTCTGACAGAGGCACACCAAGGCAGGGACTGATGGCTGCTGTCGGTTGTGGGTAACCAGGGTTGTCTTCCTCTTATTCAAGAGACAGTGTCTGACAAAGAATCCTCTGCAGTGTGTCCACCCTCCAATGTCTCCAGGAGTAATAAAGCAACTCCCTGCACCCCCATCAAATTTCCCTTCAAAGTAATGGTTCTCTTCACTTCTAGTCTGTGTGTGGGTGCAACCTAAGGGACACAGAAAAGGTTGCAGCAAATTTTTAATGAGTTTGAAAGGAGGAATAATGTCACCAGTGCAGGGAGCAGCAGGAGCAGGCAAGAATTTGTCTTTCTTCTCCTGTAGCAGAGTACCCACAGGGACTCTGTTGACCAGTCTGTCAATGGGAGACATGCTAACAGGTCCCTCCAGGCTGGTTTCTGGGGTCCTCAGGGCAGGTTTTGAGTGGAACAAAAGACTACAGAGAAAGAAAAAGGATGAGTGGAAGAGAGGAGAGGTAGACATTACTCAGGTTTTCAGAGGGTCCAGATTGGCCACTTCCCTTGGCCTTTGTAATACATGTCAGGGATGACCAGTTAGTCTGAAAACAACAGCATGAAGTTTGATCCTGTGTTCAGCACCTTGTTGACAGGGCTGACATCTGCTGCCACAGTAATACCTGGTGATGCAGGAGAGGTCAAAGCCCCCGGAGTTGATGGGCACTCCGTCACAGCTGAGGATGCTGCCAACGGCAGCGGAGGTGGAGGATCCCACCACGGTGTTCTGAGGGAAGGAGCTGAGGATGGGGCCGGGCAGGGTCACCACCACAGCAGAGGGCTGGATGGCAATGGTGGAGCTCTGGCACTGCCTGACACAGCACTCATTGCAGCTGTTGGCTAGCGGGGTCGGGCCGCAGGGCTGGCAGCAGGACACATCTTGGGGCATGTGGTGCACCTGGAGAGAAGTCAGGGAGAAAGAAAACATCAGGTTGTCTGAGAGGCAGCTTGTCACCTCACCACGAGGGAGCAAAAGATTGTAAAGTGCTGGGAGGTGAAGGCCGGGCAGAGATGTGTGAGAGCTTATTGGCATCATCTTGCTAAGGCCCATAAAGAACTATACCCTGTAGGCCAGCAGTCACCTGAGTACAGTCCCAGCCTCCCTCCAAGCTTACTTTTGTCCCCAGTTTCCTCCCAAATGTCTCCCTGTCCCCCTGTACCTTGCCTTCAAATCTTGATAAAGCCACCATTTTATTTGCCAGTGAACTCTGTTAACTCACTATTTGTATCAATAAAATATGTTGTTGTTTCTCTCTTGCAAGTGTGTGATTTCATCTGCAACAACATTCAAGAGAAAACGAAGAGCTTGCTTAGGTACCACACATACACACACAAAAATCTAGACCTCTAGTTGACTCTAGTTCATTGAGAAGACTCAAGACAGCCAAAGAGGCTGTCTGCACTGTCCAGGACCACTGCACAGCTGCTGGACTTGGCAGAGTCCTTTTCTGCAAGTCCTGTTTCCAGGAGTTCAGTGTGGCTGAGGAAAGACTGATCTAAGTTTGCTGAGAGCAGGAGATGCCCATCTTGAGCCCACTCTCCCACACAAAAGCCCCTTCCCTGCTCTATATCTGTCCCTGAGTACCATGGAGATGGGATTGGGAGGAGTGGGTTCACTTGATGCCCATTCACTGTGTCTCTTGACGAATTTACAACCCCCCTCCCCAGTCCCCCCCGACTCCCAAGGCTATCCTACCTCAGCTATGATCCAACAGTCTTTACTTTTGACCAGTCAGTGCGAGGTCGGGCCATGATTTCCTGGGACAATTCTCAGTCCAAGGCATCTCTGTTCCTGTGGGCCCTGCATCCCCCAGGACTCTAGCTGATACTTCTGTGTCATTCAGATGGGGACAGGAAACCCAGCTGAGCTTTAACCCAAACCTGCTGGGGCCTGGCACAAGGTGCATTGAATGTGAGGAAGGTGAGAGTTGTGAGGGGGGAATCTCAGTGCTGTTCCTAAGGCTCAGGTGCCATCACTGTACACCACAGGTGTTCCTGGCCTTTACTGCTCATTGCAGGGATTCTCGTTTAGTGCCAACTTAATTAAGAATAGAATGGTGAAGAAACTTTAAAATTACTTGCCCCCACTTTACCCCTATTACTTTTAGGAGGACATGGCCTTACTTTTATGTGCATTCCTCATTCCCATTTAAGCTCTTGATTTTCACCTCTAAAGTTACAACGTGGCAGAGCTTTACAAAACCTCGGCCATGGAAAGTTCTGATCCATGACAGACTTCGGGAGGCCTGATTGAGAAATAACAGCTTTTCAGGTCACAAATACATCCTTTAATCCCAGCAAGAGATCTCTCCTCCATCCTAGGACATTCTGACCACCAAGTATAACTCACAGCTTAAAGCTCCATGAGAAATACTAATGAATGTAGAAAGCAGTGCTGCAAGTGCTCCCCATATTCTACTCAATTTCTCCTGTTACGAATCACTCACAGCTCTGCATGTGATTTCGTTTGTGTCTTTGAATGAAGTGTCTCTGAGTTTCTCTGCAGTTATTCATCTTCTTTCAGCTTCCTGGCCCTGGACTTTCTAAAGCCTCTGTATCACACAGCAAGAGTTTCCAACTGCACCTGCTGGCAAGGCAAGAATGCACATGAAGAACAAAGAACTTTAATCTGTGACGTGAGCAGACACAAGACTCATTATGGGGTTTGGGAGGTTTTTTAGTTGGTTGGCGGTTTTGGTTTTGTTTTGTTTTTCCTGTTTTTGTTTGTTTGTTTGTTTGTTTTTACTTCTCTTTGATGTATTTACTGGCCTTCATTAAACGGAAAGTGCTGTGAGAACAATAAACCCTTTGGCCAGCAGGTAGCAGGAGAGACCAGAGAAAGCCATGTCACTTCCATACCCATTTTGACAGCAGCTTGCAACGAAATTCCCTGCTCTCCTCTGGCAAGAGAGAACTAAATAATCTGCAAGTCAGGCTTCTGTGCTGGGCAAAGAAGCAGCTAAAGACTTGAGGGGGAGGAATTCTGGACCTACAAGGCTCGTGCGGCATCATATGGGAAAAAACCCAAGGTTTTCTGCAAGACTAAGAGTAGGCCTTTGATATGTGTGTGTTCAGGGGGCTGAGCATCAAAGGGGGTCAGCCAATATAGAGATGTTGATCATGCCCCCGAACTCTTTCTGGGCCATTCTCACTGGCCCTGAGAAAGCCAATACACTGAAGGAATGAGTTTGGGAGTCCTGCTTGGTGCTGCCAGAGCTCATCTTGAGCCCACTCCTCCACACAGAAGCCCCTTCCCTGCTCTGGCTATGAAGCCTCACCATCCTTCAGTGTCTTGGGCACTGAAACCCTTCAGATATTGAATCTTGCTCAAGGCGGTCTCATACATTTCTGCAGAAGCAAGAAAAGTGTAGACTGGAAAATAAAATAAAACTATGAGGAGAAAAGCAAAAATATTCTCCTTGCTATTCAGATTTCCTCAGCCTTTGTGACTCTTCCATTTAACCTCTTGGAAAGATGTTTATTCTTTCAGGATGCTTTTAATGTTCCCTGCCACAGGAGAGAGCTCTCAGCATTTTGACTTGCTCAGCAGGACAGAGCTTAGACACCACATTCTATGGGTGAGACCCACCACAGGGGAGTAAGATTAAACTTGATGTGCTGGAGATGAAAACTTGCCTGAAGTACTTAACAGGGGTTTTTTTAAGTTCACATTGTGGGTGGCACGTGTCCTTTCAAAAGGAGAAACCACAACACACACTGTGGTGTGACCTGCTGGCAGCAAAAGGGCTGAGAAGGTGTTTGGAAGGGTTTGGGGAGTCAAGTCTCAGAGTTTGTGGTGGCTGCAGCAGTTTCACCCACTGTAAAACCAGAAGAGGCTGAAAAACAAATGGTAACACCTTGGTTTTCCCAGGCTGCGATTTGCTTTCCNAAAAAAAAAAAAAAAAAATTAATAGATAAGAGAAGAAAAGCCAAAACGAAATACCAAGCAAACCCACAAATCTTAAATTTCCTAATGCTGATGTCATTGAAGAGCAGTTGAAGTACTATTGGGAAAGAAATGTTAACCAGCTCATCTTATCTAAACCCTAATATTCTTTTTTGTAGTATCCAGGTGTAGAGATTTTCAGGAGTTATGAAAGTACTTGACATTTTTCTCTTGAAATATGGACATCATCATCATTTTAATGATTTCTTCCTCAGAAATGCAAATTAGTTTTCTGAAGTGCTCTTTTTCCAAACTGGGATTGTATTGCAGCTAATGTAGTAAGAGAGAAATACTCAGAAAAACTAAAGCAATTAAATTTTGTCAATAGAATGAAAGTGCCATATTTTCTTCAACATACTTAGTAGGGAATGATGTTAAATGCTTTTGCTACAAAGGATTTTGTAGGCTTTAGGGGATTTTGTATATTTTGGTTTTCTAAGGTGTTTTCAATTTCAGTTTCGGGCCCAGGGATGGGCAGAGGCAGCAGCACTTGTCCAATCCTAAGCGAAGCTGTGCCCATGGGGAGGAGCAGGGGTGTGGATCCAGAGAATTCTGCAGGCACGCTTGCAGGGAATTCTGGGAAAAGATGGAGTTCCTATATAGCAGATGGGCCACTACACACGTGGCAGACTTGGGACTCTCTGAGACACAGGAGAGGAGCTCCGAGCTGCCGCAGCTGCCACCTCTGCCATTATTGCCGCAGCTTGTGAATCTCCAGCAGTCTTCTGCCACAGCCACTGCTGTCTGCAGCCTGCAGCTGCCTGCTGCTGCCAGCAGCTGCAGCCTCCAAGGTTTTATTCACCATCTCTGCCCCCCTGAGGATCCTACCCACAGTGCTCTAACTCAGGGCACAGTGCACTCACTGACTGTCCAATTGCATGGGCCATGTTTGTACAAAAACCCTGAACCCCCCAGCCCTTGGAAGCCCTGTGGTTTCCCCAAACCCTTTCCTCGTGGCACCCCAGCCACCCGGGAGCTCTCTGAATCCTCTGCAGACCCCTCGCAGCACCACAGGTACCCGAGAGAACCCCTGTGACCACAGAGACCTTTTCCAGCACCTCAGGTACCCCGAGAGCCCCTGCAATGCCCCAGAGGTCCTCCTGGCAACTTCCTGCTAAGCTCGGTCTTCTCCTGCCAGTCATCAGAGCACACCACAACCTCCCAGTGCTCCTGGTGCCCCATCTGGCCACCAGAGTTCACAGCACCTTCCTGCTACTCCCCCTCTGGTGCCCTCTGCTGGTTGCAGCTGTTGCTGCACACAGGACATACAAGGAAAGGTGACAACTATTATCTCAAGCAGTTCTGATTTTGTAATTGCTGTGGGTTTCTATTATTTTGTTTACTGTTTTCATTTAAACCACTACCTCATATACACAAACATTTATCTCTCTCTCTAAATAAATATGTAAATATATATTTTATATACATATATATATTTCAATATAGTGTTTTATCTTTCTATTCATCTTTTTGGTCTTGTATCCCTAAATTTAAAATATAAACTGTCCAAACCAGGACACAAAGCTAGACTAACATATGTATAAAAAGCTTGTAACCTTGTGTGAAAAGTGAGTGAGAAAGGAGGAGAGATCCCGCTCACTCCGAATAAACAAATAACTGCTTCTCAAAGGTGAAAGTGTCTAAGTAGTTTTTACAAAGCAACTTTTTAGCTTCACTCTCACCCTTGGAATGCTTTGACTCACTTGGAATCCATTGGAAAAAACCCTGAACTGTTCAACAGGTTGGGCCAAATATTCTCCAGATTTTGGCACTGCAAGCTCATGTTGAACACCCTGAGGATGCAAGGTATCCTGATCTTAAATCTACCAAGAACTTATATGCCACTTGTGTGGGATGGAATGTTGGCCTGTCAGCCTCTGTGGTAATGGATTGGATTTGGGCCTAGCTGATTTATGGCCTTAAGTGATGCTAATAGCAACAGTACAACCTTAAAACTACATGACTCAGCACATCCTGTTAATGGCAGAAGGCTGCCTACGTGATCTCCTTGCTTCGAGCTAATGGCGAACTGTTTTGATTAATGATCCAATTATACACATGTTTATCTTTCATTAACATCAATGTTAATCTGCACATATTAGGTGACCAATGTATTGGCTGTCCATGTATTTCCAAGCACCAATAGTCTTTGTGGAGTCACTGTATATAAGGGGTTAATAAACACCCTCTAGGGTCCAGATCGGTTCACTGCCCTGAGGATTCATCCTTAAACCTTGTCACTTGTCTTCGCTGCAAGACCCCCCTGAACTGCGACACACTTGACACCAGATCCTGAGGGCTTTTTAAAGTCTCTCTTTTGCACACCTCAGTGGTGAAAATCTCAGATTACCAAGGTACACAGAAGGAAGAATAACTCTTCTGCAGCTGAGTCCTCTCCCAGGATGCCAAGGCAGACAGAGCCCCTGACCATGCTCTGTGCCCCTCTGGATGTCTGCGGCCACCCAGCAGCACCAGCTGTGACACTGAGAGACCA
>WEIV01011221.1:95932-125273 GCA_013390005.1 Calyptomena viridis | reverse complement strand
AAAGAGAGGAAAAGAGAGAAAAACTATTAATTAAACCCACAATAAAGTGAGTTCTCCTGTGTAACAGCACAGCCCCAGAGAGCTCAGGCCATGGCAACTTTCCTCTGGAATATTCCTTTGGCATTGGGAACACTCAGCTCAGGGGGTTTAAAACCAGAACCCTGGGTCAAAAGGGGGCTAAAAATCCCATTATTCCCTCCCAAAAAGGCTTTGCTCACCCAATTATAAACTTCATTTTGCCACTCCTGGCTGCCTGGATAAGGATGGGAACCAGCTGAGGGTCCCTGGGCCCAAAAATTCCATGGGGACGAATAGCAGTGGTGAGGAAATTGTTGGCTGGGTCGTTGGCACTGAGCACTTCCTGCAGGGAAAGAGGAAAATCACACCAGGAGAAAGGTTGGGAAGGAAAGCAGGGCTTAGGAATATATTCCAGGATCCTCCCTGTGCTCCCATTTCCTCGGAAAGGCACCAGTGGGTGAATTATTATCCCATCCTGTCTTTATAAATGATTCTTCTTTTGTTCCCAGCTCTTCCCTTTAATGAGAAAAGCAGGAAAAATCAGGTTTTATTGTTGAAATTGATGTGTTGATAGGCACAGGAAGGGAACTAGTTTCTTAATTTAATATATACTTATTTAATAAAGAGAAATACCTAAATATTATATATATATGAAACAGTGGAAAAGACACTATTTCACTCAACTTCACTGGGAATTTACATCCCAGCTTTATTTTATTCTCTTTTTATTAAGTGGAATCATTGAAAAATAATTGAATTATTGAAAAATAGTGAGGAAAACTCTGGAACCAATGTACCTTCTCCTGTAGGATCTTGGTCTCTGTGTAGTAATCAATAGGTTTTTGGGCATAGGGAAGGTCTTCTGACCCATTTTTGATGTCTGTGCCCTCAAAAACCACACTGGCACTGCTGGTCAACACCAGTTTCTGCAGAAAACGGGAGAGAAAAGGGTCAGGAATTCCAAAGGCTGAGGAAAGACAAGAATCCTGGTCAATTCCTGCATGGAATAAGCCAAGTCTAGAAGGACCAGGCTTGGAGAAGAGGATTTGGGTTCTGTCCTGGTGGTTTTGTGCTGCCCAAAGGAGATCCAAACACTCCAACATCCCAGGGGAGAACAAGGGATAAAAAATCCCAGGAAAACCAATGTGTGAAGGCACTTCACACACAATGGTTTGAGGAACCAAATCTTGGATGTTTTTGCTGGATAAAAATGTGTCCCAGAGGATTCAAAGCAGGAAGTGATGCCTCTTATTGTTACCAAAAGCTGGCTGGATCCAAGGAATTCCAAGAGCTCCCTGCTCCCACTGAATGCCAGAGGCAAACGGCACCTGGATCGTCCCTCCAACAGCAGGGGGAGCAAAATCCCAACAAAAACCCACAGGGAGAGGTGGAATTCATCCCAGCCATGGGCATTCCATGGACACTGTGGCCTGGAATAACGTTGGGATCAGTTTTTAATTTGAGGTGCAGTTTCCTGGTTTCCTCGGGACCTTCCTTTCCTGAAAGAATTTTCCTAGAATCAGAATTTTATTGGGATTGTGGTGTTGTTCCTTCTCATTCCATGGCAAAGAACCCCCTGAGGGAAGAGATGCCATGAATATTCCACTGCTGGAAAAGCAGCCTTTGGAGCTGTCCCATTATTAAAGCCTGGAAGAAGCCACTTCTCAGCTGTGGTTTTCCCAGGAGAGATTCCTGCAGTCAGGAATGTGTTTTCTGTGGCAAACATGGATTGAGTTCACACCAAACACCCAGCAGGAATCTCTCTCTCCCCCCAGTTTTCATGGAATAACCATCCAATTAAACTGAACTTGGTCTGTGCTGCAAATATTATAAAATCCATCGGCCTCTCCCAGTGTCCATGTGTTTTTCCATCCTTACCTGCACTCCAGCTTCTTTGCAGGCTTCAATCACTGCCTTGGTTCCCAAAAAATTCACCTTGTAGAACAATTCCCTGTTGTCACTGGCAGGTGCTGGGGATGCACAGTGGAACACCACGGACACGCCCTGCAAGGCTGGGAGCAGAGCCTGGGAATGTTGAGGTGGGAATGAGACAGCAGGGAAAAAATAACAGGAAGGAAATAAAGGTTTTGTCACAGAAACATTGTGCTGAAGTTCAGTCATGTTCCCTCTATAAGCTTGGGCTGCTGGAATGGGATTGGAATCCATGATCTTCACAATATCCTCCCTTCTTCCTGGGAAAAACATCTCTAAATCATCCCTTCTTTCCTTCTCTCCAGGAATTTCTCAGAGCTGGAAGCTGTCCATGCTGAACTATTTGGAATATCCCAAGGGTAAACACTCTACATCATCCCTGCTTTCCTTCTCTCCAGGAACTTCCCAGACTGGAGGCTGTTGAGCCTGAACTTCTTGGAATATCTCTACATCATCCCTGCTTTCCTTCTCTCCAGGAACTTCCCAGACTGGAGGCTGTTGAGCCTGAACTTCTTGGAATATCTCTATATCATCCCTGCTTTCCTTCTCTCCAGGAACTTCCCAGAGCTGGAAGCTGTCTAGGCTGAACTACTTGGAATATCCCAAGTGCAGGCAGCAGACTCAGGACTCCCTGGAGCCAGGATTTGGGACACTGAGGAAGCAGCAGGTGTCACAGTTCCCCAGGGAAGTGTGGAAGTGGCTCCAGGGAAGCTCTGAGATGTTCCAGGCTCATGTTCCCGAGGCCTCAGGCTGCCCTGGCTGTTGGGAATAACGAGCTGGGAGAGCTCCCCCCTGCAATTCCAGGGACTGGGATTACACTGAGGGTCTGAACTAAGTGATGAGACAGAAACCAGCCTGTTCCCTGCAGCGCCAGGAGACACCAGGGATGTTCCTTGGAGAGGATTCCAGAGAAAAGTGCTGAGTCCACACCACAGGGAAGGCTGGGAGGCACATCTGCATCCCCTTTTCCAGGCTGGGCAGGGCCTGACATTCCAGGGATGTGAGTGCTTTGGGCAAGGAACCAACACCAATTCAACCAGACATGTATCCATGTCACAGAATCCCGGGATGGGTCGGGTTGGGAGGCTCAGCTGGTGCCACCTCCCTGCTCCAGCAGGGCCATCCCAGAGCACATGGATTGTGTCCAGATGGTTCTGGAGACTCCACCCCCCCCCTGGTCTCTGCTCAGTGCTGGGTCACTGCACAGGGAAGTTCTTCCTCATGTCCAGGTGGAAATTCCTGGGCATCAGTTCCTGCCTCTTTCCCATTGCTGGGAATCACGGAGCACACCTTGATGGACATGGATCATCAGTCCCAGCTCCCTCAGCCTTTCCTGGGAGCAGAGAGGCTCCATCCCCTCAGCATCCTTGTCACCCTCCTCTGGCCCTTCCCCAGGAGCTCCATGTCCCTCCTGTCCCGAGGAGCCCAGACCTGGACACAGCATTCCAGATGTGCCTCCAGGGCTGAGCAGAGGGGCAGGATCCCCTCCCTCACCCACTGCTCCTCCTGATCCCCCAGGATCCCACTGCTCCTGGATCCCCAGCACACTGCTGCACACAGACAACCTGTCATCCACCAGGATTCCCAGCTCCTTCTCCATCCTGCTTCCTGGGCTTATTCCTCCCCAGCTGCAGGACCTGCCCTTCCCACTGCAGAATTCCAGACAGCTCTTCCCTGCCCATCTCTCCACACTTCCCCAAGTCCTGCAGGGATCCCAGTGAGCTGAGCAGAACCCACCCCTCCCTCCCAGTACTTCCAGAGTCCATCAATCCCGGGCCCATTCCCGATGCCTGGGGGGGATCCCAGGGATGGGATGGCAGCTGTGGGGTTGTACCTCCTTGTCACACAGGTCCCCCAGGAAGAACCTCACTGTGTCACTCTCAAATCCCTGCTGGATGTCGAACACATTGACCGTGTATCCCTTTGCCAGCAGCTGCTCCACCAGGTGTTGTCCCAGGAATCCCGACCCTCCGATCACGGTGCAGCTCCCACCAGCCTGCAGGGATGGGAAAACAGCTCCTGACCAAGCAGAAAACACTCCAAGGAACTCCATGTGAACTCCCCGGGATCTCCGTGCCGCTGGAATTCCGCACAGTCACTCGGCTGAACCGGAATTCCGAGTTCAGGTGACTCTTCCAGAGGTTTGTGTTGTCACACTTAGGGATTCAGGGGGTTTCACACCCTGGTTGGAATTTGGAAGGGTTTTGCGTCATATCCATAACCAAGAGGCCCAAAAGGAGGGAAGAAAAGGAGGATTTGTTCCCAGAAACTGTGTTGGGATGGAAAAGCAAATGGGATTTGAAGGGAGCCAATAAAAAGGTGGAGAGAGATTATTTACCAGGACCTGGAGAAACAGGATAAGGGGGAATGGCTTCCCATTGCCAGAGGGTTAGATGGGATATCAGGAAGGAATTCTTCCATGGGAGGGTGGTGAGGAGCTAGAATGGTTCTCCCAGGGAAGTTGTGGCTGCCCCATCCCTGGAAGTGTCCAAGGCCAGGTTGGAGCAACCTGGAATAGTGGGAGGTGTCCCTGCCCGTGGGAACTGGATGAGCTTTAAGGTCCCTCCCAGCCCAAACCAGTCTGGAATTCTGGGATGATTCAGTGATTTGCTTCAAATAATTCAATTAATTCAAACAAATAATTCAGAATATTCCCACTGTCACCATTAGGTGACACTCAGGCCTCTCCAAGCCAAGGAATCCACCAGGAAAAGGCAAGGATTGTCCTTTGGAGTCATTAATTCTTCCTTTTATTTCTTTAAGCTTTTAAAATCAATATTCAGTCACTAATTAACAGCTTCTTATCTGTCACTGGTGTAACTGGGCTGAGACCAAAGGAACATACAAACCTGAGCCTGAGGAAGCTTTTGTCCAAGGAATGTTCTGTCCTGGTTGGAAGCACATTTTTCCCTTATTTTTCTGGAGAACTGGGGGGTTTTCCCTGGAGCTAAAGGAAATTTGGACCCTCTGGAGCCACAGAAAGACTCAGAGGTTTTGGAGCATCACATCCTCAAACAAAGGTTCCAAAAGAGAAATTCCAGGAGTTCCAACAGTTCCAGCAGAGCAGAACCAGTTGTTTGGGATGGGACAGGGAAAGCAGAGGCTGATCAGGGTCTGGAGCAGAAATCCTGGGTTTGGGAGCAGCTGGGGGGGCTCAGCCTGGAGAAAAGGAAGCTCAGGAAGGACTTGGAATTCTCTCCAAGTCCCTGACAGGAGGGGGGATCCGGGTGAGAGTCAGGCTCTGCTCCCAGGGAATAAGGCACAGGATAAGAGGGAATGGCCTCAAGGTTGGATATTGGGAAAATTCTTTTCCTGGAAAGGGCTGTTCAGCCCTGGCACAGCTGCTCAGGGAAGTGGGGGAATCACATCCCTGGAAGTGTTCCAGGGAGTGGGATTAAGGTGGGAACAGCTGTTCCAGCTCCTCTTCCAAAGGCAGTTCCTCCATCCCAACATTTCCCTTCCCTGCCCCTGTCTCCTTCCTCATTAAGGTCCATTCTGGGATTCCATGAATGGAATTCTTCAGGAACCAGGAGCACCCAAAGTGCTGGGAGGTGTGTGAGTGCTCCCTCTGCCTCTGAGCCCTGCACAGACTTTAAATCACCTTCAGAGAACATTTAGTCCAGGAAAATCCTGGAATTGGGATGGAAGGGACCTTAAAGCTCATCCCATGGGCAGGGACACCTTCCCCTATCCCAGGTTGTTCCAGCCTGGCTTCCATCACTTCCAGGGATGGGGCAGCCTCAACTATATATTTATAAATCCATTTTTTAATAAATTATTTCTATTTATTATATTTATGTATTCAGAGAGTTGTGCCCCAAAAATCTCTCTGAAGCAAAATGTTACTTTCGCCCACATTCCAACCTTTTACATTCCATTCAGGGATCACAGAATGAGGGAATAACAGCCTAGGAGAGCTCAGGGATCTCAACTGGACCTCTGAACCATGGAGGAATATTCATATTATAAAACACCTGGAAAAGATCCTGGAGGAACTAAATCTCCAGAGCAGCTCATAGTGTTTTTGAGGGGGGATTTGGAGCATTCCTGGAGCTTTTTGGAACCAAGAGCAGCAAATTATCCTTTGGAAAATCCCATTTCCTCCACAGAATTATCACTAATGCAGGATCAGTGGCATGCCTTTCCTGGTGGTATCCAGAAATATCCATGAAAACATGTTTGTGCAACTTAAACCCTCAGAAAAAAATCCATTTAAGGCCTCACTCACCGATCTGAGACGTGTGGCCATGGCTCAGCTGAGGCCTCTCCACCAGATTCCTGTAAAAAAAAGGAGAATATCCCATTATTCCCAATAAAACAACACGTTTCTACTTGGAGAAATCCAGGTTTGGAGCCAATATGCTGAAGGAGGATGAAAAGAGGGAATTAATTCTCCCCGTTCTGCTGCAACAAAACAAGCAAATGGATCTGCTGGACCCTTTGGAATGGCAAGGAAAAGGCAGGGATGGTGCCTGTGCCCCTGGAATATGGAGCTGGGCTGGAATTCCAGGCTCAGGGTCAGCCACCCTCCAGCTGTTCCCTGTTCCCTCCTGTCCCTGAACTCCTCATCCCTCTCCAAAATGCCATTTAGGAACTGCTCCATCTCCAGTTCCCCCCTTCCAGCTCCTCCAGTCCCATCCCGGAGCCCCCAGGACCTTTCCCACATTCCCAGACCTTCCCGACGCATCCCAGGATCTTCCCACCATTCCCAGGAACCTCTCCATGACCTCAGGACCCTTCCCACACCCCCCAAGACTTTTCCCACGGTCCCCAGAACCCTCCCCACAGCCCTCAGGACACTTCCAGTGTCCCCATCACCTTCCCACAGCCTCCAGGCCCGTTCCCAGTGTTCCCAGTATTCCCAGTCCCTCCTCTCACCGCCGCCGCCCTCCGCGTGGCCAGGCCCCGCCCCCTGCCTGCCCTCCACCAATCAGCGCCGCTCCTTCTCCCAGACTCCGCCCACTCCCCGCCTTTCCCGTCCCCTCCCCTGGGCCGAGCATCGCGCCAGCGCTCCCGCTCGCTGATTGGCCCTTCCCTCCCTCCCTTCAGCCAATCGCCTTGACCGCAGCAGGAGCCGTTTCCCACGCGGTCATTCACCCCTTGGCTCCGCCTCGACTCCAGCCAATCGCGGCGCGGCGTTGCCATAGCGACGGCGTGGGGGCGGCAGCCAATGGGAGGGCGCGACATTGAGGCTGCTGTGAGGGGACGGGGAGGGCGGGAAGGGCCGTGTGGGGACGGGGAGGGGACGGGCGGGACAGAAAGGCCGTGAGGGGATGGGGAGTGTGAGAAACGACTGCTCACCGTAAAATGCAAATTGTTTTATTGGGACAAATTCAGGAAGCAAAGGATTAACGCGGCCGGGTGCATCCCAGAGCGAATGCACACCGAACTATAAAATGTAATACATTTTATACAATTTTTCACACAGAGGGCGGTCCTCAGCTTGTGATAAAAAAAAAGGAGAAGAAAAAAAAGCAGCTCCTTTTCTGAGCAAAAAAACCCCAGATCAAACAATTCTAATTTGGTAAAGAGAAAACTCAAATCCACAGTGTCAATCTCTGTTCCCCAGCAGCTGGAATTTTGGGTTTATATCTTAATTTAAGCCCAGTGAACTCTTTATTTGCAGGGATCAGCTTTTTCTTATCGGTTCTATTGAGGTTATTTTCTTTTTCTTTAGGATGTTCTTTAAACTCAAATATAGTAATTGTTGCAACTGAAGTTGTGTTCAGTTCACAGAGTGAAAGAAATCCCTCTGCCAAAGGAAAAGTGCCAGAGCTGGGAGCTCTTTGTGTTTGCAGGAACTGGATTTAAAATAAAGTGGTTTATTTTAAGTTGTGCAGAGTTTTGATCCCACTCTGCCAAAAAAAAAAAACCATGGAGAGGATGCAGGGAAGGGCCACAAAGATGATCCAGGTTCTGGGAAGCTGCCACAGGGGGAAAGGTTGGGAGAAATGGGATTGGGAAAATGTTTTGGTGGATAAAAAAAAAGATGGAAACTCCCTTTTTACAAGGAATCACTTGGAAAAGTTGGGATTTGGTACAGGTTATTCCTGGGAACACAAGAGGACAATGTTCCACAGTGAGAACAGTGAGCCATTGGAATAATCTCCCCAGGGAAGTGCTGGATTCCTCAACTTTGGACACTTGCTGGGCCATCTTGTCTACAAGGTGGGACTAAGTGAGCCTGGAAGTGCTTCCAACCTGGAATTCTGTGGTTTTGTTAATACCAGGGAAGGATTTACCCTCTTCCCGTTGGATCTGGATGGTTTGGTCCTACTTTCACCAGGGTCCCATTCCTGCCCAAGTCCGGATTGTGACAAATCCCAGAAAACAAGCAGGGTTTGTAGCTGGGAATTTTTTCCTGTGTCATTTTCCCAACTCCCTGGGCCTCCAGTGGCACTGAGAGCAGATCCTGATCCAGAGGGAAAGGAGAAACGGGAGCAGAGTTCAGCCCATGGAAAAACAGCAGGTTTTATTTGGGAGCAGAGCCACAATTCCCTGTTCTGGGAAGTGGGGAGGGACTGAACTGGATTCTAAAGCTGCAGGAGAGCAGGGATAGGTGGGATATTGGGAAGGAATTCCTGGCTGGGAGGGTGGGGAGGCCCTGGCACAGGTTTCCCAGAGAAGCTGTGGCTGCCCCATCCCTGGAAGTGTCCAAGGCCAGGATGGAGCCACCTGGGATAGTGGGAGGTGTCCCTGCCCATGGCAGGGGTGGCACTGGATGCTCTTTAAAGTCCCTCCCAACCATTCCATGATTCTGTGCCCACAATCCCACATCCTCCCTCCTCGGTGCTCTGGGAAGGGGCGGAGCTCCAGCTGAGCCACACTTTTCCCAGAGATACAGGGGTGTAAAGCGGGAAGCAGCTGGATTCTGGCTCCGTGTGGCCTTCAGGCAAGTCTGACCACTTCCCGGACCATATTCCCGATGCCATCGTGGATGTCATGGATGGGGGCGTTGCACATGAAGGCGCTGGTTGTCACCAGCTTGTTCCTGGTGTCCACGTGGATCTCGGTGACGTGTTTGTTGATGTGTTTGCAGCCCAATTCCTTCATGGATTCAGCGGTCTTGGCATAGGGCCACCTGCAGGGGAAAAGGGAATAAACACTCCCTGGTGGATGAAGTTTCTCCTGGATCACAGAACCAGGAAAACCTTGGATTGCAGTGAGTTCAAAAGATGAGGTAAAGCCAAATCAGAGCTTGATGTTCTACTACTTAACTCTGCCCATCCAGACTTGGAGTTTGGAGAATTCCACAATGGTTTGGGTGGGAAAGGGCCTTAAAGTTCATCCCATTCCACCCCCTGCCATGGGCAGGGACACCTTCCACTATCCCAGGCTGCTCCAAGCTGGCCTTGGACATTTCCAGGGATGGAGCAGCCACAGCTTCTCTGGGCAACAACCAAGTTTATGTTGGTGATTTATTTTCCCCCCAACTTCCTACAAGTGACATTCCCTCCTAGGAAAGCCACCAACATTCCTTTCCTGCCTCTGGAAGGACTGAGCCACAGGAGCGAGAACAGTTTAAATAACAATCCAAATCCAGGATTGTCCTTAAAATAAAGGAGTTTGGGAAGCAAAGGGGTCACTCACTGCTCACACTCGGTGTCGTGGCCCACGGTGACCTCACATCCCGGGAAAAGTTTGGCTGCCAGCACTGGGGAGATGCAGCACAGCCCAATGGGCTTGTGGGCAGCATGGAATTCCCTCAGGACATCCTCCACCTCCCTGGAGATGCTGCAGTCCTTCCCTTGGGTGGCCCAAGTGCTCAGGTTTTTGGCCACTCCGAAGCCACCTGAGAGGAGAGGCTGGGATTAGGCTGGGAGGGTGGATCCAGGGCGGGATTTTTCCCCAGGTATTGCTTGGTGGAATGCTCATCTGGATTTGGGGGATGGCAGCATTTGTCCGGGGTTGATAAAAGAATTAGAAATGGGCATCCTGAACTTTTGGGAGCTGAGACATCCAAGCAAGTCCCTTGCTTCCACATGGAATGTTGTTGCTCTTCTCTGAACTCTGGAGGAACACACTGACACATTTCCCATCATAATCCTTGCTCCAGGCCTCATCCATCCATCCATCCATCCATCCATCCATCCATCCATCCATCCATCCATCCATCCATCCATCCCTCCCTCCCTTCATCCATCCATCCATCCATCCATCCATCCATCCATCCATCCATCCATCCATCCATCCCTCCCTCCCTCCATCCATCCATCCATCCCTCCCTCCATCCCTCCATCCATCCCTCCCCCTGGAATCCCACAGTCCTACTTTCACCAAAGAGAAGCTGCCAGACTGACGAAGCCCCTCAGTCCCACCCTCTCTTGGGAGGGAGAAAAGGATGAGGGTGAGGGAAGGGATAGTTTTCCATGCAGTGAAAACTTGGGATGACACAGAGGATAATTCAACCCTTTCCTCCTGGGATCAGCTTTGCTGATTGATCCCAATCCAGGCCATGCCTGTCCTTCCAATCCCTGCTCCCACATCATCCCACGCTTGGGGCTTATCCAAGCTGTTCCCAAGGCTGTGGACATGCAGGTCCCACACATCCTACCTGGAATAATCAGGGCATCCATGCCCTTGACATCCAGCTGGGCCAGATCCTTGATGTCCCCTCTGGCTATTCTGGCACTTTCCACCAGGACATTGCGCTGCTCCGGCATCGGCTGCCCCTTCACATGATCCACCACGTGCATCTGGGGAATGTTGGGAGCAAACACCTCTGCCTGGGGAGAGGGGAGAGGGCTGGTATCCCTTGGGAATGAGGGATGGATGAGGGGAAGGTCCCCGGGAGTGGAAGTGCTGAGGGGCTTTGGTAGGAAAGGGCTTTGCTGGTGAACGGTGTGAGTTGCACGTGGATGAGGTCTGGAACTGGGGGGGAGGAGGGAGGAAGGGAAGGAGGGGAAAAAGGAGAGGAAAGGGAAGGAAAAAAAAAAGGAAGGAAAAAAAAAGGGAAGAAATAAAAGGAAAGGAAAAAAAAGGAAAGGAAAAAAAGGAGGGGAGGGGAAGGGAGCCTTTTGAAGCCCACACTGCTTGTCTGAACCGAACTATCCTATCCTATGTTTCCTGCGAAAAGGAAGGATTGAACTAACGCCTGAGTTCCCCCCACTAGAGGTCCCTGCGGATCCAGGAATGAGTTGGGATCTGCTCCCAGCCTGCCGGTTCGGGATGGGAGGAGGGAAGCGGCTGCAGCAGCTCCAGAAGAGGAAGAGGCAAAATCACACACAGGGGAGACAACGTTTGGAAAAGTCTCAGCTTTGAGCCAAACAGAGAAGGCACAGTTGGAAGTTTGGGATTGGGAACATGGAGATCAACACCGTGCTCCATGCAGCAATTCCCATTCCCAAGGGAACGGCTCAGAGCCGAGTGTGATGTTCCACAGGGTCCCTCCCTCCTTTTCCAGTCTCAGGGAGTAACTGATGGAATCTCACCTTTTTTACCCCTCCCCGAGTTCCACTCACAAAAACTTGGCTGTTCTCTCATCAGAGAGGTGGATTCCCCATCCCTGGAAGTGCTCAGGATCAGCCTGGATGGGGCTTGGAGCAACCTGGGATAGTGGAAGGAGTCCCTGGCCATGGCAGGGGGGGTGGAACTGGATTATCTTTAAAGTCCCTCCCAATCCAAACCATCCCGGGATTCTTTGATTCGATTTTCACTTCTGACCTTTGAGGCTTTAAAAAGACGGATTTCGAGCAGTATTCTAAATAAATCCAGTCTTTTAAACAGAAACAGCAGAGCAGAACAGAGGATGTGCAAGCCAGAAAAAGAACAGGGAAGGCGTTCAGGAATGTCTGCTTGGAAATCTGCTCAGGAAAGAGCTTGGATACTCTGGACACAGAGCCAACCCCGCTGTGCAGGGAGCAGGGAATTCTCCCTTTTTCTCCAAGAATTCATCCTTTCCGAGCGATGGGAAGCTCCTGCTTTTTCTTGGAGACGAGGAGGAGAGGATTGAGGAGCAGAAGGAGCCTCTTACCTGAGCCCCCTCCCTGCTGAGATGCACCAGCACAGCCGAGGCCTCGTGGATCTCCGAGCCATCATAGACCCCACAGCCAGCCAGGAGCACGGCCACCCTCTTCCCCATGGAGCAGCAGGATTCCCTGGAGAGCCCCGAGCCTCTGTGCAGCTCTTCCCACCGCTGGAGCCTTTTATATCCCGGTCCCTCCCCCAGCTGGGAGGTTGGGCTCAGTTTCTTGCCGGCAGGGAGGTTTTATTTCCAATTCCAGGGGCAGGGCATGTAAATATTATTTGTTTCCTCCCTTCCAGATCTCCTTCCCAGCCCCAGCTGACGTGACCTGCCGTGTTTTTCCTTCTCAGCTGTTGATTTTCCATTCCAGGTCAGACTAAAGCACCACAATCTGACCCAGAAGGTGGAACCAAGGGGAGCCAGCCCAGGACAAGTGTTGAGGCCACTGCATTGCTCTGTGGGCCCCAATTTTTAAACCCCACACTGCACAGGCTGCCTCAGACTTAACACCAAAATTGTCTTTTCTGAGCCTAAATGTTCTTTTCCTCAGATCCCACCTCGAAAAAAGTGGATATTTTACACTTTACTGGAGTTGTTTCCTGGCCTTTGGGGCCTGAGGTTAGAAATTAATAGTCATGGAATCACAGAATCTCCTGAGTTGGAAGGAACCCCCAGGGATCATGGGCACCCCAAAATCCCACCTCAGGGCGTTGTCCAAATGGTCCTTGAGCTCTGGGATAACCTGACTCCTCCATCCCTCCATTTGGCTGGGAAGTGGTAGCAGGAATTGGCAGATCCCTGAGCTGTGCAGCAGAATTCCCAGTGGGAAGCTCGTCCTTCCCTGAGGTGACCAGGTCCCTGATCCCTGGTGACACAAGTGTCCTGCCATTCCTCAGGAAAGCACAAACCCCTTCTGCACCAGGATTATCCCAGGGATTATTTCTAACCCCTGTTCCTTGAGAGGGACTCCAAGTGCTTCCTCTGAGTGATGAACTGGTGTTTTGGCAACTTGTGCTGGTGCCTGGGGCTTCATTTATTCCAGGTATCTCCCAAAATGAGGAATTTCAGGCCCCCAGCTGTTCCTGTGCAAGCAGGAACAAAAACCAGGAATCTCAGAGGATTCACAGTGCCACCAACAATCTTTGCCTCTCACTTTTATTACCCAGAACACAAATTAAACTGTGAGATTGGCATGAAAACAGCCCCCAAGGCTTTTCACTGCTGTTGCTTTTGCTATCCAGGGAATTCCAACTATGCTTTGGAGGATTATTTTCCTCTGCAGGAGGAACCAGCTGGGACTTGGACAGGTAGTTTGTCCTCCCTCCAGCTGGTTTGGGAGCTGTCCTGTTAGTGATGGAGCAAACACAGCCACAGGCTGGGGATTTAAACAAACCACATCATTTAGCTCTGCTAAACTGGTTTAATTGGTTTGGTGTAACTGGACAAACCAGGTTTGTTCCTTCATTGTCTCCACAGACATGTCAGATCTCCCTGGAATAAACAGATTATTGCTAAAAGTCCCTCCTCAGCTGGGTTGTTCCATCCTGTGGAGCAGCATCCGCCCACATTTATTGAGGATGAGACACTGGGATTTGATATCAACACCTGGATTTGATATTTCAGGTGTGAAAGGACTTTGTGCCTCAAAGCTCTCCTGGAAGGGTAACCACAGTTAAAGGGAATTGTCCTCTTGAGGGAAGCAGGAAATTTTGGGAGCCCTAATAGGGATCCAGGTGCTCAATGGAAGTGTGTCATGGTGCTCCAGTGGCTTGGGAAGAGTGGGATCCTTTGGCATTGCCTGGGGACCCTGAAGGATGTTCTGGCTGCTGTTATAGGTCTGTCACCTCTCAGATGATCCTGACTCTGAGCTCCAACCAGTGCAGCTCCCACTCCCATTTCCAGCATTTTCTGTCCTCCAGCCCTGGCTGTGCAGCAGGATTTATGGGGGAATATGGAGCAGGATCTGCCAGGAGGAACATCAGAGCTTGGAGGACCAGGAATATTCCTGCCCAGCCCAGGAATATCAGTGTAGAGCTTTTCACACTGTTCTGCACCTTTTATCTTCCTAAGGGAGCAGAATTTGCTCTGACTGGGGCTGGTGGGAGCAGGAGCTGAGTTTTTCCTGGGAATAATCCCTGCACTGCTCCATCCCCCCAAACCGATGGATGGACAGGGCCAGGCAAGTGTTGTCCCTGTTTCCATCAAAGCTCTGTTACCTCTCACAGAGCAAGTCTGTGCCAAATTCCCACCTGGCCTGTGACCCAACACCATCCCAAGGCCATTGTCCACTGCTTCCTCTCCTTCCTTTACGCCCTGACCACACATTGTCCATGGGGAGCAGCAGGTCCTTGGGATCCAGCAGCAATCCTGGCAATGATGCCACTCACTCCCTGCCTGCACAGATCTCCAGGAAGGCTCCTCCAGGCTGGATGAGATGGATGTGGAGTGAGAGATGGACAGACCAGCCCTGGGTTTGCCCAGCTCAGGGTGCTGGTGCCAGGCATTCAGAGCTGTGACAGGGACAAACAGCAGGACCGTGGCCAGTGTTTAGGAGAAACAACTGGTCCCCCAGGAGCTCCTGGGCTTGCAAAGAGCTTGTTTGCTCCAGCAAGGTGAGTTCTTGCAAAAAAACCCTTCATTTTAACCAGTGCCATTTCCTCGCTGGCAGCAAAAAAAAAAAAAATCGCAGCGAGGGCAATAAAACCTCGGCTTTATTTTTTAAGTGGCTTTTTTAACAAGGGTTAATGAGCAGGAAAATTCAGAGGCCCCTGGAGGCAGCTCCCAGCAGCCCGGGCTGACTCACGGCCCCAAATTTCTTCATTTGCATTTCCTCCCGCATGCAGAGGGACTCCAACAGAAGAGGTTTGTAGGGAAAAGGGGGTGGAGAGCAGGGAGGACCGAGGGCCAGCCGAGATGTTTGGGTTATAAAGAGATGGGAGGAAGGACAGGCAGCACTTCAGCCCTCGGCGCTCCCAGGGATGGGCGACAGCACCGAGTCCCTGCATTCCTGCATCGGCCTCCTGGGCATTTCCGCAGGTAGGGATCCGCTCCTGGCTCGGGATAGCTCTCCTGGACACCCCCCTTTTTCCAAGAGGGATAAAAAGGCTGTTTATCCCCCAGCCTCTCTGCCCGGATGAGGCGTTTTGATCCCGCTCCTGGTTCGGCGGCCAAGGAAACCTTTGTCTTGGCTCCAAAGTGCTGGCTGGGAATTCGGTGCCCTTTCCATCCATCAAAACTTTTGGGCAGTCATTGTAATAAATCATCGGGATTTGGCTGCACTCTCCTGCCTTTCCCTTTTCCAGCCGTTCTCCCTGGGCTCTCTTTGCCGTGTTTTCTCTGTTCACTCCCTTCCATTTGCTCCTCCTTTGTGTTTCATCCTTCTCAACTCTGCATTTTTAGGCTGGTTTTCTGCTGGCACAACGTTTGTGGGATTGTCTGCAGGGTGTGTGTGTGTCTGTCTGCCTTTTGTGTGATTGGAAACGTGGAGTTTTGCCTTTATCTGGCAACACTTTAGTAGAATCCCAGACTGGTTGGGATTGGAAGGGACATTAAAGCCCATCCAGTCCCACCCCTGCCATGGACAGGGACACCTCCCACTATCCCAGCTTTCTCCAAGCCCTGTCCAACCTGGCCTTGGTGGAATGGGACACCCACAACCCCTCTGGGCAACCTGAAATGATCAATTTCAACCACCCATAATAATAATAATTTTTTCAACCACCCAGAAAGGAGTGAGACCTTGGACACAAACCAAGTTACAACATCTCCCCCCAAACTCCTTAAATTTGACTCTGCAGACCTTGTGCTGTTATTTTCCTTCTCTTCCCTGCTCTGTTCTCTCCTGGGATTTTTGGGCCGTGTTCACAAGCTCTTTGTCCTTTCCCACCTCTCCTTTCCCACAGGATCACTCCTGCTGGCTGTGCATTTCTACACTTCACCTGGAGCAGCTCCTCTGATCCCTAGCACAGCTCTTGGAGTCCTTCTCCTGATTTTCTCAGCTCTTCTGGCCTATGCAGGTAAGATTGGGAGGGTGGAAGATTCCAGGCCTCCCCCTTCCACAGCTTTGCACGTGCTGGGTCTGCTTTGCCAAAAAAAAAGGTGGATACAAACCATTCCTAGAAATTGCCCAGAGAAACTGTGGCTGCTCCATCCCTGGAAGTGTCCAAGGCCAGGTTGGAGCAGCCTGGGATACTGGAAGGTGTCCCTCCCAATAAAAACCATTCCATGATTCCATGTCAGCACAACAAATGTTTCCTATACAGGCAAGAAAAGAAATCAGTGGTTGTTTTAGACAAGAATCTCTGAGAGTTTTGACACACTGAATACATGATTTCTCAAAAAAAGGGTTCCCAGGATCCTGAGGGTGCTTCCAGCATCCATGGATTGGAATATCCGTGGGTAAATGCCAGGAGATCTACATCCCTGAGGGAAAGAAGCACTGCCTATAATAAGACCACACTTTTTAGAATGAATGTTGAGTTATTTCTCCTTTTTAACTTGGAGTCATGAGTTAAAATCAGCGGATCATGGAATTCTTAAGGTTGGAAAAGACCTTGAAGACCATCAAGCCCAACCATCTACCAGCACCACCAATAAAGCACTAAAGCATGTCCTCACACGTGCCACAGCCATGTGTTTTTGAACACTTCCAGGGATGGAGACTCCACCAGCTCCATGGGCAGCTGTTCCAGGGTTAGGAATAGGTTTTACAACCCTTCCTGGGAAGAGATTTTCCCTAATCTCCAACCTGAACCTCCACTGGTGCAACTTGAGGCCATTTCCTCCTGTTCTGCCGCTGTTCCCTGGGAGCAGAGCCTGACACCCACCCCATTTCCACCTCTTTCCAGGGAGAGAGTGAAAAGACCCCCCTGACCCTCCTTTTTTCCAGGAGAACCCTTACACCACGCAGGGAGGATCATACTTCCCACCTATCCCGACTCTTCCCACATCCTCCTATCCGGAAACCACAACGCCCGTTATCATTTGTTCCCAGGGATCCGGAGAAGCCTCAGGAATTCCTCCCTGCTGCTCTCCCTGTGCCTGACCATCTCCATGTTCTGGTGTGGCTACGGCGTGACCTTCATCCTGGCCGGCCAGGGGGCCTTGGGTGACGCCGGCGACCTCCGCGACGCCGTGGGGCCCGGGCTGGCCACGTTCCCTGTGGCACTGCTGCCCGTGGCAGTGGTGGGATTCCTGTGCAGGGAGCCCATCCTGGGCCTCATCGCTGCTGCCACCTCCCTGGCCAGTGCCCACGACGTGGCCCTGCGGCACCGCCCCGCCCTGGGCTCCTCCGCTGTCGCTTGCAACTACCTGCTGGTCGCCCTGCTGGGGGGGTACTTTGCCCTGGGAAGGATGCTCTGCTTCCTGAGCAAAGGGAAAATGGTCCTCCCTGGCACGGATCTGGCCAAGAGAAAGACCCCTGAGCAGCCCCAGCCTGCTGGTGGCAGCACGAATCCGTTTGCAGCCACGGGGCTCGTCCTGAACATGGTGGCAGCCGGTGTTTTTGGCTGCAGGCTCTTGGGCATCACCAGCAAACTCTTTCTGGGCCAAGTGCCCTGGCTGTGGGCGGCTGGCATCTACCAACTTGGCATCTGTGTCTTATCCTACCGTGCCATGGATGTTCTGATGGCCACATCCTTTGGTTTCACTTCCATCCTGAAATTTGCTGGAGGCTACTGCCTTCTGTACCCAGCGTGGCAGCCACAGGAGCCATCTCTCCCTACCCCATTCCTGGTGGTTTTCTCCATTCTTTTTGCTGTCTTGGCTCTTTTTCTTGCTCTCAGGAGCCCAGTGGATGGCCTGTATTTGCTGGTTTACGTGGCCTCCTGCATTTCCTTGGCTTGCCATCCCAGGGGATATTTTGAGGCCGGGCCCCAGGGCGTGGCCGTGGCCATTTTTGGGGCCTCAGCCCTGATGGCTCTAATTCACCTGTACAACGGGCAAGCGAGTGCCAAGATCCCAACAGGGCAGGGGGCTGTGAAGGCCCTCCTTGCTCACAGCACTTTCCTGAAGCTCCGTGAGGGGCCAGACCTTCACGCTCCATTCCTGGGCTATTCCAAGTATGGAGATGCAGAAGCACTCGCCTATGCTTGCAGTGTCCTGGCTTCTTTTGCCCTCACAATGCCAGGAGACCCCCAGGCTCCCCTTGCTACCGTTGTGATCCCGTGGGTGGTGGTAGCTGGTGGCATCCTCAAGCTTCTGGGTGGCTCAGTGGCCTTTGCCCGGGGTAAAACCCTGGAAAGCAGTGCCTTCATCCTCTACGCTGTGCTGTGGATCATCTGGGGCTTCACCAGGTATGGGGGCCTCTATGGCACTACCAGGAGCTTCCATGCAGCAGTTGGCATCGTTGCCTTCATGCTCTTCAACGGCTTCATTGTCTTCTGCACACTCTTCCTGAGCATCACCTGGTTCTTTTACTCCCTCACCTTCATGCTCGTGGCTCTCAGCTTCTTCCTGGATGCCATCCATGCCCTTCCCGCTGGATATGACTTGGCTGCCACCCTCATCTTTGGGCTGGTGAGCTTTTACTGCTTCCTGTCTGCCCTTGCCAACAGCACCTTTGAGGGGCCCTGCTTGCCCATGGGGGGGCCCGTGGTGCAGCTCGGGGGGGTGGGGGCAGGAGTGACCAAGTGCCCTCACCTGCCGGCCAGGAAAGCATCTTCTGTCAGGAGAATTGCAGGTAAGGGGCAAAAAGGGGGAAAAAAGGGTGTAATGTGGGGGTGGAGGGTAAGTTTCGGGAGGTTTTGTAGCAGAACAGTGTTAGAAGAACGTTGTTCCCAGCGTGGAATCCCAGAGCGGTTTGGGTTGAGATGATCCCTAAAGATGATCCCATTCCACCCTCTGCCACAGGCAGGGACACTTTCCACTATCCCAGCTTGCTCCAAGCCCTGTCCTAACTGGCCTTGGATGTGGGAAGTAGGATAATCTGATGATTTTTTGTGTTTTTGAAGTGGCAAAGTCACAGGATAGTTCTCTGAGTTTAGCAGTGCATTCACTGTGTCTGTCCTGTGGCATTTCCCTGGCTGCTCATCCATGCTGAGCTCCATGAATCCTCCAGGCTGAGCTGCCACTGGAAGCTCTGTACAGACAGAGTAGGGAAAATGCCTGGTGCTTCCTCTCTCCTTAGGGAACACAGCCCAGAACTCCCTTAAACACCAAATCTCCCCTGGGACGAACACCAGGAAAATACACCGTCAAAGAAAACGCTCCGTTAGTTGGGAAAAGGAGAGGAGAGCACGGAATTGGCTGTGCCAAGAGTGGCAGCTCCTCCTTGGGAATTCCAGCCCCTCACTTGTAGTCACTCAGAGGGTCTGCCCTGTTCACATCCAACAGATATCCTGAGGGATGGGGGGACTTGTGGCATCCCCACGGACACCGTGTACGTGCTGGTGGCCGCCTGCAACCGCCCCGATGCCGTGGAGAAAGCCCACAGGTCAGTCCTGGGCTCTGGAAGCTTCTAGAACTGAGAGCTGCTGTTTAATGCTGCCTACACCCCCCACTGAGAGCAGGGAAGCTCAGCCTGGGTGGGAACAGGAGAAGATCCAGATGTGGGAAGGGGAGGATTGGGATGTAATCGTCTCCTAGAACCTGCTCCTGGTGGAGCTTTGGGAAACCCAAAGGGTGGGAAGTGGGGCAGGGGGTTTTTGGGTGTTTGTAGGCACATATTGTCACAAGCAGAAGCTCTAGTGTGACAGCAGGCTCTGGCTGTGCTTTTGGGAGGAAACATTCCTGATTGGAATGGTCACTGATGGCCCTCCCTGTCAGGTCACCTGTTGAACAGTCCTACTTTTACTACAAGCCTTCCCACCTTGGCTTAACTTAGATCTCACCACCACAGTTTCCTTTTCAGCTCGAAATTAAACCCCCGTTTTACTTCCAGGCTCCCCTTTTCTTGCCTCTTTTCCAGGTCCAAGCGCCAGGCTCAGGATCGCCCCATGTCCCTCTGGATTTCCAGCCTAAAGCAACTGGAACCTGCAAAGCATTTGTTCACTCCCCTCCTCTGGGATTTCATGGAGGCTGCCTGGCCATCTCCTATCAGCTTGGTGGTCCCCAGAGGTGAGGAAACCCTCTGAATTCCAAGTTCTCTGGAGAGCTGTGGCTTGGAAGCTCCATCCCCTGGAGTTCCACGTGTTCCAGGGAACTATTTCTGGTGAGGTCATTGTGTTTGGAGTGATGTACATCCATGTGACCCTTGTGCAGGGGAGTGGCTGGACTTCCTGGGGATGAAGGACTCTGCTAAATACGTGGGGACCCCTCAGAGCGTGGCCATCCGTGTCCCTGACTGCTCTGTCACCACACACCTCATGGACCTGGTGAGTGTCACAGCACTGGGGGTCCTTCCCTGCAGAAAAGAGGGAAAAAGGAGCAACCCCCAGGGCAGGAAACCAGGGAAAATGTCATTAACAGACCCTTTGTCTCATGTCCTACACTGTTGTGTCCTACACTTTGCTCAGGAACTTCAGAAGGTCCAGAGGAACCTTTGGGACAAACCCTGCAAGGCTTTGGAAAACAAAATGTTATTTCCTGGTCAAAGCCCAGTTTAACAGTGTTGGTCACTCAGGCACGGTTTGGTGGGACTGCAGTTGCCTACAAAGTAGGTTTCTCCAACTGGGTGAACCACACTGAGCTCTCTTTAGGGTCACAGGCACTCAGGAGCAAAGTCCTGAGCTCAGGTCACCTGTTCCATCCCGAAAAACCTGCTCAGAGCTTTCATTCCCATTTTTGTGTCTCCAGGTTGGCCCCATTGTGGTCACATCAGCCAACCCAACGGGAGAGGCCGACACCACCCACCACAACCAGGTGTATGCCAAGCTGGGAGACCAGGTAACAGGGCTCTGGGATCCCAAGGGATGTGGGGATGGAGGAGCACAACCACTGCCCAATGGGCAAACCAATGGATGGTGCCAAGAATCTGGGAAAACATCTCATAAAAAATAATCTCACGGACGTTCGTCGTGTTGGTGTCGAAGTGGAAGAACATTTTACACTTGAAAGCAAAATTCTTCTGATTTGCCCAGTGTGGCAACGTGAGTGGGTTCATCTCCCAACACACAGCAATTAAAAATTCCTCCTTTTCTCCCAAGCAATCAAACCCTGAGGGCTGAATGTGCCAGGGCTGTGCACTGGGCTGGGAGAGGGCAGGGGGTTCCCATCTGAGCTGAAGCTGCTCTAAAACTGGTGCCAAGCTCCGAAAATAATCTGGCTTTTAGAAGTTTAGGCCATTCCTTGTCTTCAGTTGGTTTAGGTTGGATGTCAGGGAAAGGTTCTTCCCCCAGAGGGTGGTTGGGCACTGAACAGGCTCCCCATGGAATGGGCACTTCCTTTGGCAATAATGACCTGCTGCTGAGAAGGGAAACTGTTTTTTCCCAAGTGCCTGAGGGGAATTTGGTGTGGGAATTGTGCTCCTCAGGTGGATGCAGTCCTTTGTGATGGGCCTTCCCCAGAGAATGTTGCCTCCACCGTGGTGGACTGCACCAAAATCGACAGTGGCAGCATTGGCTTCTTCAGAGTCGGCATCATCCCCAAGTCCCAGGTAAAATCCCTCTGGATTTCACTCCTATTCCCTTTCTCCATCAAGTGGGTTTCAGCACAGGGGGTTCCTGGTTTTGTGAGGAGAAGAAGAAATCTGATGGCAGGAGTTCTGGTGTGGGAGAGAAGAGCAGAGCTCCACTCTGCTCCGTCCTGCTCCTGCTCCAGGCCACCATCCCACCTCTGTGCTGGGCATGGAGCTGAGGGATGTGCAAGGAGAGATGGATTCTTTCATGGAAAGAGCCCAAGATCCAAGGTCATGGACCTCCATGGGACCATCCCAGAGCAGACAGACATCAGTGTCATCCCAAACCTGAGCTTGAAGGAGAAGATGTAGTTGAAGATGTCCCTGCCCATGGCAGGAACTTGGCCTAGATAACCTTTCAAGGTCCCTTCCAACCCATGACTTCATGATTCCATGATTATTCCAACTACTCTCCCCCTCACAGCCATGTTTCCTCATTGCAGGTGCTTCAGATCCTGGAGCAGGTGCAGAAGAAGCACAGGGTGCTCCCCACCAGTGGCACTTGCCCCAGGAAAGGCCACCAAGGTGTCCTGGGTGGTGGCCACGCTCTGCACAACGGGGTGGGCACATGTGCCAGGGCGGAGACGGGCCCAGAGGGGGATGGCTGGGAGAGCCACACTCGCCTCTGAGCCCAGGCAGCTCCAGCAGCTCCCTGGGAGCTGGGAAACCATTTGCTGGAAAATGCAAATTGGGGAATGGGAGAGGTTTCCCAGCCGTGGGGGTGATTCATTCCCCTTTCCCGGGACACTGCTAAAATATCCCAGTGCGGCGCCGACTTCCAAACCACAGTCCCCCAGCAGGACAATTTTCCCTTGGGGACACTGCCAGCTCTCCCTGAAGGTCAGACATGACCAGAGCAAGAGTTATTTTGGTGGCAGAGCTTTATTCCTTTCACTGGGAGGTGATTCCTTTGGGTTGGGGCACGGAGTGAGGGGAAGTGTTTTGGAATTACCTGGTGCGGGACAAACACTGCGTGAAACTTGAATCCCACAGTTTTTTAGGTGGGAAAAGACCTTTCAAATCAGCAAGTCCAACCATTCCCCCAGCACTTCCAGAGCCACCAGTGACCCATGTCCCCAAGTGCCACCCCAAGTGTGTGTTTGGGGGGTGCTGTGCTGGTGGATCCAATGGAATTGCTGGAGGAGCTGAGGCAGAGGGTGATGAGCTGGGGGTGTCTTCTGCCATGTCTTCTTCAGAATGGAGCCAAATATTTTGGCTTCCATCTGGGAATCTTTCCTCTGTTGGGAGAACCCAACAGGGGTTCAACCTGAGACGCCATTTTCCGTATTCCACAGTGAGGGTGGAATTCCCATTCTGATGACTTCCATAATATATCCTTAGAGGTGCTGGAGAATCAGGGAAGACCCTCCCTTCCCATGTTATCTTATGCTGAATATGAATTCCAGGAGAGCAATCTCCCTGTGTTTGAGGAGGCCAGGACTGCTCACATCTCACGCCACGTTTCCTCCAGAGCGCAGATTTCAACGGATCAGAGCAAGGAATTCCAGCCACTCCAGGCAGTAATTTCTCTTCACCAGGGGCCCAACTTCTGTGCAAAGTCATGGAACGTTGGGAATGGCCAGGAGGAGTTGGAGATGTGCCCTCACCTTTGATCGTGGCATCCCGGAGATGTGATGGGATCCCACAACTGGAATGTTGGGATGGGAGGACACAGACTTTTCAGGAAGGATGGGCAGGGTGGGCAAGAACTCGAGTGTGGAGTGGGAGGAGGTGGGAAGGACTTTTTCTTGGCAGATCCTGCATGGCTGGGCAGTGATGGCTTGTTTGGCCTCCAAAAACTGCTGATCTTACTCTTACCTGACTCAGGTGCAAGGTGCTGATCAAACTCCAACTGGAACCAACCCATGGATCCCTTGGTTTCACCTGGAAGTTGTGCTGGAATTTTAAGGAGAAACGCTGTGCAGTGGGAGGAGCACAACCAGGTCTTCCCAGCTTGTTCTCCCAGAGCTGGCTCTCTTCCTGCAGTGGAAATTCCAGATATTTGAGTTTGTTAAGTGATAGTGCTGGTCTACTCCCTGTATCTCTCTTTGGAGTTTGTTAAAACTGGTTTTTAGGGAGCAATAAAGTGTTTTCAATAAACAGAAACCACCCAGGGCTGTGAAATCATCTGTGGAAAAAACCTGGAAAAACCTCGGGGTTCTGGATGTCGACGTGTGGGGATTCCTGGTCATCCAAGAAGGAATCAACTGGTGACAATTCCCAGGGTTGGGAAGAGGAGGGAGAGAGGAGAGAACTCCTCATACCAAGCCCTGGTCCCAGCTGATGAGCTCAGAAACACCAGGCCTGGATTTCACCCTTAACTCAGTAAAAAAACTCCACAAACACCAAAATCTGAGGGAATATTGGGAAATGGGAATTTGGGGAAGTGCTGAAGCATCACAAAAAATCCCATCCCTGCCTTAGGTATCCCAGGGGTGTTGCTGCCCTGTGCTGCAAATAATGGGGTTTTTTAGTGCCACAAATCAGAAGTGGTTTAAAAAACTGGATTCTTCCCTTGGCACTTCACCTGGATCCATTTTTCCTCTTTAAAATATCTGTTTTTCACTCACAGAAAATTTTGGCTGCAGTGTCAGGACACTGAGGGAACCATTTCTCCCTTTGCTGAAGTAAGACAAGGAAATAGTTCATTTAAGGCTTGATTTCCCCCTCCCATGTCCCAGAAAATTGGCAAGAAAATTTAGGGAGGAGAAGATTTCAAAGGGATCTTTCAGCTAAATCAAGGCAAGAAAATATTTCTGCCCTTTCCCCAGTTTTCCCAGCATTTAAAGGGAAGCAAAACATTTTTAAGGAGAAGTGGAGAGAGAAAGTCGCTGCTTTAAGAGGCAAATCCAAAACACTGGAGTGATAAAAAGTGCTGAGATGAACATTTGAATATTTTGGTATCAAAAAAATCCATTTTAAGGTGTTGACACGAGTGTTTTCATCACTAAAAACAGAATTTATGGTCCAAAAATGCTGTCCAGGCCTCAAGGGAGACCTTCACTGAGGCCTCCTGGTGCCTGTCGTGCTCCATGGGAAGGAATTGCTCCATTCCCACATTCCAAATGAGAGGGATGGAAGGGAATGCGGGGTCCTCATGATGGAGGAGGTCGAAGTGACTGAGGAGAACCAGAGGAGACTCCTCCAAACCCCACTTTGTCCATGTCTTGGAGGCCTTTGGGCCTGAAAGGTCACCCTGGGAGACAAAATAACCTCGTGAAAGGCCCTCTTTGTGCCACACCCAATGCTCCAATCCCTCTGGGGCTGGAAAAAACCCGGGAAGGAGGACTGTCCCACCTTGATTTTGCCCTTTGTGGAGTCTAGACATCCGTGGCAATGGAAAAAGGAGGGGATACAAAAAACAAAAAAGAATGGAAAATAAGCGTGTTTTCCAGTCTCAGGAAAAAGCAGCTCATCCTCCTGGGAATAGAGCTGGGCCATAGGAACAGGAACTGACTCAGTGCCACCCTGGTGAGGGCCTGGGGTGGCATCACAACGTGGGTGAAACCAGCCCACAGAACCTTGGAGATGTGGGCAGGGCTGGGAATGGCCCTTGGACACCAGGAATGGCCCTTGGACACCAGGAATGGCCCTTGGACACCGGGAACGGCCCTTGGACACCGGGAATGGCCCTTGGACACCGGGAATGGCCCTTGGACACTGGGATCTGGGGGCTCTGCAGAGATGGAATCCTTGGAATCGACCTTGGAGGTCTTCTCCAACCTGGACAACTCTGTGATTCCATGACCCCTCTGGAAGCAGAAGTCAAAGTCTGGGATGGGACATGAGGAAAAAGCAGGAATAAAGCCCTGCTTGGTTGGGGGATCTTCAGGCAACACAAAACTCTTGGATCGTGGCCTGGCTGAGGGCACAGAGGTTTATGTGCCACTCACCTGGCTGCATTCTTCCTGGGGTTATCACTGCAAAATTCCCAGATAATCAGCTCTGCTGCTTTTGGGGGGAAAATGCCACAACCGAGGAAGAAATGGCACATTTCAAAATCCTGGGCTGGGTGTTCAGCTGCCCCAGGGAACACAGCTGGGATTGCCATATCCCAGAGGGGCTGAGCTGTGGTACCTGGAATGGTCTGGAGCCATCCTGCAATCCCACATTCCTGTACCCCTGTGTTTAGGGAGAGCTCAGAGCTCAGGCTCAGCTTAAGTTCAGCCCAGGAATAGCTGGGTGAGAGCAGCTGCACCAAAGAGCAAAATAACTCTGTTAAATCCTCATCCCAGAGTGGTTTGGGTTGGAAGGACCTTAAAGCTCATCCCATTCCAATCCCTGCCATGGGCATGGAAACTTTTCCACCATCCCAGGTTGCTCCAAGCCATTCCAACCTTGTCCTTTGGCTGCACCAGGTTGGGATTTATGGAGCACCTGGAGCTGCCTGGTGTGGAACAGCAGCAGGGAATTCATCCCCAGGGATGGATTGTGGAAAAAATCCTGGGGGGCGAAAAGAACATTGTGGAAACTGACCTTCTTGAGACATAACAACAATTAACGGGATTAATTAAATCCACTTGTGGCTCCATCATGTTCTTCCTTTCTGCCTCAACTAGAAGAACATCTGATGGCTCCAAGATTTTCAGGGGCTGAGGAAGGGGAAGGGCTGCAGGAGCTGCATCCTCGGGCTGATTTGGGGGGTTTATTGGATCACTTTATTCCCCTGCTCCATTCCATGAGTGCTGTCACTTCCCAGAGCTCTGGGAACAACAGAGCAGTCAGGGCAAGGGGCTGGATGGGGAGGTCTGCCCTGAACATCCAGTTTGGCAGCCAATAAATACTTTAAATGAAAAGCCCTTGTTTGAGGGCTCAGCAGTGTTATTTATTATGGGAATCACCTTTTCATTCCTTCCTGGAAAACACAAAGATCTTTCTCGTGCAGTTATCTCTTTTTAGATAGCAAAACCCAGGAATTTCAACAAATTCCTCTGCTCTGGCTGTGAGATGGACATCAGGGATTGTCCTGAGATAAGTTTCTCTGTCCCAGCAGCCGTGGGACAGAGTCACTGCAGCCCCCCCAGGACCAGGTTCCCCTGAGGAACCTCATGTTCTCCATGTCCTGCTGCAGAAGAAAATTCCCAGAGCAGCCTGTCTTGGCCCTGTGCAGCTCTCAGGGGAGCAGGAATTATAGGATCACATCCCAAATTTAGAGACATCACCTGCTTCCCTTGGTTACCTCGTCAGGAGAGATTCTCTCCCTGAGTTCCCCCACATTTCACATTTCAGGAGGAAACTGGGCCTTTCCTGAGGTGTTTATTGCTGAGTTTCAATAAATACCAGTTCTAAATCCCTCCCCTGACACCACAACAATTACTGGAGGTGCTTCAACCTCCTCTCTCCTCTGACCTGCCCTGTGGGACACCAGTGTCTCTCTTGGCTGCTGGATTGATGTGGATGGATATGATCCACCTCCCTGCTGTGGGTGCCACCAGCACCTTGGGCAGCCAGTGACAAGTCCCTAAAGGAGCAGTGACAAGTCCCTAAAGGAGCAGGATGTGCCCAGGTTTCTTTCCAGGCCACTGTTCTCCAGGAGCTGGAGGTGGGGAAGCATCAGCAGAACTCTGAGCAGAGTCACTCTCTCCTTATCTCCTCAAAATTCCAAAGTCCCCTCACCAGCCATGGCATCCTGTGCCCTGCAGCATTCCCAGGAGTCCCACAGTGGGTTATCAGATCCCAAATGACCCCCATCCTCCTCATTCCCACCCTTCCAGTTGTTCCAGGCCCTCTTTGCCCGTGGCTCCTTTGCAAAACAAACCTGGAAACACAACTCTCTTGTGAGGAACAGGAATGGCAGGAAAGGGGGAGGAATAAGGAAGGAATAAGGAAGGAGCAGGTTTGGAATGTTGCTGTTGTTTGGAAGTGAAGGAGAAACCAAGTCCAGGAAGCAGCAATGACCTGATGGCCTTCGAGGTCTTTTCCAACCTCAACATTCCATGATTCCATGACTGTTGGGATACAGGCTCCACTAGAACAGCTCAGCTGGGGTTTCCATGGAATGCTGGTGGTGTTTCCACCTCATTTCCAAGCTCCAGCTCTCCAAGGACACAAGATGTGAGTCAATGAAGGTGAAGGCCTTGTCTGTGTCTCTTCATGGCTGGAAAAAAAAGCAGTTTTGAGTTCAAAACTGAATAACCTGGTCCAGTGGAAGGAGATGGACTTTAAGGTCCCTCCAACCCAAACCATTCTGGGGTTCTGTGGTATCTAAAGATGAGTTTGCCCAGAGTTTTGAGGTTGCCTTGTCTGTGGTGCTACAGATTTGGGAGACTTTCTGAACTTTTTGGACCAGAACAGGACAATTCCTTCTGTCTCTTGAGGAAATGAGTCCCACCACAACTCTGGAGGAAGGATAGGAGTCAGGCAGGAGTGTGTGTGTACAAGGAGCACTAGAGATGGGTTGTTTTTTCCTGCTGCTGGGCACAAAATTCTATTTAAACTGAGAAAATTCAAATACGTGAAGTTACGACCTCACTGCCTTTTCCTGACTCTTAAAATTATCTGACAAATAAAATTATTTGATCAATCAGTGAAAAAAAAACCAACAACAAGAAGGAAGGAAAGAGGGATGGACAAAGCAGAGGGTAAGGAAAACACAGAGTGAAATGGCAGGAATGACCCCAGTGAAAAGTCCCTGGGTTCACAGAGCTTGGATAAAAGAATTGAAGGCTCCTCTTATTGATCTTATTGAGGTGTTTGTCTCCCTCTGACCTTGCAGAAGTGCTGGCAGAGCTTGTGGAGTTTGCTCTGGATCCCTGGGAAGAACTGTGGGAATGTGACCAGGGAGATGTTGCTCCAGCTCCCAAACTTCTTGTGCTGAGTTGGTGGGATCGGTGTCCAAGTCGTTTTCTGGGTTAATTTGTCATGGGAATGTTCAGAGCCCAGGGATCAATCCCATCATATATTTGGCTGAAGTGGCAGAATCAAGAACCTGATCAAAGAATCCCAGAATTGTTTGGGTTGGGGAGCACCTTAAAGCTCATCCAGTGCCACCCCCTGCCATGGGCAGGGACACCTTCCGCTATCCCAGGATGCTCCAAGCCCCATCCAACCTGGCCTGGAGCACTTCCAGGGATGGAGCATCTCCATGCCATCACTACCCTTTTTGTTAGAATGCTGGGAATGACAATATTTCACAATAACAGGAATTTTTTGCTGTTTAGCTGAGCTTTATCAAGATTCTCCTCTTGACAAGCAAGTCTTTGTTCCATAACTTCCCTGGATGCTGGTCAGGAATGTCCAACTGTGTGTGCAAGGCACAAGGAACCTGCTCTGGGGGAAGGTGTCCCTGCCCATGGAAGGGGGTGAGAACTGTGGGATTTTCCCTGGAGCTGAAACATCCCAACCCGGAGATGGTCCAACACAGACCCACATCCCAAGGGGAACGAGTCAAGGAGGGACCTTCTCCTTTTTTGTTCTGTTGAGGGTTTTTTTTCCAGTTCCAGCAGTTTGCAGCCAATATTAACAAACCTCATTTGCTCAGAAAGGTCAAGTAGTTTTTTAAGCATTAAAGTATTAAAACATGAGAGAAGTCTCATGTTGTGGGACTTCACCACACGCCTAAAGTTAAGCCTCTGCTGGAGGGCGATGGATTTCAGCTGGCACTTGGATCCATTTATGGAATATCACAGGATCATGGGATGGTTTGGGTTGGAAGGGACCTTAAATCCCATCTCATTCCACCCCCTGCCGTGGGCAGGGACACCTTCCACATTCCCAGGTTTAGTGTCCTAAGGGAGCAGAGCCAGACTAAACTCCACTTGGAGATGCTTGGAAACCACAGGAGGCTGGGAATGCCCAGCTGTGCCCGGGCAGAGGCTGCAGGGCAAGGGGAGCCTCTGTTCATCCCCAGGGAACAGCTGCCAAGGATTTTCAGC
>WEIV01011221.1:37890-95797 GCA_013390005.1 Calyptomena viridis | reverse complement strand
CTGGGAATGACAATATTTCACAATAACAGGAATTTTTTGCTGTTTAGCTGAGCTTTATCAGGATTCTCCTCTTGACAAGCAAGTCTTTGTTCCATAACCTCCCTGCATGCTGGTCAGGAATGTCCAACTGTGTGTGCAAGGCACAAGGAACCTGCTCTGGGGGAAGGTGTCCCTGCCCATGGAAGGGGGTGAGAACTGTGGGATTTTCCCTGGAGCTGAAACATCCCAACCCGGAGACGGTCCAACACAGACCCACATCCCAAGGGGAACGAGTCAAGGAGGGACCTTCTCCTTTTTTGTTCTGTTGAGGGTTTTTTTTCCAGTTCCAGCAGTTTGCAGCCAATATTAACAAACCTCATTTGCTCAGAAAGGTCAAGTAGTTTTTTAAGCATTAAAGTATTAAAACATGAGAGAAGTCTCATGTTGTGGGACTTCACCACACGCCTAAAGTTAAGCCTCTGCTGGAGGGCGATGGATTTCAGCTGGCACTTGGATCCATTTATGGAATATCACAGGATCATGGGATGGTTTGGGTTGGAAGGGACCTTAAATCCCATCTCATTCCACCCCCTGCCGTGGGCAGGGACACCTTCCACTATCCCAGGTTTAGTGTCCTAAGGGAGCAGAGCCAGACTAAACTCCACTTGGAGATGCTTGGAAACCACAGGAGGCTGGGAATGCCCAGCTGTGCCCGGGCAGAGGCTGCAGGGCAAGGGGAGCCTCTGTTCATCCCCAGGGAACAGCTGCCAAGGATTTTCAGCTGGGACTTTGGGGAGCTGTTGGATGAAACAACATCCCTCACCTGGAGGCAAAGGAAAAGCTGCTATTTCTGGTGAGTCCCGAGTGCCAACCAAACACCGGGATCAGATGGACAACAAGGGCAGAGCCAAAGCAAGCGGAGCACGGGCAGAGCTGGAGGGAGTGTTTACATGTCAGTGAGGAAGTGTGGGAGAAATCCAGCCCCAAGTCTCCCAGTTTGGCTTCCCAGCTCCCACAGCAGTGTTGGGATGTGGCTTGAGGGAGAACTCCGTGAGCAAGATGCTCCAAAACGATGCCAAGGAGGAAGAGAAGGGAAGGGGTTTGTTCTTTGGAGGGGGGGATTGTGGCTGTGCCAGGGGTACAATCTCCCTGCCCAGAGCAGGAGGGAGGAGAAGGAACACCAGAGGGGAACTGGCAGAGATCTGCCACTTGGACACTGCCTCCAGGGCAGGAAAAAACATTACGGAAAACCTCCAATGTGTCACGAACCTCTCGGTGTTTTGGAGCCTTTGGGCCACAACTCATTGTTTCCTTTGTTGAGCTTTGTCTTTTTCGAGTGTTTCCCTCCTCCCTGACTCCCCCCTGGTCTTGTTTGCTTTGAGGGAGAGGAAAGTTCTGTTCTCTGCTCTTGGCAGGAAACTTCTGCCCCTGCACAGCACATAACACAGCCTGGAGTGCTTGGGGACATTTATGGGGACATTTGTGGGGACATTTGTGGGGACAGCAGCACTCAACCCATGGGCAAGGTGTCCCTGTCCATAGCAGGGGTGGAACTGGATGATCCTTACGATCCCTTCCAACCATTCCAAGATTCCCTGAACCCTCTGCAGCTTCCACAGACCTCGCAGGGATGTTCCTTTGCCTGTTGGAAGGAGCTGAGTGTCCCAAGATCAGCTGGGAACTCAGGGAATAGCTGGGAAGATTCCAGAGAAGGAAAGGGGTGAGTGACTCGCTGTGAACCCTCTGTCAGGGCTGCACCTTCCAATATTTATTCCTTCCTCTAGTGCTTAGTCATGGAGCTCTGCCACTCTTGGAGGATGAACAGCTCGGTGGAGATCAAACGAAACTCCAAGCCTTTACCTTATGTTCCAAAAAGGAGATTTATTTAGTGGAGTTTAGGACTCTAAAATACACAGATCGGAGTGTTGTGGGAGGGGAGACACAAGCAACCATGGCATTCACAGTCCACTGCACTTAGGAAACACAGGAGCTCTGGGAATTCCTGCAACAAAGCAGCAGCTCCTGATCCCGCTGGCATTCCATGGGCAGGTCTCCCGGTGGTTCCAGGCACTTACTGGAGATAAACAACAATTCACCACAGGAAGAGGCAGCAGATGGGGAAGTGCTGCCATTCCCAAGGAGGTGAGAGCTTGGTCAGGGCTCTCCCAAGGCCGTGTGCTCCAGCAAGGCATGGACACCCCATGTTTTTTTGGGAGACCAGGAGCTGTTCCTTCGCCCAGGGGATGTTTCCTTGGGTTCAGATCACTCTGTTCTTCACTCTCTCAAAGATCTGCATCACTTTTCCTGCTGGCACACAGCCTTCCCGCACGATGGAGATGCCACCTTCCCACAGGAAGGATGAACAAGTCAGGATAATCCCCAAAGAAGGCAAGGGATGAGGGGGAGCTCTAAAGGAATATCTTGGGCCAACAAAGCCACCCAAACACCCAAATAAAGTTGCGTAAAACAACCAGAAACGTTGTCAGAAAGGGAAACCACCCAACCAACAGTGACCCCACTCTTTGTCCAAGGGTTTGCTTTTCCACTCCATCCCTCCCAAATGTCAGCCCAGCCCCAGTTAATGACACCTCAGCTCCTGCTGCTGTGTCATTGTGGACAAGCTCCTGTAACACCTTCCTTCTCCTGGTCCACAGCAGCACCCACCCTTCCTTCCACAGGCCCCCGCCCTCCCACTCGGATCATTCCTGCTCTTCCAAGGCAGATTTGGCTTGCACAAGTGTTTCTCCTCACTGCCTTGTCCTCTGTCAACACTGAGGTCCTCCAGGGACACCTTTTGTTTGCTTGTCTTCATCAACATGTTTGCAAATATCCAAGCACTCCAGAGCTGTTACTCTTGGAGCACACTGTGCTCCCAGACTGATACCAGGGAAAGGGATGGAAACCTCCCAGGAAAATGCAGGTCTTGCACTCACTTTCATCAATCTTTGTGCAGTTGACCACAGTGGATGCCACCACCTCATCAGATTCTCCATCACAGAGAACACCCTCCAGTTTATGGCCGAGACGCCTGTGGGGGTAAAAAAAGGCAACAACACTCCACGAAACGTCACATCACCTTGTGCTGAGACTCCCCTGGAAACAGGGCACCAGGCCATGCTCTGCCACCCTTTGGGCTGGCTGGGCACCCCCTGGCAGGGTTTTTTCCCTGGGTACTCACGAGATGACCATGTCGTGGTGGGTGCTGTCCACCTCCCCGCTGGGGTTGGCAGAGGTGACGGCCAAGGGTCCCGTCATGTCGATGAGATGCACCAGGACAGTCAGGTCAGGGACCCTGATCATGATGCTGTCCCGAGTTCCCACTCTGCTGTAACCTGCTCCAACCCCTGGAAAGACACACAGGGGATGTTGGCAGGGGCAGGGTGGGCACAAGACCCGTTGTGGCGTTGTTGGGATTTAAAGGATGCGGGTGGTTGTCTGGAAACACTGTCAGAAAAGGGAATTCCCATAGAATAGGAAGGACAGGATTTTGTGATAAGAGCAGGTGGCAACAACAGGAATCAGGCAAATTTGGGCAAACCTACTCAAAGAAAGATTGCCACCAGGGAAAACTGGGAGAAAGGAAAGCGTTAATCCCAGACCTAAATGAAGGTTTGAAATTCCACCATGGCAAGCTGTGGGAAAGGAAGCAACTCCTTATGTGCCAGCCCAGGGAACAGCATCTACTCCCAGGAAAACCTGGGACTTGGGCTGTATAAAAGTGGGACCCCAAAGGCACGATTTTGGGGCCACCCACCACCAAGAAGGGCAGAACTGGCAGGATGCTGTCAGGGTCCACGTGGTGGTGATAATTTTATTTTTTTTACTTAATCTGTGTCTCTCTCATTCTCTCTCTCTTCCTATTTTTCTCTCTCTCCCTCATATTTACTATTAAATAAAATCTGTACTATTGGCTTTGGCCTATGGGTTCCTTTGCACCTTAATTTGGGCAGAGGCATCTTGTAATAATCAGATCCTAATCAGATCCTGACAGGAATCAGGGTGGAACTCCCACTTCCTTGGCAGGTGATCCTGCCCCCTCCACACACCAAACTGTGAGTCTCCTTGTGTATGTTCAGAAGAGCAGAAATCCATTAGATTTGGGGTCTGACTGGATTTGGGACAGTAAGATTTTGGGTCCCAGAAGCCAGGTTTGATGAGGTGAATCATCCCACTGCTCACAGTGCCTGACTGTGTCCATAGAGTGGGAAGGAAGAGGTGATGAGCAGGGATGAGCATAGGAACCCTCTCAGCTCCACCCAGGCATTGCTCATTCCCAACAGTGAGGGGCTGGAATGAAGGACCCTCCCAGGCTGAGGAGCCTCCCTTGTTTCTGGTCAAAGAACTCATCATGTTGACTCCCCCTGTTAATGAGTCATTCCAGCTAATTAACACCCTCTACTCAACATTCACCGAAGCATCCGAGAGCTCCAGAGCTGATTCCTTGGAATAAAATGAACGGAATCCCTTCCCATCACATCCCAGAGGGTGTGTGGAGTGCAGAACCTGCTGTGTGGGAAACAGGAGAGGGGGAGAAAAGGACTGTGCTGTTCATCTCACCCAACTTCTTCAGCCACTCTCCTTTCTGGATGATGCAGCCGATGCCACCGGGATAAACGTTTTCCATGAATTCCCAAAGCAATGGGCTGATGGGGGGAGCAGCTGCTCGCAGCTGGTCCAGGTTTGAAATAAAGATGCAGATGGGCTTCTCTTGAGGCCTGTCCTGTAAAAAAATAGGGAGAGAGGAATGGGGAAAGAGATAAAGATGGAAAGTTTTCCTGGAGAACCTCGAAGCTCATTGGGATCCTGGTTTGGGTGCTTCCCAGGGAGCAGGAGACCCAGGGAAGCAGGATGCTGTCTGTGCACAAGGTGCTGAGCAGAGGAGGGCACCAAGCTCTGTGGCTGAAGCCACAGCTCAGATCTTCATGTGCAAATTGAAGGAGAGACAGAACATCAGCCTGCCCTTGGGATTTGGCAGGATGCATCCAAATCCCCCATTCCAGGCATATCCATCACTGGGACAGCACTGCTCTGCTGATTATCAGCATTTTTTAGCTCTTATACTCCAAGAACCTGATTTTTTCCAAGCTTCTGCTGGTATAAATCAAGGTCAAACCCCCCAACTCACGATGGGATCACACATGGAGAGCCCAAACCCCTGCAAACCACCGCCTCCATCAGCACCTCTTGGGTGCTTTGCAATAAATTCAGTGTAAAACAAACAGTGAGATGGAGGGGAAGTCAAACCAACTCACAAAGCAGTGTCATTTCAGTCCTCAACTGACACCAGCTTCAGAGGGGCCAAATGAGTAAGGAACTGGGCATGTATTTACATTCTGTTTATATTATCTCAGCACTGGCACCAGAGCAGCACAGAAAAGGCCCTTTGTTGCTGCTGTTCACTCCCAGTGCCAGCTGAGATAGTCTGTTATGCTTATTCCTCCAGGCTAGCCAGGAAATTGCCTCATGGAGAACAGGCTGCAAAAGTTGGATGGAAGGTGCAAACTTTGGATCCCCTTCCAGCCCTGAATGTCTCCAAAAGTCTGGGCAAATTTAGCCCTGGGATTCTGATTCAGCACTTCAGGCAGGGAGGGCAGACAGGAGGTTTGGACCCACCTGTGACAACAGTGAGGGCTGTTCCAGTTTGGGGTTGTGCTTTCCCAATCCCAGTGAGGCAGGATGGAGCTGCCTGATTCCCAGTGTCCCACTCCCAGAGCACAGGGCTCAGCTTGGAAAATGATCCATGATTTTCTGCTGCTGCTCATGAGCCTTCTCTGTGGTCAGATTCTGAGTCTTAGGACAACTTGGAACCAGGGGCTCCCATTTCTGCTTCTGCACGAACTCATCCCATCCCATCATCCCATCTCATCATACAACTTCCTTGTGAAAGGAAGAGGAGGGGCAGGGACTGAGCTCTGCTCTGGGGGAACAGGGCCAGGAGCCAGGGAATGGCTGGAGTTGTGTCAGGGCAGGGGGAGGTTGGAGCTCAGCACCAGGTGGTTCTTTGCCCCCAGGGTGGGTGGGCACTGCCCAGGCTCCCCAGGGCAGTGGGCACAGCCCCAAGGCTGCCAGAGCTCCAGGAGGGCTGGGATGATCCTCTGGGCACAGGGGGGACTCTTGGGGCTGGGGCTGTGCAGGGCTCAGGGTTGGACTCCAGGATCCCTGTTGAATCCCTTCCAACTCAGCACATTCCCAGATCCTACAGGAGCCAGCTCCAGGTGCCCACAGCTGTATTCCCACCTTGATCCTGTAGACCTTCTCGATGGCCTGGGGGTGTTTGCAGGAGGCTGCCAGGGCATACACAGTGTCCGTGGGCACCCCACACACGGCGCCCGTGTCCAGCAGCTCCGCGATGGCCCTCAGGCCACTCGTGCAGTGGGACCTGGGGCACACACAGGGGGGAGGCTCCTGGGGGTCCTTCCTGGAGCTCCTGACCTGGGGAGAACCCAGAGGCAACGAACCCGTTACGGTGGGAATAAGGAAAAATATGAAACATGCAGGATACGATTCAATCCGAGTCCAGGGGATGAGATCCCGTAGCAGAGGCAGCACTTTTTGGGTGCTTCGCTCAAAATAAATGGGAATTGTAAGTAATGAGTCAAAGACTAACTCAGAGTGGACAATTCAGTCCTAAAATTAGAGATGAACCCCACCCAGCACAGCCACCGCTTGCTGGAGGAATAACTGCTCTCCAAAATGACTAAGGAAAGTGTTAGAGAATCCTAAATCAAGCTCCAAGGGCTTTCTCAGGAGTGTCTGTGGTCAGAAGTGCTGATTTAAGGAAGAGGGTTCTCTGCAGCAGGAATTTGGGCTGTCAGATCCATCACCTTGGGCAGACACAGCAGGAGAAGTTTGAATTTAACAGGTACAGGGGGAACTTCCCTTGTCCATCTGGGGAACTTTTAACTCCCCTGCTCCCGAGGTTATGGCCTTCAAAACCTCAGGCTGCCAGGAATTCTTGGATTGGAGGTGGATAATTCACAGGGACAGGTGTTTTGGAGCAAGGTAGAAGTCTTGTAAACATCCCTGCCACTTCTCCAAGTTTCCATGTGTGTTATCCATAATGGAAGAGAGCTCGTTCCCAGCTCGTTCCCTCCAGAAATGCTGGGACTGGGATTTCGAGTGGCACTGAGGGATTCAAAGCAAGGGAAACTTGAACTGAAGACCCAAAAATATCCCTTGGGAGCAGGGAAGCCACACCATCATGGAAAACATGTCTTACTGTGAACAGAGGGGGTCCCATGAGCAGCAGGTCCTTCCCAAACATGCAGTTTGCCAGGGATGCTGTTGCTCCGTAGAAGCAGATGGTGCTGAAGATGATTAACACCACAGCTGGAAAAAAAACATGGAATTAGAGGCAGGAAGGGTGGTGGAGTCCCCAGCCCTGGAGGGATTTAATGGATGTGTGGATGTGGCACTTGGGGACAGGGTTTAGTGGCAGCCTCGGCAGTGCTGGGGGAATGTTGGACTCGATCTTGGAGGGCTTTTCCAATGGAAATGATTCTGTGGTGCTGGGATTCTATTCAGTGATGATAAAATGGTGGGAAATCTTCTACTAATCCTGTTACTAGAGCACTCCATGGGATTACAAATAAAATTGTCACTTGCAGCAAAGCCAGACCTTCAGCAGAACCAATTACACCGGTGGCACTTTTGGCTCATCCCACACTTTGGAGCAATGAACCATTTATGGGAAGTAGGACTGCACAGAACCTCTGCAAGTTGAGCTGATCCACTGGTACCAACCACACCTGAAGGTTTTTTTGGAAGGTCAGGGCCCTGGGAATGATGGGAAGAAAGGTTTCCTCCTTCATTCACAGGGGTGAGAAGCTCAGCCTCTGTCTCTTCCACACCCCCCAGCCTTCCAGGGAAAGATGAACACTCCCTGCTGCTTTTGCCACACTGTTCCTCAGCCCAGGACCCACTGACTGCACTCTGTGTGTGACCATTTGGTGGCCAAGTTCACCCCAAACTCACTTTCAAATGGCACAGGGAGGTTCTCCAGTGTAAAGAGCAGGAAGCAAACACCCAAGAGCTCCATTGCCAGGGTCACACAGAGCAGCACCACGTTAAAAGAGGAAGCTGTGAAAAGAAATGCAAACACGAGCGACCCACATCAGAGCAGGGCCCAGAAAATGGACATGAAACAGAAGAGCTCCTAAATCAACTCAGTCTTGTTGGGTTGAAGTGAGCAGCCCAGGATCTGCCTTCCCTGCCCGTGGAGGAGCAGAGGGATGGTTTGTTCAGCCCTCACATGCTGCCAAAGCCTTGATCTGCCAGTACACTGTGCTCACATGGAAAACACTTTGGAAGCAGCCAAGCAGATCCTGGGCTGGAGCAAGGCTGTGGATTTCTGCCAGTGGCCCTGTCTGCCGAACACTTTCACCTTATTTGAACCTTTTATTTTCTTTGACATGTTCTCCTGCTCCCTTGGGACTGTTTCTTCTAAGCCCAGCTCAGCTTCTGTTACTGGCTGTGGGCAAAACATCCCAGGTCTTGCCTAATCAGGGAGAGCTCGGCCTCCCTCACTTGTGCATCCCCAAGACAGAAAGATTAATGATCTGACCCCAATTACCCCTCAATAAACACCCCCACTAGTGCTGAGACTTACCCAAAATGATCAAAAAAGCATTGAGCACCAAAAAGGCAACAGAACCAGCTGTGAATCCCTCGGTGTTCCCTGTGCCCATGTCCAGCAAGTGGCCTGAAACAGGACCAGCACATCTGGTTATGAGCAAACCATGACAGAAGAGTGACAGAAGGGTGACAGATGTGTGGTTGGAGTCTCTCCAACTCAAACTAAGGGATGGTGGCCTCGTAAAGAAAACCTGCCACTGCTTCTGCAAGAAGGATTTGAGGTGTGAACTGAGGAGCTGGTGGTGGCCATCCAAAAATAGCTGATGATTTTGCCTCCAGGGTCTGGCTGGACACGGTGGTGGCTCCTGCCACACCTCAGAAGGAGCAGCTTTGACTTTCCCCACAGGTTTTAACGGGGCCTGGCACGGAGGCTCCATGAACATGCTGCTCACCTGGAGCCAAGCACGGCTTTGAAAGCCCGGGCTCAGCATTCCCAGGGCTTCTCCCAGGGCTGTGACCAGCTGGGATGAGCTTCTCCAGGCTTCCAAAGGATAAATCCGGAATCTGAAGCCTTCCACTGCCTAAAAAGCATCTGCTGAGGTGTTATTCTGAGCCTGGAGGGAATCTCACACTATTTTAGCAGGGCCTCTGTTGAGACACAACTTGGCCCCCTATAGCTGTGGGTGCCAAGTACAAAGCGAGATGTTTGGGCATTAAATTTTTATGAGGAGGAACATCTGTAAACCTGGTGTGATTGACTCTCCCGAGAGCAGGAATTGTGTCCCAGAAAGCCATCTAAATTTCCCAAACCCATCCCTCCCTGCGTGACTGAGCAGAGCAGCCCCTGGGCGTTACCTGCCAGGCGCAGCCAGGCCCACGCTCCCCAAAAGGCAGCGTAGCAGAAGGGCAGCACGGATCCAAACCTCCTCCCTCCCTGGACCTGGATCCTGCACACGTAGAGCTGCACCACGACTCCCGGGATGAGCACGGAGGGCACGGAGAGCTGCCGTGTGCCAGGCTGGCCCAGGCCCCCCTGGACGGCAGAGGCCGCGGCCAGGCCGTTGCAGATGTAGAACAAGGCGTCGGGCACGTCGGCGCCGGTGCCACCGGGGAGCTCCTTGGGCCTCCCGAGGAGGGTCTGGATGGCCATCAGCGTGGTCTGGAGAGCCGAGCTGGACACAGCCTGGGCACCCACTGGGATCAAAGCCTTCTCCCCGATGGAGTTGATGAGGCTGGCGAAGGTGGAGTACAAGGACACGGCCGTGCAAAGGCTGCAGGCGGCTCCCAGGAAGGGCTGAGCGCCGGGCAGCGGGATCTGGTGGATGAAGGCCACCGTGAGGATGATGAAGGAGGCATTTTGCAGCATCTCCAGGGTGTCTCTGTGGGCCGACATCAGAAACAGCATGCAGGCAGTGGCCAGGAAGAACCACCCTCCAAACATTCCCAACCTGCTCTCCTGAGCCGGGGGCAGCCCGGGGAAGGCGGTGAGTGTAAACTCTTCCCAAGACATCACCAGCCAGTAGAGGCTGTGGACACCAAACTTGGTTGTGTGGTAGACATCCCCTCGGAGGCAGCTGTAGAAGCTGGAGAGCAGCTGGCAGCAGGACATGATGGACACCCACGCTGCCCCAACACAGAAGGTCTTCATGTAGCCAAAGAAGTAGAAGGCAAATATAAAAGGCGAGACGGTGTCACAGATGTTCCCGAGCGCCATCGGCTCGGCGTACTTTGTGTTCTTCTTCTTCTCTTCCCCAACAGCCTTGGAGGAGCTTTTCTGTGCCGACCCCAACAGCAAGACATTGAAGAGAGGGTGCCCGAAGCCTGGCAGGACGTGGCGCTGAGTGACGCCCTTGAGGAGCAGAGCCACGGCTCCGTACAACCCGCCGGTGACAACGACCAGCTCGATGGCCCCGGACACCAGCAGCGCCCACTGGCCAAACAGGGCGACCGCCTCGAACACCAGGGCCAGAGCGATGGCCCCGAAGATGAAGGGCATGATGTGGTTGACGGTGGCGGAGCAGAAGGACAGGATGACGGAGATGGAGATGTAGGCCACCAGCCCGGCCACCGCGCTCTGGCTGGCAGAGAGCCGGGCCGTGCCCGGCGCCGGGAGGTGGCTGCTGTTCCCCGAGGGCAGCGTCGTGTTCTGCAGGGAGGGGAAGGCAGCTGAGATGATCCGTGTGGTGCCATAGCTGCTCCACAGGGAGGAGAAGGTGAGGAAGGCCGCGCCGCCAAGGTGGTCGTACTTCCGGAAGGCGAGGAATCCCGCCAGGAGCTGGACGAAGCCTCCGATCAGGATGAGGTGGACACCTGAGAAGTGAGGAATGAGGAAAACCATGGGAAGGCTTGAGCTGCAGGAAGCTCTGGGGGACACCCCCCAGCAGGTCCCACAGCCTGCCCGGGAACAGCCCTGTGGCCTCTGCCTTCCCCTCCCTTCCCACCTTTATGACAAGTTTCTGTGCTGGGTCTCGATGTGTGGCCTCTGAGCTGCCTGGTCTGCTCAGCGTGGTGAGCAGCTCCACCTGGAGCTGGGAAGGTGGTGTGGAATGGCACACGGATTTGGACCAGGAGCAGTTTGGATCTGGGAAGGTGGTGTGGAACAGCACATGGAAGATTTGTCCCAGGCTCCTGTCAGTGACTAGGGAAACAGGACCATCCATCCCCAGGAGCACACAGCCCACACTTCCCAAGCCATCCTTCAGCGGGGATGGCTCTCAAAGACTCCATCCTGCAGGTTCAGGAGCAGTTTGGATCTAAGAAGATGGTGTGGAATGGCACATGGATTTGGACCAGGAGCAGTTTGGATCTGGGAAAGTGGTGTGGAATGGCACATGGATTTGGAAAAGGAGCAGTTTGGATCTAAGAAGATGGTGTGGAATGGCACATGGATTTGGACCAGGAGCAGTTTGGATCTGGGAAGGTGGTGTGGAACAGCACATGGAAGATTTGTCCCAGGCTCCTGTCAGTGACTAGGGAAGCAGGACCATCCATCCCCAGGAGCACACAGCCCACACTTCCCAAGCCATCCTTCAGCGGGGATGGCTCTCAAAGACTCCATCCTGCCTGGTGCTCTCGGAGGACATTCCCCTGCACCCAACACCCCCGGTGTCCCCTCACCCACCTGCCAGCATGTCCTCTGCTGCCTGTGGCCTGAGGCCGGTGAGTGCCACGGTGAAGTTGTGCAGGCAGAGCAGGAAGGCGCTCACCACATTCCCCAGCAGCCCCAGCACGGCCGGCTCGCTGTAGAAGACGGCGGCAAATCCCGCCATGGCTCTTCCAGACAAAACAAGAGCTTCACCCCCACAACCTGTCGGTGTCTAGACCAGCACTGCTCGGGCTCCCAGCCAGCCTTCAGAGCCCTGCCCCTGCTCCAGGGAGGGGGGAAGTGGTGCCAGGCTCAGGTGTTTCCATAGTTCCTCCCCGCTCCGCGCTCCAGACAAAGGCTCGATTCAAAGCTCCACTTTAGGTGCCTGCTTTCCGCAGTCCTGTCCAGAAAAAACACACACAACCTATTTAGGCCACAAGGATTTCTGGCAAAAACATGTTTAGGTGCCCCAAAGCTCTGCAGGTGGTGGGGATGGTTCCTGTCCCCTCTTCTCCAGGCTGCTGGAGATGGGGAGGGATGAATAACCCAGGACAAACGGACAAACATTCACACCAAACCCACAAGGTATTTTTGAGCCGTTCCAGGACGTTTCTTATCCACTGTTACAGACAAACACACGCACACACAGTCTCGCTTCCAGATGGAATTTTCCAGCTCCATCCCTTTCTTGAAACCCCAGTGACTAAATAGTTTATTTTCAAACCCTTCATATTTCTACCATGAACTCGTGTGTTTGCAGGCAGCCCCCACATTCCCATCCCTCTGCACTCCTGGGTACCAGGAGCTGAAGTTTTCCCTCTGGAGGGTTTTGTTAGGAAACAAAGATGAAAATAAACCAGCAATGTTCTTGTTATTTGGGTATTTTTAGAACATTTGATGACCTAAAAGAGCTGGAAAGGGAGAAAGTGATGTATTCTGTCCTCTGCCATTCCAAAGGGCCCTTTGGAAAGGGGGGAAAGCACCACTATTGATACAGGGAGTGAGGAGGAGGGAAGGAGCACCACGCAAAAAAAGAGTTAGTGATGTAAATAATAATGAACATAAATCCCAGGAATACACAGTATTCCTCATCACAAATATGCATTTTGCACACATCAGTTCCCTCTGGATTCTCTTGTTCTACTAAACCCCCATGTTTCCCTCTCTCCATTTATCCTAAAGGATGCTGTTTTCCCAAAGAGAGCAGGATGAAGGATAAATTGACTCCAAACTGATTCAACAGCACAAACTCTCCTCAAATGTGGGAAGGGGTAAAAACTTCCAAGTGAAACTTGGGGGACAATTAATTATTCAATTATTTGGTTGTGCTGGAGGTTGGAATTTTTGGTTCTGAGCTAGGGATGCCCCAAATCCTGGCTCTGAGGGAGCAACACCCTCTTTTAACATCAAACATCAATTTGTGCTCTTGACTTCAAGGTGATACCTGTGAACTCCATGACTCTGCCTTTTTTATTAGTATTACTCTTCCAAATGACATTCCTATATAAAAAAGCAGTTTGGTTTAAATGGTTATACTTGGAGAAGGGCCACAATATGAAGTTCCTCCAGATGTTTTGCTCTGGAACAGCTCAAGCTCTGCCTTTCTGGGCACAACCATCCCCTGGTTTGAGTCTGTCCCAGGAGGGGATGAGATGGGTTTCTGGAGAAGGATTTTTTTGGCCAGGTGACTCCTTGGAGTGGTTTTGAATTTGCCAAGGCTCGTTTTGTTGGTGGTTTTTTTGCATAACTGGCCGTGCAGGGGGTTCAGAGCCTCTGACAGAAACCTGGGATTTGTGAAGGGTGTAGGGACACAACTAACAGGGATTTTTCCCTCTGCTTCCAGTGCCATCCTTCCCAGGACATCTGGGAAGGGGGGAAGAGAAATACCAGAACATGCTGTATCAGGCTATGGAGGTGTAAAGGATGGAGAGGATTCAATCCAAGATACAGGAAAAGGGGGAGGATGGAGGAGTTTCCCTTGGGATGAGAAGGTTTTGGGGATGCAAACAGCAGCCCCCCCACCCCTTCACTGCCCACACAGGGTCTGCTCCGTGTCCCAAAAGCATTTCAGCAGCGGTGCTTTGCCCCTGCTTCAACACCAGGAATCAGAGCCCTCCTGCCCTTTTCCCAGGAACAGCAGCTCGGGAATGCGGTGGGATCACTCAGGCTGGAGAATGAAGGTCTGCACGGGAACACCCCGAGGGGTTTTGTGCCCAAAAATGCCCAAGTCTTGTTTACCCCCGGGATAACCCCACTCCTGGCCGCTATCCCTGTCCCTCCTGTGCCTCTGGCACTTTGTGAGGACCTGTTTGTCCTCATGCCCCGCAGGATAAAGTGGGATTGAGAGCGGGCACAGGAGCAAATCCCTCTGCACGGGTGGGGTGAGCAGCTCTCTGGACACACGGGGCACCGGCCAGCACTGCCAGTGTCCAGGAAACCACGAGTTTGGGGCTGTCCCTGCGGTGAGGAGCACCCGGGGTGCTGCCAGAGGGCAGGGATGGGGCAGCCCGGGCTGCTGCTGCCCCTGCACAAATCCCTCCCGCAGTGAGGGCAAAGCTCACCCATCCAGCCTCCTCCACCTTTCCTTTCCCTGCCTTCACCCTGGGGGTGCAGAAATGGCACGGGAGGTCCTGCCCCTCTCCCGGCTCTTGTCCCCTCGGGGTGACCTCCGGGCTGTGCCCACATGGAACAGCTTCTGGACATCATTTCCTTCACTCCCCACCCTCCTCCCAAAGCCATCCCTTCGTCCCCTCCGGGAAAAGCCATCGCTCTCTGTTGGATTTTCCAGCTCTGTCAGAGCAGGCTCTGCAGGCAGCGCTTTGTGCATCCACTTTGCACCAACACCCGGCTCCTGGTGGGGCTTCACCGTGACTGGTTTTACTGGGAATATTCCAGTGCACGGACATTCCCTCCTCAGGAGGCTGCAGCAAGGCTTCACATACCCAGGGACACATAAATAAACACCAAATCATTCCGTTTTCAGGCACTTGTCCCCCCCCCGTGGCATTTGGAGCTTAGTTTTCCATCCCGCCTTATTAGTGATAACAAATGTTTGTGCAGCTCTGAGGAAACGCTGCCTCTCTCCAGATAAACATGGAAAGAGAACAAAAAGCAACTCATTTTTGGATAAACACACAGCAAGATGAACAGTGAACAACCACTTTACACAGCTGGATTAAATATCACAACCCTCCCCTGGTACAAAACAGCACGGAATTGTTGGAGACACATTTCTACACACCAAGGGCTGCATGGGAGTCGGGAGAAAATTCAGTTTGAAGTATGAGGTGTCTCACACCAGGCTGTTCTTCTGCCCAAAATAATATACAGCATGTTAAACACCCCCAGGTGTCACCTTTGGGCAAAGCAAAGAGCCCTGGAGTTCCCCCAAAACCCACCCATTCATTTGGGAACGAAGGCTCCCAGTTCAATGACCTGGAAGCACCTGGAAGGCAACATCCCAGAGCTGGAGATTCAGGAGAAGGAGAGCTTTGAAAGGACAAAACACTGGATGGATTCAAGAAAAGCATCAAAGCAAACCACCAATGCCTGGCTTCTGGAATTACCTGGTCTGGTGACACTTCAGCTCAATGGGAGGATGTTCTTGTCCCTCTCATTTCCTGGTAAGGCCCAGTTTTATAGTTCTCCTCTGGAGGAGGAGCCTGGAGCCAGTTGCTTCACCCATTGGCACCTGCAGCATTTTGGAGACAGGAGTTTCCTTGAACTTCATCAGTTATTGTCCTGAATCTTGTTATATTCCCCAAAACCGAGGGGGGGGTTCCCTTCTGTTCAGTCCCCTCCTCATCTATTCCCCCCACCCTCTGGGTCCCCAGGGGCTGATGTCACCACACTTGAAACTCAGCTGCAAAAAAAAAAAAAAAAACCAACCAAAAAAGCAAATTGCCTTTGGGAAGCCCTATAAAAACCCTGCCACCAAATCCCTTCCAGCCACACACCTCAGCATCCCTGTCCGGGCACGGAGCACTGGGAAAAGCAGCCACCAGCATGGTCTACTCCAGCTTGCAGGTAACAACCCTTCCAACACATCCAACCCTCCCTAAATCCTACTAAACCTTCCCCATGGCTTTCCCTTTTCCACCTGGAGGAGGAAACGTCGCTTCCCAGGTGGTTCCTCGGCTCAAAACTCCTCTGGAAAACACAGGAAACTTCCCCAAAATGAATAGATGGTTTTCCCAGCTCCTTCACTCAGTTACTGACCTGTTCCCTGCTCCTTCCCTGTGTCCCAAAGGTGCTCCAAAGGAGGTGGGGGGTTGCTGTTGGGATGTGCCCTGTGGGATTTTCTCCTCGGGTCCATTCCCTGCTCGCTGTCAGTCTGGGAAGACTGTGCTGCCCCTTCCACTGTGCAGCTTTATTTCCTTGGATGTTCTTGGCATCCTTGCTGGACTCAGCTTTGGAAAATATTTTTGCCTTGCTTTAAACGTGTAGTTGGTGTTTTCCGGGCTGCTTTGATCCGGGAACGTCTCACGATGCCGGGAAAACCGGTCGGAAAAAGCAGCTCTGGTGACAAACTCCCTGCCTTGTGTCTTCCCTGCAGAAATCCCAGAAGTTCTTGGCAAGCTCCCGACAAGTTCACAAACCTGCTGCCCACGGTTTGTATCCCTCTGCACAACAGCATTCCCCACATTTCCTAAGGGGCATCCCAAAATTATCATGGCATGGATTTCAACCCGAGCGGGCTGAGCACTCTGGGATAAATCCCTTAAATCCTTGGGAAGCAAAGGGTGTTTGGGAAGGTCCTGGGGGGGGTTGTGCCCTCGGGGCTGAAGGACAAAGAGAGAAGCAGCAAAAAGTAAAAAATGTTGATTTTGAGTCCTGCAGTGAACCAGGAATTTGAGCTGATTTAGAACCAGACTTTCCAAATTCCTCCTCTTTGACCCCACATGGAAAAGATTTAAATCGAGGTTGCTCAGATCCTTAACTCCTCCTTGATTGCACCTGATCCTGCTGTGGGCATTGCTTGGAGTGATCCAAGGATCATTCCATGTCTCCACGTTTGGATAAATTAACCATAATTTGCCAGTGAAGCCACTTGGTCTATTTTTTATTAATAAGTTTGTTGATTAATTTAAGTCTATTATAGATTTATTAACTTATTTTAAACATGTTCTTGGTCTATTTTTCTATTAATAGATTTGTCAACTGATTTATTTTAAATCTATTTTAAGTTTATTAACTTATTCTAGAACATGTACTTAGTCTATTAACTTACTTTAAAATGTGTTCTTCTATCATAGATTTATTAACTTATTTTAAAAGTTGTTCTTGGTTTATTACTTTTATTAAATAAGTAAATTAATTGATTTTAAAATGGGTTCCTGATTCATTACAGGTTTATTAACTTATTTTAAAGTGTGTTCTTGTTCTAAGTTTCCTAACTTCATTTTAAATTGGTTTTTATTTATTTTTTTGTTTTGTTCTTGGTCTATTATGTCCCTTACTTATTTTAAAAAGCATTCCTGGTTTATTACAGTTTATTCACTTATTTTAAAGTGACATATTCTCTGTCTATTATGCCCATTAATTTATTTTAAAATGCATTATTAACACAACAAATGTTGCTTCATGAACCTCGAGGATGAGAGAAATAATAACAATCCACACGGATTTATTTCCTCTTGGACAGAGCCTTTAATTTATTTATGGAATTCTGGAGTCATGGAATGCTTTCAGGCAAAGGGTTAAAAAGTGCCTCTGGCTCCTGAAGTGACAAAGAGCATTTGATGAGGGGAAGGAACCGATCCAACTTTTTGGGGTGATGTGGGACTGGAGCAGATTTTCCTCCAGGTTTTCCAAGCCCGTTTGACGTCACCATTCCCTCCTCTGGGAGGAGGTGCTGCCGAGGAGGGACAGGGCACGTTCAGGGACAGGAGGTGTTCCCAGGGCACGGGGGTGTGTCATGGGGACAGGGGATGTGTTATGGGGACAGGAGATGTGTCATGGGGACAGAGGATGTGTCGTGGGGACAGGGGGTGTGTGATGGGGACAGGGGATGTGCTGAGGGGACAGAGGATGTGTCATGGGGACAGGGGATGTGTTATGGGGACAGGAGATGTGCTGAGGGGACAGGAGGTGCTCTCAGGGGACAGGAGGTGTGTTATGGGGACAGGAGATGTGCTGAGGGGACAGGAGATGCTCCCAGGGGACACAGAGATGCTCGGAGGGGACAGGAGATGCTCCCCGGGGACACAGAGATGCTCTCAGAGGACACAGAGATGCTTCCAGGGGACACAGAGATGCTCGGAGGGGACAGGAGATGCTCCCCGGGGACACAGAGATGCTCTCAGAGGACACAGAGATGCTTCCAGGGGACACAGAGATGCTCGGAGGGGACAGGAGATGCTCCCCGGGGACACAGAGATGCTCTCAGAGGACACAGAGATGCTTCCAGGGGACACAGAGATGCTCGGAGGGGACAGGAGATGCTCCCCGGGGACACAGAGATGCTCTCAGAGGACACAGAGATGCTCTGAGGGGACAGGAGAAGCTCCCAGGGGACACAGAGATGTGTTATGGGGACAGGAGTTATGGGGACAGGAGATGTGTAATGGGGACAGAAGATGTTCCTAGGGGACAGGAGGTGTGTTATGGGGACAGGAGACGTGTCATGGGGACAGAAGATGTGCTGAGGGGACAGGAGATGCTCCCAGGGGACAGAACATGCTCAGAGGACACAGATTTCCTCTCAGAGGACAAAAGATGTGCTCGGGGACAGGAGATGCTCCCAGGGGACACAGAGATGCTCTGAGGGGACAGGAGATGCTCCCAGGGGACACAGAGATGCTCCCAGGGGACAGGAGATGCTCTGAGGGGACACAGAGATGCTCTCAGAGGATGCTCAGAGAACCCCGGTGTTGGCCATCAGCAGGTTTCCAAAGTGCTGAGTGCCTCGAATTCCTATAGGAATGTGTTTCCCAGAGACACAAAGAGGGAATTTTCTCTCCATGAGTCACACGGTGATGACATTCCCAGCTGTGTTCCCAGTGTTTTCAGGCTCCTGGGCTCTGGGTGAGCAGGAACACTGAGTCAGGGGATGTGGCATTTCAGGATGGGAAATTAGGGAATGGTCATTTCACTAATTCTGATGTTTTCTGTTTAAAAAACAAAGTGTCATCTGTATCTGCTGGTTTGGATGAGCTCTCCTGGAATATGTTGAAGCAAAGTAGTTTTATTTTTTGCTTCACTCATCTGGACTGTTTTATGGGATTCAATTAATTTGGATATTAATGTCATCTTTCATCTGTGTGTGCCTCCACATTCGTATAAAAATATGTATAAATGGATTTTCCATCATGCAAATGTCACCTGTAATGAATTTTATAGTTTTCCTACACTCTCAAATTAATATTATAAATTCTAATAGGCCATAATAATTATAACTCTATGAATTATAAATAGAATTCTTGAATTATATCTGATTCTATGGACTATAATTTCACCTAAACAAAGCTATTTGGCACTGGAATATTAAAGTTCAGTGGTGCCAAATTGGACATTTCCAACAGAATTTTAACTTTTTTTAAGGATTGGCATCCTTTGGAGAGCACAGGGCTTGAGAACTGCTGAGCCAAGACACTTCAGTGCCCTGTAGGACCAAATTTCTGGATAAACCCAGACTTTGGGTCTAGTTCTGCTTGCCAAAAGTAAGGAAGTTTGGGATTTATGTGATCCAATCCCAGCAGGGCACCACTGGTGCTATGGCTTTCTCCCAGATAAAGGGACATAATTTGAATTATTCCTCCCAAAAAATGGTCACTGGAAACTCAAGGTGAGGGGACAGGGCTGAGCTCTGAACCTGCTGCTGGAAACCACCCCACGAGGTGCATGGAGCAGTTATGGAATCATAGAACATCCCAATTGGAAAAAGACCCTTGAGGATCATCAATTCCAACTCTCTGCTCCTTGCAGGACCCCCTAAAACCTGGATTAGGCAGGTCCTGCTCTCTCAGCTGCCTCGATCCTTCCTAGGGTTCGGGGAGTGCAGAGGGTGCTGAGCTGGGAGCTGAGAGCTGGGAGCTGGGAGTGGGAGCTGGAATCCTGGAGCTGGGAGTGGGAGCTGGGAGCTGCTCACGGGTCTGTCCCCCCTCCCCTGTCCCTGTGCTGCAGTGGTGGCCAGGAGTTGTCCCGAGGACACCGTGACCAGCAGCTTCGCCTCCTTCATCCACGCGGCTCGTCCCGAGCACTTGTCCAACACCGTCCGGCACCGGAGCAAGAGGATGATCCTGGACAGCATCGGGGTGGGGCTGGTGGGCAGCACAACACACGTGTTCGACATCGCCCTGCGGTACTGCCGGGTAGGGAGAGCCATGGAACCCCCCTGGATCCCTGGAACTTCCACATGGCTGTAGGAACAGTCATGGAACCCCCCTGGTTCCCTGGAACCCCCACATGGCTGTGGGAACATCCACGGAACCCCTGTGGCTCCCTGGAACTTCCACGTGGCTGTGGGAACATCCATGGAACCCCTGTGGCTCCCTGGAACTTCCACATGGCTGCAGGAACATCCACGGAACCCCCCTGGTTCCCTGGAACCCCCACATGGCTGTAGGAACAGTCATGGAACCCCTGTGGCTCCCTGGAACTTCCACGTGGCTGTGGGAACATCCACGGAACCCCCCTGGTTCCTTGGAATATCCACATGGCTGTAGGAAGAGCCATGGAACCCCCCTGGATCCCTGGAACTTCCACATGGCTGCGGGAAGAGCCATGGAACCCCCACAGCCAAGGAATTGTCTCATGTCCAGCTCAGGCCCTGTGTTTGTGGTGGCACCATTCCTGCTTCCTCATGGTGGGAAGAGGAGGGGCAGGGACTGAGCTCTGCTCTGGGGGAACAGGATCCCAGGGAATGGCTGGAGTTGTGTCAGGGCAGGGGGAGGTTGGAGCTCAGCACCAGGTGGTTCTTTGCCCACAGGGTGGGTGGGCACTGCCCAGGCTCCCCAGGGCAGTGGGCACAGCCCCAAGGCTGCCAGAGCTCCAGGAGGGCTGGGATGATCCTCTGGGCACAGGGGGGGGAACTCTTGGGGAAAAGTCAGCACATTCTGGGATTCTGTGATTTTTTTTGTCACATAGAAGGTTGTAAATCCTTGGAACAAACTGCTCAGGGAAGCGGTGGAGTCTCCACCCCTGGAATGCTCAAACCCCTGTGGATGTGGCCCTCAAACACAAGGTTTAGCGCTGAACGTGGTGATGGTGCTTGATGGTTGCACTTGATGACCTTCAAGGTCTTTTCCCACCCCAAGGAAGTCCTTCCCTGATTTCCCCCTCTCCCACAGGAGCTGTACTCCCCAGTTGCCGTGAGCTCTGTCTATGGAAAGCCGGGTGTGAAGCTCTCCCCGACACTGGCCGCCTTCACCAACGGAGTTGCGGTAAGATCGGCTTTGCCAGGAGAATTTATTCCCTGTGCTGCCTTCAAAGGCATTAATTAGCACTGCAGGAAGCAGATTGATCCCCAGGAGAGGTAACAGGGACAAGAATTTGGGGGTTCCTCTGCAGTTCTGAGGGGCCACACAGCCCCCGTGGGGACACCAGGAGCCTTTGCTCCCTCAGCTTCCAGCACATCCTGGAGTCATGTCCTCGTCTCCGTTTCTCTGGCAGACTCATTCCATGGATTTTGATGACACCTGGCACCCTGCTACTCACCCCTCAGGGGCTGTTCTTCCAGCTCTTCTGGCAGCTTCCCAAATGCTGCCTCCTGGCACCAAACCCAGCGGCATGGATTTCCTGCTGGCATTCAATGTGGGCCTGGAAGTGCAAGGAAGGCTCATGCATTTCTCCACTGAGGCTCACGACATTCCCAAAAGGTAAACCTCCCTTTCTTCACTGTGTAGGAAGAGGGCTGGGGAGTCTGGGTTTGGAAATGTTAGTTTAAGCCCAGTTTAAGTCAGTTTTATCCCAGGAGAAGGGAAAAACCTTTCTGAGTGCCATGGATTTATTTTGGGGTTTCCCAAAATTTTTGCCCAAAAATAGCCACCAAGAGAACTCTCCCTGGGTCTGCAGTGCCATCATCTAAACCAACCAGGGCAAGAGCTCACGGCCATGCAGACAGACCAGTGGTGGGCACAGCCCCTGTGCCAACTGCCCTTCACCTGCTGTGGCCCAAGGGACAGCACTGACCAGGAATTCTTCCCCTTGGGAATGTTGGATGAGGCCAAATTTATCTGGAAGGGTAGAAAGTTTGCCTGCAACATGACAATCCATGTCACGTTTCTCTAAGAAAAGTTCAAAATTGCTCACTGGAGACACTGAGCTCCCTCTGTTGTCTCCAACGGAGCTTCCAGGAGACGGATAAATTCGGAGTCAGGCCAATCCCACCCAGAGCCGTGAGGGACTCCCGCTCATTTCCAGTCCCATAGGTTGGGTGCTCCCTGTGCCAGGCAGGGATTCTCACTCCTGCCATGTCCCCCTTAGGTTCCACCCGCCGTCGGTGGTGGGCACCATGGGCAGTGCCGCGGCCACGGCCAAGCTCTTGGCCCTCACCAGTGCCCAGTGCTCCCACGCTTTGGGAATCGCCGCGTCCCTCGCGGGAGCTCCCATGGCCAACGCTGCCACCCAGGCCAAGCCACTCCACATCGGGAATGCCACCCGCCTGGGCTTCGAGGCAGCACTGCTGGCAGCCCGAGGGATGGAGGCCAACCCCTTCATCCTGGATGACATCCCTGGCTGCTCCGGGTTCGGCGCTTTCTACGGTGTCTACCATCCCAAACCGCTCCCCGCGCCCGGTGACCGCCACGAATTCCTCTTGGAGAAGCAGGATATCGCCTTCAAGCGATTCCCAGCCCACCTAGGGATGCACTGGGTGGTGGATGCTGCCTTGTCTGTCCGGAATCTCTTCCTCAACTACGCCGGGTCCTTCTCTCCCGCTTTGATCCGCACCATTGTGCTGAAGATCCCGGTGTCCAAGTACATCAACCGGCCTTTCCCCAGCTCCGAGCACCAGGCCAGACATTCCTTCCAGTTCAATGCCTGTGTTGCCTTGTTGGATGGCGAGGTGGGGTTGGGATCCTTCATGGAAAGCAGCATCCAGAGGCAGGAGCTGAGGGAGCTGCTGGACAAGGTGGTGGTGGAGCACCCTGAGGACAACGTGGCCAACTTCGACAAGATGTACGGGGAGGTGGCACTGCTCCTGCACAGTGGGGACGTCCTGATGGGAAAATGTGACACTTTCTACGGGCACTGGAGGAAGCCCCTGAGCAAAGAATCGCTCCTGAAGAAGTTTCGATCCAACGCCTCTCACGTGCTTCCAGAAGAAAAGGTAGAAACCATCATCTCCATGGTGGACAACCTGGAGAAGCTGCCAGATAGTTCCCAGCTGGCCTGCAGCCTGTGAGGGAGCAGCAGGGGGGTTAATGAGGGGCTTATCCCCGTGAAACTCTGATTTCTTTCTTTGTTGGTGCTTTACTATTGATTCCCAGTGACAGGAACATTCCCACCCTTCCAAGGACACACTTTAATACCAAAGGAGCCCATGGAGCAGGAGGTGTGTCTGTGTCAGCCATCAGTGCACTTCCAACCCAGCTGAGCAGCTGAAAAACCACCACAAATAGAACAAAATTTCCATGGAAATCCCTGAGAATCATTGGGAAGCTGGTTTTCCAGAAGGAACCGTGGCTCTGTATTTGAAAGCTGGATTCCAAGTGTTTTCTGGGCAGAACGCCTGACCACTGAGTCTGGGAAGAGGAGGAAGTTCAGCTGCAGAATGTGAGCTTTCCTTAGTGCTTTTCTGGACACTTCTAGGATCGTGGGCAGTCATTCCCACTGGCCAGATGAAAAATCCACCAGTGGCTGTAAACAGCCCTGCCTGCAAAACTCCAGCACAGAGGGATTACTTTTCTTTTCCATTAAAAGCCTCCTGCTTCTCCAGCACTTGGGAAGTGTTTGCCACTTCTCTGTGTACAAAGGATGGTTCAAAGACCCTTTAAGACCTGTATTTTTTTCTGAAGGAAAGGCAGGTGGTAAGTGAGGAGTCTTATATCAGTCCTACACCTCTTGTGCCTCCAAAGGGGTGATTCCTGCTCATCCCAAGGCTGTGCCACAATATTCCTCCTGGCTCTGTGCAGGTTGTCCAGGCACTGCTGCTCACCAGAGGTGGTCCATGCAGCCCCTGGGCACCTCTGGGCACATTCACACTGTGACCCATGTTTGGAAACTCCTGTTTCCCTCCCCTGAGACCCAGCTCTTAACTCACTTTTCCAGCTGGGATGAAATCAGTGCTCCTGAGCAGCCATTCCCTGAAGGGTTTCACCCCTGCATCCTTCCCAAATGGGGAGACGGATATTCCCATTTAACACTGTGATTGCTGATCCAAAGGGCTGTTTCCAATATGATCCTGATAAAGAATCTGTTGCAGGAGTGAGGGATGAGATGGGATCGGACAGGCAAGAAGGAATGTGGGCTGGTTCCTTTATTTTCCTGGTGGTGGTTTGGGCAGAGATTGTCCCATCCAGAGCAAAACCTGTCAATCCACTCTCACACTGTCCAATATTCCCAACGAATCTTTCTGAATAAAGAACAGAAATAAATTCATTTTCTGCATTGAGGTTTAATGTTACATTACATAGACCATCAGTTTTTTCGGTTTTCATTGGAATATACACAAATCCAGAGGCATTCCCAGAAGATGGAGAACCCAGCAGAGGCTGGACAGGGACAGCAGGGACAGCAGGGACATTGTTCCCAGTGGATTCTCTGGGATAATACTTACATTGAGCCCCACAGGTTTTTCCTGGTGAAGACAACAACCCTCAGCCAGCAAAGCCCAAACTCCAAGAGAATTTACCCAGTGTTTCTCCAGCAACAACAGAGTTCAAAGACTTGCCACGTTTCCATGACAGGTTTCCAGTTTCCCTTGTCTCTGAGATCCAGAATCCCTCTAAAGCTCATTCATGTTGTGGCTGTGCCATCAGACACAGTCCTGGCACCTCCCAGAGACTGTGAAATTGGGAAGGGAAGGTTTGGGAAGGGAAGGTTTGGGAAGGGAAAGGCTGGTGGGATTCAGTTTTCTGTTACTGCTTCACTTCATAGAATCCCAGAATCCCTGAGGTTGGAAAAGCCCTCCAGGATCATGGAGCCCAAGCTGTGCCCCATCCCCCCCTTGGCACCGAGTGCCACATCCAGCCATTCCTTGGACACCTCCAGGGATGGGCACTCCAAACCTGCCAGGGCAGCCCCTTCCAATGCCTGACCACCCTTTCCAGGGAGAAATTCCTGCTGATGTCCAACCTGAACCTCCCTTGTTCAACTTGAGGCCATTTCCTTCATCCTGTCCTTTGTTCCCTGGAAGATTCCAACCCCTCCTGGCTCCTCCTTCCTGTCAGGGAGTTGGACACAGTGAGGAGTTGTAGCACTAAGTGGCTTTTCCAGAGCATCCAGGAGCCAAATGTATGCCTGAGATTTTTTTTCACTCATGGAATTTCCTCTGAAAACAGAGTCTAGCTGGAAAAGCTTCCTGTATCCCAGCCTAGGAAAACGTCTCGCTCCTTATTTCCATTATCAAAGAGCAAATGTTTCATATCCCTAAAAAATTAGGAGGCCCAATCCCTGGCAAGGGATGTGAGGCCTTAAAAGAGCCAAGAAAAAATGGTCTGTGGAAATTATAGAGCAATTTGTGGGACACTGAGGGTGTTCAGAGATGGATGTGGTGCCACCAAAGTCCTGAACTCTCCTCTCAGGATGAATGAGAAAAGAGTCATTGTCCTTCTTTCTGCTGCTGCTCCAAGAAAAATGACACTTTAAATTATGGAATGGGAACATTTCTCCACAAATATATTTACTGTTGTAAGCTCAGTGACAGGCAGGATCCAGAACTACAAGAAATTTCGGATGCCCCATCTCTGGGAGTGTCCAAGGCCAGGTTGGACAGGGCTTGGAGCAACCTGGGATAGTGGAAGGTGTCTTTAGCCATGGCAGGGGTTGGAACTGGATGAGCTTTAAGGTCCCTTCCAACCCAAACCATTCCATGAATCCATGATTCTACATCCAAAAATTAGGGCTCCTGACACAAATGCTTGGGGAGAAATCCTGGGAGTAGAAAGGGGGGGAAAGGTGGATGTGTGGGGTGCCACCATAGCACTCTCCCGTGGGATTTGACCCTCTCCCGTGGGATTTGACCCTCTCCCGTGGGCAGCACCCACCCGTGGGGTCCCCAGGCCGCCGGGCACGGCCGCGGGGATCAGCACCCTGGAGAGCAGCTTCTGGGAGCTCCGCTCCTGGGATCCCTCCCTGGGAGCTGGGAGCCTCTTCCCGGAGCTCCATCCACGGGGAAAAGGTGACGAGATGCCCATGGCGTCTCCCATGACTTTTCCACACGACCTTTCCCATCTTTCTCCCATGACTCCATGTCCTTTAGTTCCCACAAAGGGCTCACTGGAAAGCCGCTCTCATCCCCACTGGCACAATCTTCTGATCCTCCAAAGCTCCATCATCTGGGGGGCTTTGGATTGGGGTTTGGATTTCCCACGGAATTACGGGAAGGAAAAAAAAACCAGTACGATTCAAGGATCGGTTCAATTTTATGGAGAGTTTTGCCTGGAGAGATGAGAAGTGTCCTCGCTGTCCTCCCGTGGGGACAACGGTGCTACCCCAGTGTGGCCACCTGGGGAACTGCTGTCCTGGGAAGCCCCAGCTCCTCTGTCACTGTTGTATGATTTTAAAATAACTGTGAAATCGCTTTTTTAAACAGCTACAGAAAGGAGAAAACTTAGGATGGTCGAGTGGCACCAGTCGGAGTCAGAGTGGACTCTGCTGTGTCACACCATCCTCCTCATTCCTGCAAAAATCCAGGTGAACTCATGGATTTTAGACACTGTTCCCTCCATGTAGTTGTGTCATATCTGCTTTTCCCCATCCTGGGGTTTGGGAACCCTGGGGCTGAGTATGAGACTCATTTTCAGCAGTGTTTGAGTGTCAGATTCCAAGACCAAGCTCCCAAATCCCAGGCAAGGAGTGTGTTTGGAGAGTCACAGCTGGATATAAACCAAGCCAAGCCAAGCAGGAGATGAGAGGAAGGGACACAAAACTCTTCAGCTGTTTAAAAATTACTATGAAGAGGAGAGGAATGACAAGTTTATTTTGTGTTTGTGGTGGACAGAGCGGGAATGAGGAGCTTCAACCTCAGCAAAAAAAGTGCCAAAAATTAGGAAAAACTTCCCAACACGAGGAATGCAGCAGTAACAGGACAGATCTTCCCAGAAAGCCATGAAATCTCCATTGCTGGTGATTTATAAAAGTAGGATTCACACCCAGGGGTGGGAGCTGAGCAGGTTGCCTTGGGAAAACTCTCCACATCCACACAGCCGTACTTTTATGGCTGGGATTTGGGAGTTGTCCCAAATTTACAAAGTAGAAACTTGGACTGGAAACTGGCATTCCAAAGCCTGGAAGTGCATCCTGCCTCCAGCTGGGACACAGGCAGAGGGTGGCTGTGCTCAGGACTCCCCTTCTGTGCAGTACCTGGAGACCTCAATCAGGTTCTCATCGGGGTCTCGGAAGTACACGGATATTATTGGACCCACAGCTCCAGTTCTGGCCACAGGACCTTCCTCAATGGCCACCCCACAGGCCTGGCAGGAGACACAACCAAAGGTTTAATGCTGAAGGTCGGGTCATCACGTTGTGCCCTGTTCCCTCCAGGAGCTGTTGGATGAGACAATCCTGGCACACACACACACCCTGCCAGTGTCACCTGGGGGCTGTGGCCTCGTGTCTCGTGGGCTCCCAGTGTCCTGCCTCACCTTCAGGTGGTCCAGCAGCCTGTCCAGGGGCACCTGGGTGATGAGGCAGATGTCTGCAGAGCCAGGGACTGGGTGCCCAGCCTTGGGTTCAAACTCCTTCCCAGCCTCGTGCAGGTTGAACTTCTGGCGGCCGAACCGTAAAGCTTTGCGATTTCCCTGTGCTCGGAGAGAAAATCCAAAGGGAAGGAGATTCCTGGGCTGGAAACCTTCAGCATCCACCCACCTGTGTAGTCCTAAAATCTCTGCTAACTCAGGGCTTTGCTGTGGCAACCCAACCACTGGTCACAGCAAGGCTCCCGGGGTGTGGAGTGACCCAAAAAAGTCCTTCAGCCACATGCCGCTGCTTCCAAAGCAGGAGTTTTCAGGTCCCTCCTGCCTGGGAGCAGCCACACAACAAAGGAACAGGGTGACACTACCCTGGGGACAAAGCTGAGGGGTGGGAAGAGGGTGAGGAAGGAGGTTTTGGCATCTCTTTGCAGGATCTCAAGGAGGTTCATGTGGCAGCTGAGTCCTGAGACTCCATGGACATGCAGGACAGGGACCAATCCAAGAACAAAGCTTTGTGAGTTTGCTTTTAGGAGTTTTAGGAGCCCTGATGGGGCAGCAGAGAAGGACAGAAGCTTGGAAGTTAAAAAGGTGCAGTGTGTACATCCAAAACAGGCAAAAGGGCTGGAAACTTTGGCAGGAGATGAGTTGGGGCTGTCCTGAAAATATTAACCAACTTTTCTTCCCTTTGCCAGTGGAAATTACCCAAAACAAGAGCCTGTTGTCACATGTCAGATGTGGTTTGAGGGTTCTCCTCCTTCAGTCCTAGAAATCATTTTTCCAATTATTTTTCTCTTGTTTTGTCAGTTTAACTCCTTTCACAATGTGCTTTGGAGTGACCTCTGACCTGGTTTGACTCTCCTAAAACCCAGAGCTTGTGCTGGTCCTACCATCCCCAGCCTGAGGAGAGCCCAGAGAACCTCTCAGACATTCCAGAACCACAATTCCAGGTCCTCTAGAGCCAATCCAAGCCTGTGCCACGTGTTACCTTGAAAGTCACCACCTCCATGCCCAGGACTTTGGAATAAAAGGCCACAGTGTCCTCAATGCTCCTCACAGTCAGCACGAGGTGATCCAGGCTCTGGATGAAACACGGGGGGGGACTCACACTCTCCTCCTTCCAGGACATACTCTCAGGCTGGGAACTGGCATGGAAAAGCAGGGAACAGGGAAGCTGGGAGCATCCAGCTGCTCAGGGAAATGCTCCCAGGCAGCTGTGAATGGAGATCTCCCAGGTTTTCCTATGACCTGCAGGTGGCACAAGTACAGAAGCAATAAATCCTCCTCCCTGGAAGGGGCTCGGAGCCCTGCCCGGGTCTGGTGGCACCTGAGCCCTGCAGTGAGGTGACCAGGAGCTGGTGACCTCGCTGAGGGCTGATGTCACCAAGATGCTGAGCTCCCAAGGATCCGTGTGTGCCAAGGATGGACGAAGGGAGCGATCCTTCCCTCCAACCCTCTCCCAGAATGGTTTGGGTTGGAAGGACCTTCAAGATCATCCAGTTCCATGGGCAGGGACACCTCCCACTATCCCAGGTTGCTCCAACCTGGCCTTGGACACTTCCAGGGATGGAGCAGCCACAGCTTCTCTGGGCAGCCTGTGCCAGGGCCTCCCACTCTCCCAAGGAGGAATTTCTCCTTATCCCATCTAATCTAAATTACTAATTATCTGCTCTCCTTTAGAGAGGAAAAATCTAGATGTGGGTTTATTTCTCCTGCCTCTTGTTGGAGTCCTATGTTTAATGCTTGGATTCCCTGTGATTTTGCTATGGATTAAATTCCATTTAATTCTCCTGAGCTTTCCCAGCAGGACACGTGGTGTCACTTGTGTGAGCTGCTCAGTTGGCATCACCAGGCAGAGGCTGAGGGTGGTGCCAAGGGGCCAAGGTGGTGCAACACGAGGGTGTGGGGGCTCAGCAGCCTGAATTTCCAGTTCTTGGTGGTTTATTTTGGGTTCACACCCTCTGGCACCACCCTACACTTTTAGGGACACGGTCAGTGGTGGCCTGGGCAGTGCTGGGGGGATGGTTGGACTCCATGGTCTTAGAGAGCTTTTCCAACCTGATTAATTCCATGATTCTGCACAGGGAGTGCTTGGCAAGGAGAGCTCTCCCAGGAGCAGGGGCAGCATAAAACCAGGAGTAGTTTCACCAGGGAATCTTCTCGCTGCAGCCAGAGGGTCCTGCTTGGAGCAGGATCCCACTGTCCTGCTCCATGGCCTGGCCTGTGCCAGGGGCTGCACCAGCTCCAAGGGGAGCTGAGGACACCCCCAGCCAAAAATCCCTGTCCCTCTTGCTGCTGGTGCAGTTTGGTGGCTAAAAACCTCAGCTCAGACCATCCTGGCTCTGCAAATCCCTTCCACCCGGGATATCCTTGGATGCTCCCAAACTGCAGCCCCTTCCCGTCCCAGCCTGCAGCTCCCACCTCCCCTCCCAGGGCAGCCCTGGGAAAAGGGGCTGGAAAAAGCAGCTCTTACCTGCCAGAGGGACGAAAAGCTGGGAAAGGAGGATCGTCCTCTTCCTGCTGTGGGAGCAGCGACGTCACGGGGGAATGGGAGGGAATAACAGATTAGAAACGGGAGCACTGAGGTGCACCTTGACCCCGAGCACGGGAAAGTCCAACTGCTTGGAAAATCCCGGGAAAGGAGGCTGGGTATTTTTCCTTTACAAGGGAAAGTTGGGTTTCTGTGCTGTATTAAAGCTCCCACTGGGTGATTTATTGAAGAAACAAGGATATCCCTGGAAAATAGGGAATGTGGGAAGCAGCCACAGCAGGCCCCCCACCTCCCTGGCAGTGCACAATGTGCCTCTTCATTATTTTGCCTCCAAGGTTGTTTTCCAACATGCAACTTGCCCTTCGAGGCAAATCTCAAAGAATTTGGGATCTTCAGTTGTTTAGAAAGAAGGTTGTGATGGACAGTGAGCTCCATGATCTTCATCCCAGGAATCAGAGGCCACATTTAAAAATAAAGAATAGATCAGTGATGTTGATATAGGAAGATTCATAAGGAAATGGGATAAAAATGTGCAATTCCCTGAGGGACCTTGGATCTTGAGGGAAGGTAGCGTTTTGTCCAGTCCAGTTTACAGGGAAGTAAATCTTGGCTAAAAGCAATAAAACTATTAATATTAATGACTCTGAACTTTCACTGGAGACTGGGAGAGCAATGGAGCATGTCCTAATCCCTGGATGTGATAACACTGGATATCTCAGTGTCTTTTAACCTCTGGTAAAGGTTCACTGTGAAACCTGAGCACGGATAAGAAGGAGGGAGTCCTTGGAGAGATATTTTCCCCCTGGGAATGATGTGCTGAAGAGGTGCAGCCCCAACACTCACTTGGCACAGAAATGGGAGGTTTGGAGGCTTTATTTCCAATGGCACAAAGGTTTTTGTGGAGCAGGGAAGCTGTGCCTTGGGTCTGAGGATTCCATTTCCTCACGGGAATTTTAGTCTAAGACTGACAAGTTGAAGACACTTGGACATCGAGATCAGGGGGGACTTCCAGACTTAGGAAGGGGTTCGAGTCCAGGTTTTTCTCTACATGTTGGACAGAGTGATGGAGCTGAAGTAGCTCAGCAGATCCTCCACACTGAATTCCATGGCAATCCCTGATCCCGCGTAGCAGCGCTGGATCAGACCCTCAAACTCCCGGTACTGGCGGATGAACTCCTGCTCCATGGAATGCCACACCACCTGGGAAGAGCAGACCCTCAGCTCCCTCCCTCAGCCCCACAGGCTGTGCCATCCTGATCCCAAAACATCCCGGTGTCACTCCCAGATCCCACCCCAATTACCGGCAGAAGGTTTTCCTCTGGGGAGAGGTGCTTGTGGATTTTCCTGTACAGGGTCTCCAGGGCTTTTTTGACCTCCTTCCCAGGGTATTTTTCCAGGACCTTCCTGAGCTCCTGCTTGCTGTAGGCCAGCTGGAAGCTGACCTCCTCTTCCTTCACCCCTTGAGCCAGACGGGCTTTCACCCCTTCAAAGAAGTGCTGGAAAAGGAAGGAGACATTCCCTGATGTACCATTCCAAGGTGGACTCGTGTCCAGATTGCTTCCCTCAGTTCCCATGTCTAATCAAGTTGAAACCAAGTGTTGGAGATGATCCCCCAGGAAAGCAGAGTTTAGGGAATTTTGTTGGTTTTCCTTCTCCCTTCTCAGCAAGGAGCATCTCCAAGGGTGTCAGTCCCAGCTGGAAAAATCACTCACCACATCTGGTGGGAAAAAAAGGGAATAATCCCTTCCTCCATCCTGCTGTCTGAACCTTCCTATCCATACAACCCAAAAATCTGCTTGCTCTCCTGAGTTTTGGAGAAATACCCTAAATCCTAAGGATTTTGAGTTCCTAACAGACAGAAACAGGCTCTTCCATTCCTTGCACCCCTTTGCAACTCAGGGTGTTATTCCTCAAACCTGAAGGCCTTTGTGGTCTGCAGGAGAGGCCACACCAGGATTTTGGAGATCCCTGAACAGAAGGAGCTCATTTTCCAGTCAAACCAACCAAATGTTTGACAGCAACGACTGGAAACAAATTGAAAGTAACAGGTAATGTAAATAATTCAAGCTGAGCTCAGGCTGTGAGACATTTTAGTCTGGTGAGGGGAGGGAAGGAGCAGAGAAATCAGCTCTGAGTTAGCAAAGCCAGCTGCTCTTAGCTCAGTTAACAAAGCAGCCACTTGGGAAGTGTGGAATCTGTGTTGGAATTATCAGCCCAGGCAGCCGTGAAGGAAGGAATGAGCCTCAGCCAGACACAGGCACGCAAGGAGAGGAGGCTGAGCAGGAATTTCCCAGGATTGCTTTGGAAAAGTTGTACCCAAGTGTGTCTTGGTCCGTGGCTTTCAATGGGCAGGAGGAGAAAGCAGCAGGAAAATGAGGAAATCCCTCCCATTGGGGATTCTCATCAGGAATGAGAGGGAGTGGAAAAGGTTTCCACAGGGGTCATGTCATCCTGATATAAGGAATGTTTTACAGTGACAAAAATCTGGGATAATCAATAAAACTCTCCCCAGGGATGTGGCAGACTCCCATCACTGGAGGTTTCAGGGAGCTATGGAATCTCATCCAGGCAACATTTCCAATGGATTTTAGACCAGATGATCCTTCAAGGTCCCTTTCAAACCAGGTTTTTCTGATGCCACAGAGCCCTGGCCTTGCTGGGGCTGTTCTGCAGCAGGTGGAGAAGGTGTGGGAGCATTGGGGGTGTGACAACAAAATCCAGACAGGATTTGGAGAGGGGAGATGGGAACACCAATGAATTCCTAGTTTTGGGAAGGGCAGCTGCCCTCTGAGCCCTGTACTCACACTGAGCTTCTCCAGTGGCTGGCCCAGGTTCTTGATGACATATTTCTCCATGTGCTCATTGTACCTTTGCTTGGCTTCTCTCTTCTTGTCCTCCAGGCACCGGATATTCTGCTGGCACAGGAAGCAGTGGATGTGGTGGAAGTTTTCCATCATGACCATGTCTGTGCTCACCTTCAGGGTGGCTGAGGACACACTGTGGACTGACAAGAGAGGAGGAATTCAGTGGGGAGAGCAGGTCCTGCAGGCTGGGCAGGAGGGACCCCGTGACTCCCACACATCCCGATCCCTGTCCGTTGCATCCTGATCCCTGCCAGCATTGCTGGGGCCTGGAATCCATGGATTTATTGTCTGCTATTCAGTGGGACGTGCCAAGCTCCACATCACTCATGATCTGTGGTCAGAGCTGTTCCTTCTGCAGCTCCTCAGCTCCTCTCCAGGCTGGGAATCAGGGCATCTCCAGTGGCCACCAGCTGGGACAGCTCTGGGATCTGCTGAGAGCTCCCTGCCTTGCTCTCCCAATCCCTCTTTCTCTATAAATACACCTTGGTGTTTTAGGGGAAGTTTTTCTTTGGATCCTGAGACCTCTGAGCTTGTGAGAGGAGTCTGAGCTGCAGTGAGGAGCTGCTCCCTCCCCAGTGGGACAGGAGAGGTTGGAATTACATCCAAGGATGTGTGTCAGCCCTGTCACATCCCACTGCAGCAGACACCACATTCCCAACGTGCCATCAGGTCCCGTGTTGCCAAAAAAAGCCTTTTCATGGAAGGAAGGAAATGTGTCTGAGGATTTACCCAAAAATAGAAGGTGTGGAGCCACTCAGCAAATTCCCACATGTCCTGGAAGAGGCTGGAAGGCTGATCCAGAACGTGGCAGGTTTCAGAGATGGAAACATGGAGTGGAAACCCTTTCCCTGCTGCTGTTGGTGCTCCCACCCCCCAGGAGTGAGGGGCTTCAAATCCACCCCAAATGGAGGCATTGGAAAGGAGGAAAAAAAGAAATGGAGGCAGGAGAGGATTCCTAATCCTGGGATACCCAGCTCCTGCATGGCAGCACCATGAGGACAGGGAGACATGGAGATAAGAAAAAAAGGGATACCCCTTAACCACGCCCTCTGGATTTGTCTGATGCTCCCAGTGAAGGTGATTTCAGCTCCAGGAGACAGGAAACCTCCACTCTGCTCCAGTGGGAATTCTGAAGCTGCAGGAATTTCCTGCCCAGCCACCAGCCTTGGTACTCACTGCTGCTGAAGACACTGCTGGCCAGCCTGAGGTGAGCCTTGTCCAGCTCCCTCCTGCTCCGGGCTGTCCTGAACACCTCCTCGGAGAATCCCACAAATTCCTCAAAGCGGCTCACGGAGGGCAGGATCCCACCCTTCATCTTGCTGGGAATCTTGGCCTCCTCAATCTCCTTGCACAAGGTCCCCTGGCAAGAACACAGGAGACGTGGCACTGTCACACCTGAGCAGACTCATCTCCTGGGTCACTAAGGCTCTAAGGCTCATCCAACCCAGCCTTGGACACTTCCAGGGATGGAACAGCCACAGCTTCCCTGGGAAACCTGTGCCAGGGCCTCCTCATCCTCCCAGCCAAGAATTCCTTCCCAATATCCCATGTAACCCTGACAGTTTGAAGCCATTCCCCCTTGTCCTGTCACTCCAGGCCCTTGGAAATAGTCCTTCTCCATCTTCCTTGTCATCTCCTTCAGCTTGTGGAAGGACACAATTAGGTCACCCTGAATTAGGTCCCAATTGTCCCAGCCTTTCCTCATAGCACAGGTGCTCCATCCCTCACGTTAGAAGTTCAGGTTGGACATCAGGAGGAATTTCTCCATGGAAAGGGTGTCAGGCATTGGAAGGTGCTGCCCAGGGAGATTTGGAGTGCCCACCCCTGGAGGTGCCCAAGGAATGGCACTCAGTGCCAAGGTGGGGATGGGCCACAGCTTGAACTTGACGACCCTGGAGGTCTTTTCCAACCAAAATGATTCTGGGATTCTGTTTAGAAGGTTCTGGAGGAGATCAGGACTGCTTGGGCTTTACTCCCACTGACACTCACGACACATTTGTTGAAGCTGCTCTTGGCCAGGAGCAGCACGTTGCCCAGGACAGTGTTGAGGAAGGATGAGGAGGGGTCTGAGGAAGAGCCCCACATCCCAAACACGGAGTCACTCAGGGCAACCAGGCCCTGCAGGCAGCCCAGGGGATGGGCCTTGGTGCAGACATCCAGAAACCCCCTGAGCTCTGGCTCCAGGCACGTGAAGATCTCACTCAGCAGTTGGGTCGTGGGATCTTCTGGGCTTAAAAAACCAAAAAACAACCAAAATCGAAAGGTCAGCAGGTAAATAAGGAGGGGCAATGCCCTGTGGACCATCACCCACGTACTGGCTCTGATGCCTGGTGGCAGGAGGATCCTCTGGAGGTGCCGTGTTCTCCCCTCCCTGAGGAGCAGGTGCCTGAAAGAAAGGAAGGAGTGGAAATTATCACGGAATCCCAGAATGGTTTGGGTTGGAAGGACCTTCAAGATCATCCAGTTCCATGGGAAGGAACACCTCCCACTATCCCAGGTTGCTCCAAACTGGCCGTGGACACTTCCAGGGATGGAGCAGCCACAGCTTCTCTGCCCGACCTGTGCCAGGGCCTCCCATGGAGGAATTTCTCCTTATCATCCCATCTCATCTAAATTACTAATTATCTGCTCTCCTTTAGAGAGGAAAAATTTAGGTCTGGGTTTATTTCTCCTGCCTCTTGTTGGAGTCTTGTGTTTAATGCTTGGATTCCCTGTGATTTTGCTATGGATTAAATTCCATTTAATTCTCCTCCTGAGCTTTCCCAGCAGGATGAGAGCCCAGGGGAGCTCAGAGGTGACAGAGGTGAGAGGCCACCTTGCTGTGCCTGCTGAGGTTGGTGACAGGACTGGAAAGGGACCTGGAAAAGGGGACTGGAGAGGACACTCCTCACACTCACCTTCAGCCCTGGCAGATCTGCAGTGTCGTGGCTCAGCTGGAAGAATTCCTCAAGGAATTGCTGCTCCCTGGTGCAAAGGGGCTCCAGCTGCCTCAGCACTCGCTCCAACATCTGCTGAGGAACCACCAGATTCCTGGGAGAAAACCTTCCAGGGAACACCAGGGAACACAGAACTCCTGCTCCAGGTGCACAGGGAAAGCACCATGGGATACAGGAATCTTCAGGAATGCTCAGCCCCTCACCTTGACCACATTCCCTCTGTCTGGTGGGTCCTCCTGGCTCTCCCTGTTCCCAGGGATGCTCCACCTGGACTGGTGCCTGTTCCCCACCAGCTTCTCCGGGATCTCCTGGAGACCTGCAGGGTGTGGGCACCTGGTCAGACCTCTCTTCTCCTGGAATCTCTCTTCTCCTGGAATCTCTCTTTTTAAGTCTGAACTGGTGTGTGGATGGGCCTTTTCCTGAGGGATTTGGCTAAATGGGGAATGCAGGTGGAAGTCTCATTTTTCTCCTCTGCCTTCTCACCTTTCTCTCTATTTTTTTATTATTCTCTTTTCGTCTCATCAGCTCTGGTGACTCCTTTGCTGTTTAGAGCTCAGTTCTAAATTCTAAATTCTAAATTCTTGTGCTTGGTTCTAAATCTTGTGCTTGGTTCTAAGTCTTGAGGGCTGGAGGGTGAAAAATCCCAGTGGTAAGAGCATAAATCAGCAGGACAAAAATCCCAGGGAAATTCTTTCTTGCTTAGTTTTGATGGTAAATTGCCACAAAAAAATATCCAGGGGAGGTGGAAGTGGTTTTTTGGTTTGTTTTTCTCAGAAATGGGCCTTTTTAAAATGAAAAGCATTTGCCTGGAAATAAATATACTTTCCAAACATCACATTTTCTCTGGGTGCTTGGTTCAAGTGGAAAAAAATCCTTTGAAATGTGCATTTAAAACCCACTGTTTCACTCGCTGAAAGAAACCAGTGGGGAAACATCCAGATTATTTGCTAATTAATTCCAAAAATCAGCATCATTCCACTATCCCAGAGGTCCTGGGTGAGTCAGGTCAGGTCTCCATCTCCCATAACATCTAAAATATCTTTATTTGAGCCACTGCCTGCAGGGTTTTTACCTTTGGGGAGGATTTTTTAGAGAGATGTGACCCCAGTCTTGTTAAAACCATGGAGAAAATTAATGAGCTGCTTCAGAATCTTTTTCCCACCTTTATGCTGAGAATTTCCTTGGCTGGAAAGTGGCAAAACAAGGCAAAAAAAAAAAATCTCCCTGCAAGAATTTTCCAAGCCTGTAAAAGTCAGTGTGGAAAAGGAAATGGGCAAACGAGAAAAGATTTAATTATTGGCTCACAATTAATTATGAACAGCTTGGGGTTTGCCTTCTAAACCCTCCCTTAATATTGAAACAAGGCAATAAATCAGCAGGTGGTGTGTTTGGAAGCATTTTCCATAAATAATCCTTTCTGAGGGCAGGGAATGAATCCTAAAAATTCAGTGCCATGAGAACCAGCAGAAAGGAAGTGGCACAGGGAACCTGGGATATTTTAAAGCAGGAATGAGGGATATTCCCAGGCAAGTGTCCTCCCAACTGGCTCCCAGGTATCACCCAGGGAGCAGCTGAGGAACCACCAGGAAAGACCTTGGAGGAGGCTTTCTAAAAGCCTGACTTTCCCAGCAAAATATTTCCCAGAAAATATTCCAGCAGGAGGCTCTGGAGGGAGAAAATTCCAGGGCTTTCAGTGCCAAACTCCTCCAGCAAAGGACACCGTGGTGCTGCTGCCCCTGTCCAGGAGAGTTGGAGGTGGAGGTGGAGTTCCAGAGGGAGGGATGGGATGTTGTCCATCCCACTTGGCTCCCGGGATCTCCAGGGATGGGAGGACAAAGCCCAGCCTGTCCTGGGGAAAGTGCCTCATGCAGAACCCCTATGGATCCAACCTTCTAAAAATTCCCATTATCCTTCCCCTGCAACTGTTCCCTCGATGTTTGTTCACATTAATGATGGGCTGAGCATCCCAAAACCAGCCTGGGCCTTCCTGCCTGTCCCACATCTCTTCCCACATGGAGCAGAGCAGGGAGCACAGCAAAGCTCATCTTGTTCTGCACTGGACAAACACTTTTTTTGGTGATTTATGATGGGGCACTCCCAGGTTTGTGGTCACTAAAGTGTCCTTGTCCCTCTGAGATGGCTTTCACAGACACTGGGTGTTCCCTTGGGATTGAATCCCTCCTGATTTATGGACTCCTGGAGTTATTAAACACAAAGCACTAGAAAGAAATCACTGGGTTAACATTTCCCAGCAGGAGAATGTGCTGCCACACAAGCCCTACAGTCCCTTTGCATTTAATTTAACAATCATTTTCATAAGTGATGCAGTGGAAGGTGTCCCTGTCCCTGGAAAGGGTGGCACTGGATGAGCTTTAAGGTCCCTTCCCACCCAAACCATTCCATGACAAAGAGCCTCTTTAACAACCAACTCCACCACTGCAATATCCCCATAAAAGAGATACATTTTAATGACTTTGCTCCTGAGGAGACAAACTGGGTGCTTTTATTTTCTCTCACCCAGCAGAATTAAATCCTTTGTTCCCAACCCATCAATCACTTGGCAAAGAGGAACCAGGGCTGCTTTATCCCTTACACAATCCTGATTATTTCCTTCTATTTAAATAAAAGCAATCACCCTTCTCCAGGAAATGCTGCTTGATCACATTCTCTTCCAAGCCACAGCCTGGAGTTGCCTTTTCCCACTGCTGATTCCACAGGCTGCCTTGCTGGAGGTGGATCCATTACCCCTTATCAGGAATTCCTAGTTTTTAAGCATGAAAAGCTGTGTCCAGGTGTGGAGGAGAGGGAGGTGAGGGAGGGACTTTATCTTTTTTAACTCTTTGCTTCACCTCATGTGGCAGGTGAGGCAAAACGTGCCAGGCTGAGTGGTCATGGAATCATGGAATTGTTTGGGTGGGAAGGACCTTAAAGCTCATCCCATTCCACCCCCTGCCATGGGCAGGGACACCTCCCACTATCCCAGGTGGCTCCAACCTGGCCTTGGACACTTCCAGGGATGGAGCAGCCACAGCTTCTCTGCCCAACCTGTGCCAGGGCCTCCCCACTCTCACAGGGAATGATTCCTTCCCAGTATCCCATCTATCCCTGCCCTCGGGCAGTTTAAATCCATTTAGGTGCCATTAAGGCTGTTTAGGTGAGATTTTCCCCCTCTTTTGTTGTGCTCCCTGGCAGGTCCGTGGGCACTGCCAGCACTGCCCATCCTGCTTTCATCCCGTGCTCCTGAGGTCCCTGTTTTCCTGGAACCTGCCTTTCCCAGGGGAACTGGCTCTGGGCAGGAGGAGCTGGAAGGGGTGGTGGGTATGTTGGGATCAGCTGTGCTGCACAGCCCAAAACAGGAGCCTCCAGCCCTGTTCCCTTCCCTGGGCTCCATCCCTTCCCTAGATTCCATCCCTTCCCCAGGTTCCATCCCTTCCTTAGGCTCCATCCCTTCCCTGGGCTCCACCCCTTCCCTGGGCTCCATCCCTTCCCTGGGCTCCATCCCTTCCCTGGATTCCATCCTTTCCCTGGATTCCATCGCTTCCCTGGATTCCATCCTTTCCATAGGCTCCATCCTTTCCCTGGGCTTCATCCTTTCCCTGGATTCCATCCCTTCCCTAGATTCCATCCCTTCCCTGAATTCCATCCCTTCCCCAGGCTCCATCCCTTCCCTGGGCTCCATCCTTTCCCTAGATTCCATCCCTTCCCTGGATTCCCTCCCTTCCCCAGGCTCCATCCTTTCCTTGGATTCCATCCCTTCCTCAGGCTCCATCCCTTCCCCGGATTCCCTCCCTCCCCTAGGCTCCATCCCTTCCCCGGATTCCCTCCCTCCCCTGGGCTCCATCCCTTCCCTGGATTCCCTCCCTCCCCTGGGCTCCATCCCTTCCCTGGATTCCCTCCCTCCCCTGGGCTCCATGCTCTGGCTCCGGGTGTGGACACCAGTGATGAAGTAGGTGCAGAGCTGGAAGCAGCTCAGGGATGACTCTGATGGACTAAACACACCCTGCAAAGTGGTTCCTGCCATTCCAGCTGGGCCAAACTGCCCTGGAACTTTCCATTACAGCCCTTTGTTTTGCTGAAGGAAAATGTGACTTCTGGGCAATAAAAAACTTCCAGAGGAGACAGATCAGCTTCTCTTTTTATCTCCAGAAACACCTGACTGGAATATTTGGAGTCAGATGCAGCAATTTCTGTGGAAATGATCACCTTGGGACAGCACAGCCCCACACTCAGCTCGCTATGAAATCATCCTGCAAATATTGCTGTGAATGTTCCTGTGTCTCCAGGACAGGCTTGGAGCCTTCTTTTCACAGGGAAAAGCATCTGAGGAACCTGTGACCAGCAATGCTTGTGTGAAATATGGACCAGGATTTACAGGATCACACAATTCCGGGTGGTTTGGGGTGACAGGGATGTAAAAGATCACCTTGTTCCACCCCCTGCCACGAGCAGGGCCACCTTCCACCAGAGCAGGTTGTTCCAAGCCCTGTCCAACAATTCCAGGGATAGGGAGAACACTTCCAGGGAGGTAGTGAGGTCTTCCTGGAGCTTTCTCCAGGCTGGACAAGCTCAACTCTCCNCCTGGAGCTTTCTCCAGGCTGGACAAGCTCAGCTCTCTCCCAGCAGAGGAGCTCTAGCCCTTGGAGCATCTTGGTGCAGGCAAGGGAAGAGAAAACTTGCTGGGTTTTCCAGGAAATAATGGTGGAATGGGAACTCTGGGACATGCCAGGAAGACTTTGGGAGCCAGGGAGAAGGGAGGTGACAGCAGATGAAGGGAAGCTGTGCTTTGTTAACCTGGCAGTCCCACATCCAGCTCCAAGGAACATCAGCCCAACCATCCATGTGCCATTTCTGAGCCCCAAAAAGGCCAAATGGACAAATGCTCTGAGGAGCAGCTACAAAAAACCTGGATAATCCGTGGAGCCAAGGATCACACAAACCTGACATGAGGCAGAGTCTGATTTATCACATCCTGCCAACCACAGACCCCATCCACGGAGGGGGAAGTAACTCATGGCACAAAATCTGGGACAGAGGGGGATTGTCCCAGTCAAATAAATCCCAAAGGTCACATTTGCAAAGCACTCACTTCCTTTCCTTCTTCCTAACAAGGAGGTTTTGGCTTCTTCAAAGAAGGCCTTGATTTCCCGCTCGTAGAGTCTGCTGAGGTGCTGGGAATAGACCTGGAATGACCAGGAGAAAACAAAACCATCAAATTTTATCATTTTAAACCTTTTTAAGTGACTCCCACACTGCCTCTGTCAAGCCCAGAGGTCCAAACTGTTGTGGCCAACTCTCCCAAAAGGACTGGGCTGTTCCCAGAGGAGGGTTTGGAATATTTTTGGGGGGTTCCAGCCATACCTTGGGGAGGTCAGAGAAGAGGATGGGGTTGGTGTTCCTCAGCCAGGCCATGAGGGGGGCAAAGGGCAGCAGCTCCTCGTGGTGGAGCCCCTGGTTTGGGGAACACAACTTGTCACGGGGCTCAGCAAGAGAATTGCCCTAAAGCACCAGAAACCACAGAGAGGGGTAAATAAAACAGCCCTGAAAAGCTTCATGGTCACCCTTGGACATCCAGGCCTGAAAACGCTGGATTTCTGGAATTTCCAGGTCTGAATTTGTTGGAGGAGCAAATTCAAAGCTGAAGCAGGGCATGGAGGAGCACTTGGAATTGGAGTTGGAATCTGAGAACAACTCTGGCCCCATCTGGACATGGATACTCCAACTAAGCATCATGGTCAGGAGAAGACACAGGTGGAGGAATATGCTGGGAATGCTCCCTTGGAGCACTTGGAATGTGGGATGCAATGATTTACCAGAGTCTGGGAATGATGGAACAACCACAGCACAGGCTCTGAGTCGTGTAGGTGGGATGGGAGCAACTCCAGGTGGAGCAGTTTGTCCAGTCAAGATCTGAAAATCTCCAAGGATGGAGATCCCACAGTTCCCTCCCAGTTCCCTCCCAGTCACATCCCTTCCCAGAGTTCACTGGAAGTGAACACTGAAGATTTAAATAAATAACGCTAGGGATTTGGGAGTTGCTCCTTTTCCTGAAGGGAAATTTAGAAGAGCAAAATTTTCCTTTAAAAATTTCCTTTCAAATTTTCTTTGAAACTGCAAAATCAGCCCTTGAAAGTGTTAATCAAAGGATGAAGGGATTGGCTTTAATCCTGGGATTTTGTGTTACAAGTGGGTCAACAACCACCAAAACAAATAAGAAAATCCAAAGCCTGAAAACCATCAGGCCAAGAAGGTTAAGGATTGTCACCAGAGGGATCCTGGGATCCTGGATTTCATCTCCATGCCTGAAAAACTAACCCAAGGGCTGGGGGACAACGGCGGGGTTGGGATGTGGAAAGACTCTTTTGGGAGGATCATCCCCCAGGCCTTGACCAGGATGTGGAAATGTCCCAGGAATTTGAGCTGCCACAGGAAAAGCAAAGCCCACCTGCAGCTGGAAGATGTTTGTGATGTGGGTGATGAAGGAGCTCTCAAAGTTCTGCTTGAGGGTTTCAAACATGATCAGCTGCTCAGCCACGGCCTGGAGCTGCCTGTAACCTTGGGAGAGGGAGTGGAGGGAAGGGAGAGGGGTGAGGGAGTGGTGGGAAAGGAGAGATGTGAGGGAGTGGAGGGAAAGGAGAGGGGAGAGGGAATGGNGGAATGGAGGGAAGGGAGAGGGGAGAGGGAATGGAGGGAAAGGAAAGAATGTCATGGTATGGAGAGAAAAGAAGAGAGGATATCGATGTATGGAGGGAAAAGGGGGGATAATGTATGGAGAGGGAAAAGGAAGGATGTCATGGTATGGAGGGGGAAAAGAGGGGATATCATAGTATTGAGGGGGAAAATGTAAGGATATAAAGGTATTGAGGGAAAAAAGAGAGAATGTTATGGTATGGAGAGAAAAAGAGGATTGCAGGGTAAGGAGGGATGAGGAGAAAGGATATCAAGATAAGGAGGGGTAAGGAGAGGGTGTCAGGTATGGAGAGAAAAAGACAGGATATCATGGTATGTAGGGGAAAAAGAAAGGATATCAAGGTATGGAGAGGAAAAAGAAAGGATACCATGATATGGAGGGAAAAAAGGGAGGATATCATGGTATGGAGGGGACAAACCACGGGCTGCAGCCCCACATCTCTCAGCACACTGGGAACCCAGGCAGGAGAAGTTCCTGCCATAAACCCCAGCAGCCAAAAGCCAGGGAAGGGGAAAGGGTTTGCTGTGGTACCAAGGAAATCCAGACAAGGAGGGAGCTGACAGTAAAAACCCTAAAATTGCAGAGCATCCATCCACCCCACCTCAGCCAAGGGCACACGCCCAGTCTCACCACAAGGAAAAACTTGGGATTTCATGCCAGGAGCACATCCCCGGACACAGGCAGGTCTCCAACAACTCCCACGTAGTGCTCCAGTGAATTATTGTTTTTCCAGCTTGAGTACAGCCAACTGAGCTGCCCCAAGAGACCACAAATTCCAAACATGACTTCCCAGCATCCTTCCCGAGCTATGAGAGGTGTTGTACCACCCTGGCAGACCAGGCTGCCCTATATCCATGTATTTACAGGGATTGTGGAGATGCTTGGCAGAAGTTTGACTCAACTCTAATGGAAACTGGACCAGGCAGTGTCCAAGTCCAGAGGGAGCTGCCTGAGGATTTACTTGTGGTGCTTGGATGCTCCAGCTTGGCTGTTTGCTGGATTTCTCTAGGAATGGAGCCAATTCAGACTGGGAGAGGTGGGAATGTTCAGCCTGGAGAAGAGAAGGCTCCAAGGAGATCTTAGAGCCCCTTCCAGAGCCTAAAGGGGCTCCAAGAGAGCTGGAGAGGGACTTGGGACAAGGGATGGAGAGACAGGACAAGGGGGAATGGCTTCCCACTGCCAGAGGGTTGGATGGGATATTGGGAAGGAATTCCTGGCTGGGAGGGCGGGGAGGCCCTGGCACAGGTTGCCCAGAGAAGCTGGGGCTGCCCCTGGATCCCTGGAAGTGTCCAAGGCCAGGGTCGAGCACCCTGGAACCCACTATTCCAGCTTTAAGGTCCTTCCAGCCCAAACCCTTCTGGGATTCCAAGATCTCCAGAACAAGCCAACCCTCCAAGGCTGTTCCCCAGCTCCCAGCTCTGGGTGCACTGCAGGGAATCCAGTTTGTAGCTCTGCATCTGCCACCCCAGGCCCCCCCCAGTCTGGCTGCTGCTCAGCTTCCCTTCTATTTCTTTCTTTCCTGCTTTTCCCAGGCAGCCTGCAGAGCTGCTCAGTGATCCTGTGAGCTAATTCCTGGGAATATCCCAGCAGTGGCAGCTCAGGACAGCAGCATGGAGTGGTGCTGGGAGCGTGGAGGCAGAAATCCCTGGTCTTCACTCACCAGGCTGGATGTGGGTGTTCATGCAGGAGGACAAAGCCTGTGCTGCAGCAGTGCAGGCTCCCACTTTTCCAGGGCTGGAAAGATCTGCCCGGCTCAGGACATCACAGTGCTCCTTGCTGAGGTGCAGCTGGGTCTAAAAACAAAGCCAGAGATCAGGTACAAGCACAGCCAGGGTTCCTCCCTTCCCATCCCACAGGGAATGCTGCTGGAGTGAAACAGCCACGTGCTCCCGTCGGCTGCCGGGATCCGTGTGTCCCTCGGGAAGTCCACGCTGCTCCATCCTCATCCAAAGGGAAGCTCTGCACAGGAACGAGTGCAGTGGTGGCCAAGGAAGGCCTGGAAAACCTCAGCATGAGTTTCCAAAGGGAACTTTTGGGATCACCAAAGCAGGGAAGTGGTGGGGAGGAGAAAGGAAAAGCCAAGGGTACTCCAGAGTGAGGAATTAAAAGGTCGGTGGCACAGAGGTCACTAAACTGGAATTGGGAATTAACTGTGCTGTTCTTGCATTTATGGTATGTTATGTTGGTAAATAATTTGCTTTCCCATGTTCCAAGAGCTCATCAAGAGTCTTTCCACTGGCTGTCCAGTGTCTCCATGGGTGTGAGGTCCTGCAGGAAAAAGGGAAAAGCTCCTTTCACCACAAGGGATGCTGAGCTGGGCTGGTGGCACCAAGGGCACAGCTGGTGGCACACTTTGGATGGGCACATTACCTTCTGGAGTGGGGAAAAAATGGAAAAAAGGGAGAAAAGGAAGGGGGAAACTCCCATCAGCGGGAAGAGAAGGATTAGGATCCCTGGACAAACAAGTTGTCCAGGGCAGCAGGGAGTTTTCCTCAGGACACTCAGAGTCCCTTGTCCATGTGAGGAGATCAGTGCTGATGGCAGCAGGCTTGGACCAGGGCTGGGCGTTGGAAGTTCTGCCTCTAATTGCTCATTAATTGCTTAATTGTTAATTATTGGCTGTTAAAATATTATTTGGCTTTGTCATTACTAATCCTGCCCAGGAAAAGGACTTCCAGAGACCCCTCTTCCTGCACATTCCCTGCTGCTGCTGTCCCTGGAATCCATCCCAGCTGTGTGTCCATCCCTATGTTATCCAGACAGCACAACCCCTCAATTCCAGGTCGGAAAATCTCCATAGCCCTTAAAAACAGATCCTATTCTCAGAGTCTGAGCCTCACTGAGGGTTTTCCCCTAACAGATTCCACAGGTTGAAGAGAAATATCTCCACAAATACCGTGAGGAAGAGGATCTCATCCATCAGCCTGGTCTCATTGGAGATGACACGATCCAGCAAGGAGTTTTCCTGGTGGATGTGATCCATCTGCTGCTTCACCCTTCCCAGAAGCTCATCATAAACCTGCAGGGTCTCCTCCACCCTGGTCACCTCTGCCAGGGCCTCGTCGATGGAGCTCAGCAGCTCCATCCCCTGCTGCTCCGAGGAGATCAGGGCTTGCAGGTTGGCCTGTGGGATGGCACAGGGATTCAGGGCCTGCCAGGGACTGAGCAGCCCCATCCCAGACACAAATATCCACATCTTTCCACTCCTGAGGGAAAGCAGAGGTTGTTGTGGTGTTTTCTCACAGCTGCTCCAGGTCAATGCACTTTGCACTCTGCTCTCCATGAGGAATCTGCATGTCCCCAGTGCCAGGGCAGCACCAATCCCTCCCCTGAGCAAGGGCTGCACTCCCAGGACTTCCATCTGGCACAGCAAAGATTTATGTGCCAGGAAAATATTGCCAGGAAATTCTCCCTGGGAGCAGAATTTGTAGGTGCAGAGGGGGTGCCAAGCACTTTTCCCTCTTTGCACCAGGAAATCTCACTGTTCAAGACTCCAACCCTCAATGTCCCCAACTGGGGAAGTCCCCTGGGGACCTGAGTGTCCATCACAAAGGATCAGGAAGCAGTTTGGGTTTGGAGGGACCTTAAAAACCATCCATTTCCAACCTGGAGCAGGGACACCTTCCGCTTGCTCCTGGCTGGCTGGGGCATCCACAGCTTCTCTGGGCAACCTGAGCTGGTGTTTCCCTGGAAGGAAACCCCCAGTTTGAGTCCCTGGTCATCCCTGGCTGTTTCCAGCACATCCCTGGACATCTCCTCTGCCAGGGTGTCACCCAGCTCGGCTGCTCTGGCACAGCAATTCATAATTCATAATCTGTGCTCAAATGGGGAAAAAAATCTCTCTGATGTGGGAGCTGAGTTTCCCAAGGAGAGCTCAGATTCTCCTTTGGGTGGCTGGTGGAGACAGTTAATCACTTCTGACAAGCTCTGCTGGAGATTAAACACTTCCAAGTGTTAATTGTGTCGTTTCCAGGGCCCATGGACCAGCAAAGAAATCAATAACCACAGGCCTGGCAGGCACGAGAATTCCAGGCTGCTGCTTTGCTCTCCATTAATAAAGCTTTCCAAGGAGTTTGACTTCCCTGATAATTGAATTTTCAGGTGGCTTTTCCATTAAATGAAGAATAACTGCACCCCCAGCATGGCCTGTGCTCAGGTCACTGGTGGGAGGAGGAGAAGCAAAGTCTTGACCACCCAGATCAGGCTGGGGTGGCTTGGACATACTCTGAGCTCGGAATTTGGGATGTGCCTGGAAGCACAGTGGGTGCTGAGCATCCACAATCCCTGTGTTAAGGACTTTCTCCAAGCTCCACCTGCACTGCTGGTGGGATGAAGAGGAGCTGGAAGCTCCAGCTCTTGAGGTGCTCCATAGAAAAGAGGTTGGAAAAGACCTGAAAGCTCATCTTGTTCCAGTCTCTTCCATGGGCAGGGACACCTTCCACTATCCCAGGTTGTTCCAACCTGGCATTGGACACTTCCAGGGATGGAGCAGCCACAGCTTCTCTGGGAAACCTGTGCCAGGGTTTCCCCACCCTCCCAGCCAGGAATTCCTTCCCAATATCCCATCCAACCCTCAGGCAGTGGGAAGCCATGCCCTGTGTCCTGTCCCTCCATCCCTTGTCCCAAGTCCCTCTCCAGCTCTCCTGGAGCCCCTTTAGGCTCTGGAAGGGGCTCCAAGGTCTCCCTGGATCCTTCCCTTCTCCAGGGGAACATTCCCAGCTCTCCCATCCTGTCCATCACTCATCTCCAAAATCACAAAGGACACTCAGTGAATGCTCCCAACCCACCTCCACATCCCAAGGGAGCCAACAGCCCCATTCCCAGACTGCTGCTTTCCAACCACACCCAGGGACCCCATCCCATGTACTAAATATTCCTAAATTAGAGCCAGAAACCTCTCCCAAGCCTGGCACTGCCCTCAGAGGGTCACACCAGGGCTTAACAGTCCCAGGCATCCCCAGTGACACCACCAGGGCAGTGCTGGTGGAAGGGGCTCTCCAGAGGATCCCTGCTCCAGGAAGAGGAATATATTCCAGCAGCAGGCAGCACAGAGCTGCCTGTGGCTCCACAGGATGCTGGAATTACACAGGAATACCAATGTCCAAATCAGTGGCTTCCAGTGCCCAGGCTGTGCCATCCTTCCCTCTGGAGCAGAGAAGAACTTCCTGGCTGTCCCTGTGGTGGGATTTGAGATCCTTAAATGAGGTGGGTGATTAATATGCTGAGAGGAGGCCAAGGTGTCACCACTGGGATGCAGGGAAAAACATTTAAAGAGATGCAAGTGCTGGTGTAACTTGCAGGTATTAATAACATTTAATATCACAGATTAAATCTCAGAAATAGAAACGTCTCATTAATTAATTTGTATTAGAGATAAGTCACATTCAGTCATTAGAGGGCATTAAAATAATGTATTCAGCAGCTCCTTTCATCTCAAATAACTTAATAGAGGTGTATTAGTTGCTCTCACAGAGTATTTTAGAGCTGGAAACAGCCACAAAGTGCCTGGATGACTTGCCAGGAGCTGCAGGAACAAACCTCAGGAGTTTGGTTTTCCAGATTAACTGCTAAGTTTCCAACTGTAAGAAGTCATAGATTGGGAATACAGCAAATCCTGGAGCTAAAGGAGCTTGGATTTAGGGTTTTTTCTTTGGTTCCCCCCCCATAAAATCCCAGCACCAGATATTTCTGCATAAAATAAATGCTTGGAGCAGCTTTCCCACTTTTTTTTGCTCCAACACCCAAAGAAGAATTTCCCCTCTGCAGAAATGAAATAAAACACAGCAGCTCCAGTGGAGGCAAAGCTCACTAGTCATGGAATCATGGAATGGTTTGGGCTGGAAGGACCTTAAAGCTCCTCTTCCAGCCCCTTCCATGGGCAGGGACACCTTCCAATATCCCAGGTTGTTCCTGGCCTTGGACACTTCCAGGGATGGAGCAGCCACAGCTTCTCCCCCCACCCTGTGCCAGGACCTCCCCACCCTCCCAGGGAAGTCTGAAAACAACATGTCCCTTCTCCACTGGCCCTTTCTTCTCATTTAAAAATTAGTATTTTAATTAAAAAATTATTTTTAATCTCTTTCCAGCTCTGTTTCATTTCCCTCCCCTTTTCCTTCTCTTTAGATGTTGTTTTTCCTTCCTCAGGGATCATTTTAGCCCTTTCCTTCCCACTCTCCCCGCCCTCCCTCAGCCATTCCCTGTGTCCCACTCCTCCACGTTGCTCCCAGAAATTTCTCCCAGCAAAGGGAGGAGCTGCTGATCCCAGAGACTCAATCCCTTCTGTTTTCCCTGGAATCACCCCCTTGGCCCCTGTACCTCATCCAGCACATGGAGATCCCTGCTGAGCTGCTCTGCAAAGGCCATGGAATTGTTCACCAGGGGCTCGTGCTCCTCCATGAGCTCCAGCACATCCACAGCTTCCTTTGGAGTCATCTCCTGGTAGGCACTGAGCTCCTCCTGGATCCCGCCTTTCCCGGGATCCTTCCTGGCTTCCCGGGCTCTTTGCATCCCTGGGAAAGCAGGAGATGTGGAAAGGTCATTTCCCTGCTCAGTCCAAGTGACACGAGCCCAGGGGTCTCATCCCTGGTCAGGCACGAGGTCCTGGCAAAGAAACTTGGGAGTGGGATAAAGGGTTGGGTTGGAAGGACTTTGGGAATTTTACTTGAGTTGGGTTGGAAGGACTTTGGGAATTTTACTTGAGTTGGGTTGGAAGGACTTTGGGAATTTTACTTGAGTTGGGTTGGAAGGACTTTGGGAATTTTACTTGAGTTGGGTTGGAAGGACTTTGGGAATTTTGCTTGAGTTGGGTTGGAATTTTACTTGTTTCCTCTGGTTGGGTTTTTGCTCACACCCCTCCTCCAGGGGTGTGTGCAGCGATGTGTTGAGTGAGGGATAAAGATATAAAAGATATAAATTCTATAAATGNTTTTAAGTGTAGTTTTAGAGGGTGGATGACGAATTTGCCAGTGGCAAATGTTGGGGCTACAAAGCATCCAAAGGCCAATCCTGGAGCTGTGATGCCTTGAGGATTCCCTGGAACCTCCAGCAGCTCCCTGAGCCAGAGGCTGCATCCACATCCCTGTGTTTGACAGCCCTTGGAACACCTGCTGTCCCTGCTTCCTCGGATGGGTTTTGGGATTATTTGGAATGTTGGCACCTCCTGCACCCTGTGGAAATAAACTCTGCACAACCATGTGCTGGGAGACAATGTGCCATCCCCTGGAGTCGAGGATTTGGGATGACAGAGTGCAGGTATTCCCTTTTTCCAGCTGAAACCTCCCACCTCTCCTCACTCCAACACTGGGAACACCCAGAGAAAACCCCAAGCCAGTTTTCCACAAGCTCCCCCTGGGGGGTGTCTCTGCTGCAGCCCCATTTCCTGGCATTTGGGATAACAGGAGCATGGACTGGGAAAAAAAAGCACCCTTGGCATTTCCCAATATAAAATATCAATATATTTCCAGTATAAATATCAATATATTTACATCTCCCTCCACCCAAAGGATGGAGCCTCATGGAGGGGGAATTCCAGCCACAGAACACTTAGTTCTTGCCACTAAACTCCATAGAAATAGAAATAATAATGGATGTTTCTCTATCCCACAGCAGAAAATTCCTTCCCATCCCAGCAGCTCTGCCTGATCCTTCTAGAGAACTTAGCAGCCCCAATTTAAATTATTGGCACTAATCACCAACACAGACAGGGAATTTAGGAATCCTACAGCATTTCCAAGACACCTGGAATTAAAACATCACATCCTCACGTTGCTTCCCACCAGGGAATGGGATGGAGCAGAGCAGGGATGTCTGGAGGAGGAACTGATGGTGTCCAGGTTCATAAAGTGCCTTGTGAGGAGCTATTAAAGCAGGGAGGCTTTAATTAATCCCCTCATAAATATTGAGACTGGTTTGGTCAAGGGAGCTGTAGCTGCAGGCAGGGCTGGACTTGCAGGGTCAGTGTTTCCTGGTGCCAGGAAAGCTCTGGATCACATTTTAGGAATGATAGGGACAATTCTGGCATTCAGGAAAGGGAATTTCAGCCTGGAATAGGCTCCAGGTCTGTGGAGGGAAGAGAGGAATCATGGAATCAGAGACTGATAGAATTGTTTGGGTGGAAAGGGACCTTAAAGATCATCCAGTTCCCCAGGCAGGGACACCTTCCACTATCCCAGGTTTTTCCAACCCGGCCTTGGAGCAGCCACAGCTTCTCTGCCCAACCTGTGCCACCCCACCCTCCCAGGGAAGAATTCCTTCCCAACATCCCATTTAAATCCACCTTCTGTCAGTGCGAAGCCATTCCCGTTGTCCTGTCCCAGTTGTCCATGGAAAGGGACTGGGATCAGCCCTCAGCCTCCCAGAGGGGAGGTTAAAAGGGGAGCTGACTTCCAGCTAAAAATACATCTGCAAAGGCCAATTCTCCAGCCTAAAGGACACGGCACAGCAGGGATAATGTGGCAGGAATGCAGGCTGGGAATCACAGGAAGGTTTGAGCCACCAGGAGAACCGAGTTCTCTATTTGCCTCCAGGCAGGAGGGGGTTCAATAACACACCAGCACTTCCAGATTGAGTTTATCTCACTGGGATAAGGAGGGAAAAAAACTGGGAATCCTGGGGGTATCTCCTAATCCAAACTCCTCAGGAGCTCAGGCATGTGAGAGCACCTGGATCTCCTGGTGTACAGGAGACAACCAGCTCCGTGGTGCTCTTAGGATCAAGATTCCCTGCAAAGCTGCATTGGGATTTTCCTTCCAGACACACTGTGCAGATGCACTTTATTTGTCCTGGGTGCAGAACTGGAAAGCTGCTCTTTTTCTCCTTTATTTCTATGCTTGTGAAACCCCAGGAATGTTGCCAAAGCCCCTGGAACATTCCCATTAATAAAACCCCTAATTATTCCGACTTTAAGGACACTCTGCCAGCCCCTGCAGTGGAAAGGGAATATCTTGTCCATGCTGTCCTAAATCCTTAAGGTCACCCTGAAGGCACAGATTCCAGTCCTCCACAATCCTTCTATCAGCAAATGGCTCCATCTAATCCTTAAATATCCTCTGCAAAAATCTGTCAGGAAGCTTTATCCACATGGATGGGCCTGGCTGTGTCCTGCCAACCTTGGACACCTGGCAGGAATTTGGAGCCCATTCCCAGCCTCTGGGAGCTGCTTGAAAGAGCTCCAGGACATCCTGTGCCTGGGGAATACAATTTTTCCCTGATTTTCCTGGTGTTTTTTTCCCTGCAGCAACATGGAATCGTTAAGGTCGGAAAAGACCTCCAAGACAATTAAGTCCAACCTTTGATTGAAAACCAGCAGATCCACTAAACCCTGGTCAGGTATCTGACATTCCTTAATTTATGGATGGCTCAGGATGGAAGGAAATCTCTCGGGCACAGGAATTTCCCTGGAAGGGGAACCAAAAGTCCAAAGGCACCAATGGAGGAACCATCCAGGGAAGGACCAGAGTTCTCCAAGCTCCAGGAAACAGCTCTGAGGGAAAGCTTGGAAATTTTTAGTTCAAATTAGTCTCAGCCTAATTTTGCCCCAAATTAGACTCACTCAGGCTGGGTCAGTCCTACATCCCAAATCTCACACCCCCACTGCTCTTCCTGCACCAGAGGACTTGGATTCCCCTGTGGATCAGAGACACAAGTCATTTTTTAGCAGGATCCTGATGCAACAGGAATGGGGAGCACCAGGATTTAGGAGAGTTTTGTACCATATTTGTGACCCTATGACAGGGTCCAAAATCTATTGTTTGACTGACACCTACACTAACAAATCCCATCCCAAAAAATTCCTGTGCCAACAAGCTGACAGCTTCTTGGATCATCTGGGAGGTGCTCACTGGAATTATTTCTGGCTACTCAAAATTTGATTTTCTATATTTGTTTGACACCTCCAGGAATCTGACATGGATCATTCCAGGGTAACTCATGGATTTTAGATGCCACTCCAAGGGTGGGAATATTCCTCCTGCCCTCCACTGGCTGCAGAGAGAGTTGAAGGATTTAATTTGTTAAGATTTTAGGAAATCAATGTAATAAGTGACTACAATTGGAAACTCACTGGCAGCAAAGGCTTTTCCTTGTAAATTTGGAAAATAAAACCGACACCAACAACTTCTCCAGAGTGATGGAGCAACTGGACAAGCCCAGAGCAAAGGAGATGGGAAATTTCCCAAAGGACTTGCTCCTTTGGCTCCTGATCCAACAGCTTTGGAATGTTCAACTCTCACCAAAGCAGGGGCAGGATGAGGCTGCAATGGTTTTCCAATGGTTTGTTGCTGACCTCTAATGACAGAATTGATGCAAATGGCATAAAAAATTCCTCCCTCCATGGAGGGAGCAATTCCTGCTCTCTCCAAGCAGCTGAAGATCCCCAGAGTTGTTTCCTTCCTACACGGACTCGGCTCCTTCCTGGGATTAAAGTTCCCTTCATTTAATCCCAAAGCACAGCATTCCAAAGAGGGATCCTTTCCCTTCTCCCAAATCCAGAGAAGAGCCATCAGAGCCCAAACTCTGGCAGAAAGAAACATTCCTGAGTTTGTAACTCAACTTATCCACCGATCCCTGGGGTTCTCACCCAACACACAGAGAATGGAAATCATCTTCTTCCCTGTTTTCCAGCCCTGGACAGTTTCCAGCAGCACCTTTTCCTGAGGTTTGGACACACCTTTTTCCAGGGAGCTCCAAAGAGAAGCTGTGGTGGAACCTGGGCACAAGAGCAGTGGTGGCTGCTGGTCACGGTTTTCCAGGAGGTCTCCAGGCTGGAGAGGAGATCCAGGGAAGTTGTGCTGCCCCTTCTTTGGATAAGGGATGGAGAGACAGGAATGGCTGGGAGGGTGGGGAGGCCCTGGCACAGGTTGGGCAGAGAAGCTGTGGCTGCCCCATCCCTGGAAGTGTCCAATGCCAGGTTGGAAAAACCTGGAATAGTGGGAGGTGTCCCTGTCCATGGAAGAGGCTGCAACGGGATGAGCTTGGGGAGGGAACCAAAGAAAAAAGAGAAAAAAAGAAGCCAAAAGAAATATCCTAAAACATTCCAACCCTGAATCCAAGCTCCTTTAGCTCCAGGATTTGCTGTATTCCCATTATTACAGTTGGAAACAGCAGGAAAACCAAACTCCTGAGGTTTGCTCCGGGCAAGGCACCCAAATCTTTCTGGAATTCTGTGATTCTTAGGCCTGCCTAGGAAGTTGGGTTGGAAGGGATCCCGAAGATCATCCACTTCCAAGGCCACGGAGATGTGTTCCAAATCAGATCCAGCCCCTCAGGGTTCCTGTAGGTCCTACAGAAACCCCTAAAAACAACCAGCAGTTATTTTGCACTGAGCTGGGTGGGGAGGGAAAGAGGCCGAGGGGCTGCAAATAAAATGTTGGGGTTTTGCAAATATTTAAGTGAGAATCAGGGATAAATAAAACCACAATAATATTCAGAACAGACACCAGGAATGTTTTGCAAGGGAAATTTGTTTTTACCGATTTTTACAACTGAAACCAGTGAACCCCCAACATCTCCCTCCTCCAGAGATGGGACTTTGAGCTCTGCCAACAGTGAAATCACATCTGCAATTACCTAAAAACTTCTGTCACTCCTGTGACCCCCCAAAATCAGGAAATTTCCTGCTAAAATGACTCTGTCACCAAGAATCCCTTTGAATGAAGTCCCTCCAGGGTTATCTTGTTTTCTCCATCCCTTTCCAGCCTCCCTAACGACATCCCAATCCACAGGCAGGTGGGAATGGCAGCTCCAGCCCCTCAATTGCTTTTGAAGCCATTAATTCATTTCCAACAGCACTTGAGCACCAAACAGCTCCAGGGAAATGATTGAAAGCCGGAGTAATGGAGGGCTGGAAAAGTTAATGGGGAAAACACAACAATTCCCATGGCTGGAATTGAAAACCTGCCTGGCAGCAGAGCTGGGTCACTCCCCATTTCCTAGAGACAACCTGAGAGCCTTCAAGATGTCAGGGAAACCTTCCTGATGTTTTCCCATCACCCATCCAAGGGATGGCAGCGAGGAAAAGCAGGGAAGGGGAAGGAGGAGCCATCCAAGATTTACCTGGAGAGGAGAAACTCAGGGATTGGGGTGGTGAGAGGCCTCGGAGCAGGAAATGGGTGGTTCTGAGAGGTGAAAATGAAAATAAAGCTCAGAGAGAAAAACAGGAAGCCTGAAAAACCTGTGAAAGGCTGAGGCAGCAGTGGGAGGGCAGGGCAGGAAATCCCCCTGGGAATGGGGCAGGAAATCCCCCTGGGAATGAGGCAGGAGCGGGACAAAGTGGGCAAGGTGGGCATCGGGGCTGCTGGAGGGCAGAGCAGGGCAAAATCACCTCCAGTGGCTCTTTGGGGCATTAAAAAATCAAAATCAAGGTAAAATCACCCTTCATTTCCTCTTTGTTTCATTAAAAAGAGTGAAATTCAATATAAAATCACCTCCCATTTCCTTTTTGTTGTGTTAAAAAGAGTCAAAATGAAGGTAAAATCAGCCCTTTGCAGCTGCACACAGCAGCAGTGGGATGCTGCTCCTGCATCCCATAGGAGCTTTGCCAGGTCTGGCTTGGGGCTCCATGAATCCCAGCTGTCAGTGGGAATATTCCAGGCAGAGATATTCCCAAATCCTGTGTCGAAGGCCAGACTTGGAGCAGGAGGGATTAAAGCAGGAGGCAGGGGCAGAGCTGGACTTTCTCAGCTCTGCAGAGTTAAAATCAGTAGCTGTCCTGCTTCCCTAGTGTCCTCCTCTTTCTGAAAGAGGGGAAATTTCGGTGGGATATTGGGAAGGAATTCCTGGCTGGGAGGGTGGGGAGGCCCTGGCACAGGTTCCCAGAGAAGCTGTGGCTGCTCCATCCCTGGAAGTGTCCAAGGCCAGGTTGGAGCAACCTGGGATAGTGGGAGGTGTCCCTGCCCATGGCAGGGGTGGGAATGGGATGAGCTTTAAGGGCCCTCCCAACTCAAACCATTCCAGAATTTTTGGCTCTCTGTATATTTGGAAGTGAGAGGGAACAAGGCAAACAAATGAGCTCCACCCTCCAAGGGGTTACCCTGGAGCATCCCTGCCTCCCATCCCTGCTCCAGGAATGACCTTCCCTGCTCCACAGGAGGCTGCCCTTTGGATCTGAGCACATCCCAGCCATCCCCAGTGAATCTGAACAAGATTTTTCCTTGTTTCCTTGTTTCCAAACCCTGGACATGGCAACTCCAGGCCTGAGATGAGCTGGTTGTCACCTCCCTGCTGCCCTTCTCTGAAGGACCCTGGTGATCCATGGCCAGGAATGTGTGTGTCCATCCATCCCTCTGAGCCAGGCCATGCTATTCCAGTATAAACCAGTGTGATTAATAAAACATAACTCCTCGTTTTCCCTCCCTGTTTTCACCTCCTGTGCTCTCCTCTCACATTTTTGCTGGGCTGCTGGTTTTCTTGCACGCCCCAGATAACTCACTGGGTTTCATCTTCACTTCCTTCCACCCTCCTGCTCTTCTTTCATTTTTTATAAGGCTCCTTCTTGCTTCATCTCGCTGGGAAATCAAGGGGCTCTTTGTCTTTAGATCTTGGTTTGCTTTTCCTGAGCACAGAGGCAAATCTTGGAGCTGGAGTTGGAACAACAAAAAGCTGATTTCTTCCCTCTTTTCTTTCCATTCACAGCTGAGTTTGGGATTGAAGGTGCTCCATTTCTTGAGGAGAAACTGCTCAAACAGAGAGAAATGGTCCTTTCCAGGCTGTGCTGGGGGAAACCACACTGCAGGAAGCTCTGAGATGGGAAGGGATGGAAATAGAGGATATTTAAGGTTTCTTCCCAAACCCAAATAATTCCATGATTCCAGAGACCTCAAAAGGAGTGTGAAGGCCCCCATTGATTTCATCAGACACTGTCAGATTTATAAACTCTGCAGCTTTTCCAGACACTGGATTGGGATCAGGATTGCAAAGAATCCAGTCCTTGCTGGGGAGTAGGAGCCAGAAATAGGAAATCAGGTCATGAACCAGCTTCCCCCTCAGTCCAGATCACAGGAGATGGATGAGGCAGGAGCTGCCTTGCTCTTATTTCGCCTCCACTCCTTGAAATGATGGCTGGAGGCAGCAGATCCCAGTGGGATATGGGTGTCCAGCCTCAGGAAAGCAAATCTTTGCCACAGAGGAATTACCTGGGGGGTTAAATCAAAAAACCAACCACCAAACCAGCAGTTTTATCTGGGTTCAGAGCAGTTGTACATGTCAGGAAAGGATATAGCAGCATAATCAAGATTTATGAAATACAGGAAATATTTTAGGAGAGGCCGTTTGTTGTGTTTTCTATCCCATAAAATCCTCAGGAGTTATTTGTTGGTTGATGTGGCAGCGACTCAGCCCTGCAGGGAGGGGACAAAACCCACGAGAATGAAGAGACAAAGCATTAAAACACACAAGGCAACATGTTTTAAGTGACATAGAATTGCCCTGGGGAACCTGCTGCCTCAGGATTCCAGAGAAATGGATCCACAATTTGCTGGGATGGGTGGCTGTGATCCCAGTGGGGGCAAACTCTTCCCTGGAAGATCGTTTTCCAACTCAGGAAAATAGGGAATTGTGGTGGTAGCACAGCATCCAGCATTGCCCAGCCCATCCCTGGAAGTGTCCAAGGCCAGGTTGGACAGGGATTGGAGCAACCTGGGATAGTGGAAGGGGCAGGGGGTGGAATTGGATGAGCTTTAAGGTTCCTTCCCACCCAAACCATTCTGGGATTCTCTAATGTTCTTTAATGTGAATTCCTGCCGGATGATTTTCCATCCCTGCAGGTGTTTTGCTGTGCAGCCAGAAGGGGACACAGGGAAGCTGCAGAATTTGGGATGTCCCATCCCAAGGGGCTCTGCCTGGAGAATTAGCCCTGGCTCCATCCCGGATTCCTGGGGGGCTCTTTGACCCCCAGAACATTCCAAGGGGTCTTTTGCCCTTCCCAGGAGGAGCAGAGGCAGCAGGGACATGAGGGATTTGGGCTGTGTGATCCATAGACCATCCCACGGGAATCTCCAGCACAATCCCTACCTCTGGACAAGATCCCGGTGCTGAAGGACCTGTGGGAGCTCCTGAGTGGTCCCTCGAGTGGAAGGGCTGCAAATCCTCCTCCTCCCTCTGCCTGGTGGTTTTTTGGGATGCCGGCAGAGCCGAGATCCCACTAGAGGGTGCTGGGAAACACGGAAAGGCTCTGACTGCTCCCGGGGCTCCAGACATCCCTGCTGAGTCCCGCTGCCTTATTCCCCTTGGCTTCCCATTCCCGGTTTGTGTGCAGCGCCCTCCGAGCTGTGTCCCAGCCATGGATTGGATTCAGTTCATGGCCCCGCTCTCTCTCTGCTCTTTTTTCTGCTTCATTAAACACAAACAGCAAAGTGAGTGAGTCCAAGGAAGGAGGGAGATCCCAGGGATGAGTCCAAGAAAGGATGGAGATCTCAGGGATGAGACTAAGGAAGGATGGAGATCTCAGGGATGAGTCTAAGGAAGGATGGAGATCTCAGGGATGAGTCCAATGGAAGGATGGAGA
>WEIV01011221.1:4235-28624 GCA_013390005.1 Calyptomena viridis | reverse complement strand
CCGACTGGAGCGGAGCGGCCGGGCCGCCCTGCGGAGGTAACGGGGGCCGAGGGGCGGGGGTCCCGCTGGGACGGCTCCCGGCGCTCAGCAGGGCTCTCCCCGCTGATGTCCCCGCCGATGTCCCCAGTGATGTCCCCGCTGGCTCTGTGCCTGGAGCGGGCAGGAGGCGGCTCTGCCTGCGCCCCCCCCAAACCCCCACCCCACCGTGGGCAGCGCAGTCCCGTGACAAAGGGATGGGAGCTCCGGGCACGGGCAGCTCCTGCCTGCTGGGCTGTGCGGTGGGCATGGAATCACCAGGGAAAGGGACCCAAAGCCGCTGCCGAGGGGGATTGGGAAGCTGGGAGCCAAAGGGACGGCGCTGATCCTCTTTTCCATCAGCCTCTTCCTTGTCCAAGTCACTCCTTGTTCAAAGCCGGTTCTCCCTGAGCATCCCTATGAGCTGGGAGGAGGAGTGTGGCCGTGAAACGCTGGCTCAGCTCTGCCCCTCTACCCGAAAGTACCCACAGAGTTCTGTCTTTGTCCTTTAGTTTCTCCAAAATTCGCGTTGGGATCCTTCTGAGCTGCTCCTGTGGAGGTTTACGGGAGGATACCGGGATGGGGCGAGACTTAGTGCTGTTTGTTGGATGTGGGACCAGTCTCGAGGGGGGGGTCCCACCCTCCGAGCAGCCCCAGGGTGGCACTAAAATCACACGGGGAGTGGGCAGAGCCAGCACAGGGAACCCTTTCTCTCCGTGCTCTCCCAAATCCCTGCACAGAGCACGGCTTGGCCAGGCTGGATCCAGAGTCCGTGTGCTGAGCCAGGTTTATGTAAGCTGCTGATTTGCAGTGTCAAGAGATATCCAAGAATCGGCTTGTCTTTGGAAAACGTATAAACACATGGCACCTGGCCCGAGGCTGTGCCAATAATCCAGCATTTGCCTTGGTCCCAGACCCTTGGAGAGGTTCTGCCATCTCTCGGCTTGGCTTCCAGTCTCTGTTGAGCACTTTCCAGGAGCAAGGACGGAGCGGGAATGCCAAGAGTCACTGTCCCTCTGTCCTTCACGGTGCTATCCAGCGCTGCTTTCCTGGCAGCCCCATGGATGCTCCTCCCGGGGGATCACAAGCCCCTCCAGCCCCCCGGGCTCGGCGGGGACCCTGCGCCCTGATGCTCCTCCCTTGGCATCGAGGCTCCTCCTGCCCGGCAGGATGCGGGGCTGGCGTGTCCCCAGGGTGTGACAGTCCTGCCTTTCCTGTTGTGAACATCAATCCGGTGTCCCTGCGCCTTCCTGGGCAAAGGGGCTGAGCTCCAGCCTCGGGAGTGACTGTCGGGAGAGTGCAGGTGGAGGTGGCGTGGTCAGACCACAGGCTGAACTGTCCCTTCCCTTGTGCCATGGAAGGGCAGGTGGCATTAATTGATGCTGCTTATTCCAAGAGCCAGGGACTAGTGAGGAGAGATGAATTCCAGACTCCTGGAGAGACAAGGATCTGCTCCCGCACTGCTCGCTCACCCAAGCCAAATGTTTAGTCGTGGCTTGGCAGCACTGGGCTAATGGTTGGACTCCATGATCCTGGAAGGCTTTTCCAATCCCAATGATTCTTTATGACCTGCCTTAAGACCCCTTGGGGATCCGCTCCCATCCCTCGGGAACGGGGCAGCGGGCTGTGTTTCCTGGCAGCCTTAACCCGGTGACGCGTGTGCTTTGTGCCGCAGGTGGGAAGGCAGCGGGAGCTCACCATGGCCCTGGCAGACCCCGCGGGCTGTGCCAAACCCGGCGAGGACAACCCCTTCCCTGACATCATCGAGCTCAACGTCGGGGGGCAGGTGTACATCACCCGGCACCCCACCCTGGTGAGCGTGCCAGGCTCGCTGCTCTGGGAGATGTTCACCCAGAAGAACGTCCGCTCCCTGGCCCGGGACAGCAAGGGCCGCTTCTTCGTGGACAGGGACGGTTTCCTCTTCCGCTACATCCTGGATTACATGCGGGACCAGCAGCTGGTGCTTCCCGAGCACTTCCCGGAGCGCAGCCGGCTGCAGCGGGAGGCCGAGTACTTCATGCTGCCGGAGCTGGTGAAGATGTTGGCGCCCAAGCTGAGCAAGCAGAACTCGCTGGGAGACGACCCCTGCCAGAGCGACCCCGAGGAGCCGTCCCCCGGCGCCGAGCCCGCCCGCAGCCTCGGCTCTGCCGGGGCCACGATGCCCAGCTCTGCCGGGGCCGCCGCCGGCACCGAGGGGCGCCGGGCGGGTTTCATCACCATCGGCTACCGGGGCTCCTACACCCTGGGCAGGGACAGCCAGACGGATGCCAAGTTCCGCAGGGTGGCCCGGATCATGGTGTGCGGGAAGACGTCGCTGGCCAAGGAGGTGTTTGGGGACACGTTGAACGAGAGCAGGGACCCGGACAGACCCCCCGAGAGGTACACGTCCAGATACTACCTCAAATTCACCTTCCTGGAGCAAGCCTTTGACAAACTGGCCGATGCCGGCTTCCACATGGTGGCTTGTAACTCCACGGGCACCTGTGCCTTCGCCCACGACCAGACAGACGACAGGATCTGGACCTCTTACACCGAATACGTTTTCTATCGTGAGTGACACAAAAAAACAACCCTCCACCAACCAAACACTGACTGTCCCTCTCCTCTCCTGTGCTGGCTGTTGCCTAGAAGGTAGACATCCATCCCTGAATCCCGGCGTTTTCCCTTTGCTTCCTTTTGAGTTGGTTCTTGGGTTTTTTTCCCTCCTCCTCCTTCCTCCACGTTGAACCTGCCCAGCTCTTCCTTGTAGCAGCTGCTGAGCACCGACCTTCTTCCCTCTCTCCGACTTCTGCAGTAGCCTCCTGTAGCTCCCAACCCTCCCTGGATGTGTGGACTCGGACACTGTCGTGTACGTGGTTTGGGTGGGAGGGGGGAACACACCGGTCTGTGCTCCGGGCTGGAATTCCTGCAGCTGGATGAGCTTGTCCGTGTTGGACACTGAACTTGGCTCCCTGCAGCTCCTTGGGACTGTGCTGCACTCACTGGGTTTGAGCTGCCAAGGGCTTTGGGGGAGGAACTGTCGGGTTGAGGACGTGGAGAAAGGTGGGAAGCAGAGCCAGGGAGGGGGTGGGGGTTGGAAAAATCAAGCCTGGCAGCACGGATGTGTCGCCGTGAGCCCCGTAAGCGGCTTAGTCCCGAGACTGGCAGCGCTTGGGAGGGTTAAACACCCACCCCGTGGTTGCAGTTCTGAGCTGAAGCATCGCTGCTGTCCTGGGATGCCTTGGGGGGGGATTTGGGGGGGGGCTGTTTGTTTTGGGGGGGTGGGATAGGCAGGTTCTCTGTCCGTGTGGAGGGAGGTGGGAGGGAGCAGGGAAGGCTTTACGTGCTGTAGGGTGTAAAATGCTTATACATCTCTCAAACCACTTGGAGGTTTGTCAGAAAAAAAGTCCTTTCATCTTTCCTTCGGAGCACCGTGGCCATGGGATTCACAGGGAGGAGGCTGGGATGCTCCAGTGCTTGGGCTCAGCCACGGGCACAACTTCACCCCTTGAAGGGAATCTTTGCCATTTCGCCAAACTCTTGGGAAGGTCTCTCCCCCCCCAGCTCTGCAGGGCCCCTCGGGGGCTGCTTGGCCACACCCGGGCAATGTGGAATAAAGGAACAAATCCCTAGGTCTCTTGTCCGTGTGCCGGGGGCAGAGCCGGTGCTGCCGGGCGGGTGCCACGGGCAGCCAGAGGTGCTGCCAGGGCAGGGAGAGATGTGCTTCGGTGTGTGGGCTCAAATCGAGAGGAGGAGGAAGGAAGGCAAAGTTACTAGAGCCTTCTTTGGCTCCCAGCCCTGCTGGGCCAATGGCCAAGCCCTGCAGGGATGCCAGGGGAGGTGGGCAGGACCTGAATTCCCACCTGCCTGCAGCCCAGCCCTGGAGGATGTTCATCCCCAGCACTCCAGCAGGACCCGGAATGTTCTGGAAGCAGCTTAGCCTGCAGGGCTGGGTGCCAACACCTGCAGGGGCGGATGCAGGTGACCCTGATGTTCCCAACTGATGCCTGTGCCTGTCTCGTGGTCCTGAGCCATCCCTCCCTGGCACCTACCATCCCTCCCTGGCACCCGCCATCCCTCCCTGGCACCTACCATCCCTCCCTGGCACCTACCATCCCTCCCTGGCACATTCCTGCCCTCCCTGGCACCCGCCATCCCTCCCTGATAGCCACCCTGCATCCCTGGCACCCGCCATCCCTGGCACCCAGCATCCATCTCTGATACCTGCCATCCCTCCCTGGCACCCACCACCATCCCTGCTCCTCCAAAACCCATCCCTGCTCCAGCAGCCCCTGTGGAGCTCATGGTACAGGATCTGCAGCATCTCCTCAGTGGCTGCACATCAGCCAGAGGGTCATTCCTCTTTGGAATTCCCGTGGGAGGAAGGTTTGCAGCTGGATTCTGAAGGGATGGGAGGGCTTTGGCACACAGAAGTTTTACATCCAGGCTGTCCCTCTCTCCTGAAGAAGGGGAAGGCAAAAATGATATTTTTACCCCGTCCTGTTCCTCATTGCAACAACATTTTGAAGAGGAAATGACAACCAGCTTCAAAAAAAGGGAAAAAAAAAGGAACTTGAGCTCTTTGCACACAATTAAAACCTTTTACATGAGGGGGGAGGGGACCTGCATCCCATGTTTGCTTCTGGGGTTTTTTTAACTAAATCTTTTTCTGATCATTACTAAGTGGGACCGATTGGGAAAAGAAATTGCTGCCTTGTGAGAAATGTGGGTGTTTTGATGTTTTTTCCCTCTGGAACTGGGCTGAAAAATTGATCTCATGGGTGGGAAGCATTTTTTCCTGAAGGAGAAACCATAATGGCAGAGTCAACATTCCGGGGGGTTTGATGTGGCGGGTTCTGTGATCTGGGTTAAACCCAACACCTCGTGGGAAACACGAGCAGAGGGGACTTTGGGATCATTTTAGAGCCTGGTGGTTTTCCTGCAAACGGAGACTTGGTGGAAAAATCCCTTTGGTGAGATCTGGCTCAGCAAAAGCACGACCAGTTTGGGGCTTTTTCTTCTCTTTGCATAAATCTGGTGATGGAAGGAGTGTCCTTGTGGCTGGGGGGAGAACTTGGTTGATTTGCTCCTTAGAAAGAGCATTTTCAGAGAAATGGTGGCTTGAAAAATCACCCCTTTGGGGTCTTCAGCCTCTGAACAACCATAAATCCCTGAGCTGGGCAAAAAAACCCCAGGGAAGGGATCTCTCTCAGCATCCAGAGCCTCAAGGACACAGTGGAAAAAGCATTTCCCTGATGTTGCCAGGTTTGCTGCCTTTTCCTGGGAATATTCCTGTATTTCTGTGTGTTTCCAGGTCTGGAGCTGCTCTGTCTCTTGCACTGGGCTTGTTCAAAGCACCCAGAGCTGCTTGATTTGTTCTGTCCTCGAGCTTTTGCTCCCCCCTGAGCATCTCCCCCCACCCAGGATGTCCATTCTACTCAAGCCCTGCTCATTTTCCTTCCCTCCTGTTGGATTTGGAGGGGATTTTTTAATTCCCAAGAAGGCTCTGCCTCCAAAAACCTGGAAATAAACTCCCCAACACCTCTTGATTCAGCTCTGAGGTACCTGGAGATCATCCACAAACCACACACAGTTATCAACAATTCCAATTATTCAGATATTTCAGCAAACAAAGGGATTAGTGTTCATTGGCTCCAAGTCACAGAGTTATTAATTAGTGCTCTAACTTGTGTTGGTTAATGATTTTCCTGCTAATTAATCCACTTGCTCTGTTTCTCTCCTTTTGGATTGGGGGGTTTCTTGTGTTGGTGGTTGTGGATCCTCCTGCCAGAATCACCTTTTATCCCCCTGGAGCTGATCCCAGCCTCCTTATCCTGGGATCTCTGCCAAATACCCTCATAAATTCCACAATTATTGGAGGTTCATCCCTCTTCCCAAGCCATGTTAACCTCTCCCCTGTTAAGCCTTGTCAAGCCCAAAATGTCCCTGTTTTTTTAACACATCACCCAGATCTTGCCCATCAGCACCATCCATTTCCCACATTAAACCTCCCAACCTTCTCCCCAAATTCTGCACAGGCTCCTTTTGAAAGAAATACGATTTATTGCCTTTTTTAAAAAAGAAATACCACTTGTTGGTCTCTTTCTCAACAAACACGACCCCCAGCACTGCAGCAGAGCCCCAGGAGCTGCTGGAGGTGCTGGTGGCAGCAACCTGCTGCTTTTGGGGAGAAATCCTCCCCACAAACTGCAGCTCCAGGGTTTTGGGGATGATCCAGGTGCTCCCAGCTCGGCCTTTGCTCCAGCATGGAAGTGCTGCCACCTCCAAGGGTTGGCACATGGGCTGTGCCTGGTGCAGGACACACCTGGAGCAGGGATGGTTTGCACGTGTTTTTGGGGATTAACCACGTTGTCTGGGAGATCTCAGGGCCAGGAGGGATCCCTGGGATTATTTTAATCCGACCTGCACTGAGCCATCCTCGGCTTTTCTCCTCCTGGGGGCTCTGGTGAAGGTAGTGTTGGGCCCTTCCCATGTGCCACCCCCTCTGCTCTGAGGGTGGTTTTAGGGTGGCTTTTCAGGGAACATCCCAAATGGATCTCCTGGCAGCAGATCCCAGGGTGGGGCAGAGCATCCTTTGGGAAAAACATCTGGTGCCACCACAGCAGCTGCTGGAGCTCACCAGGCACCAAGGAATGTTTTCATAAAGAGCTTCCAAAGGGTGTTTTCCCTCTGAGGGGGCAACAAAACCCACCCTTTCATTTAGAGAACCCCAGAAAATGGTCCATCCCGAAATAAAATCTGCTATGGGAATGAGGCAGAGCAGGAGCTGGGAATGGGCTCCCCAGGGAGCACCTGCCCACAAATTGCTGGTTGCTCACTCTGAGCCTCGTTCTGCACTAAAACTGAGCTTAAGGGAAAGCCAAATCCCAGCTGGACCCATCAGGCATTCCGGGAAAACATCTGGAAACACTTGCTGTCCTCCCTGAGAGGCCACTGATGAAGTTTGGTGGCACTTCAGTCCTGTCCCCATCCCCATCCTGCCCACAGCAACGAGGAGGGAGCTTCCCAATCCTGAGGGACTGGGAAGGGGACAAGCAGGACCCTGCAGGGACCAGGAGATTGGAGGGATTAGAGGGGAGGCACAAACCCCCCATTCCCAGCCCAGAAATCCCATCCTGCCATCCCAAAGATCCGAGTGACTCGGAATGTTGAGGCAGTGAAGGACACAAAGGGTGGAAGCAGCAGCAGCTGGAAGTTGGAAACAAGCTCTTCTACTCCCAAATAACCATGGAATGGCTTAGGATGGGATTTTAAAGCTCATCCAGTCCCATCCCTGCCCTGGGCAGGGACACCTTTCACTATCCCAGGTTGTTCCAAGCCCTGTCCAACCTGGCTAAACTTTTATTAATTTCTAAAACAACCCCAAAAATCTCCTTTTAACAACGTGGTCACCCACCACTGAGTAAAACCATCAGAGGCACAGGGGGTTCTCCAACTCCTGGTGCAGAACCTGCAGCCTGGATGTTTCTCTGTAGGAGGGGGTTTAACAAAACCCGGTTTTAGGCTCCATTTAGCAGCTCTGGGGAGGTGAGACACTGTGCAGAGCATTGCTGAGCCATGACAGACCTCTGGGCCTCCTTCCTGGGGAACAGGAGAGGGAATGCAGCTGAGGAATCATTGTTTGCATCTTCTGGAAGTGGTGGGAGCCAGAGGATGTGTTGGATCTGATGATGGAGAGCTGCAGGAGCCTTTGCCAGCTGCAGTTTGTCCTGACAGCTCATTCTGAGCTAAAGCAGGTTGGATCTGGGGCCTTGGTGATGTGCAGATGGTTTTCTTAAAAGGCTCTTCAGTCAAAAAAGTTTTGCTTAGTTCTCAGGGATGGCTGGAATTCTCACTCCCTGCTCCAGGAGAGCTGGACAGGATCTGAGTGAAATATGTTCTTGCAAATAGACTAAACCAGATTTCATCTAAATCAGACTCCAAAGCACAACCCTTGCATTCCAGAGGTTTGTTTGCTCTCCCTCCTTACCCTCCTCCAGGAGAGATACACCAGGATACAGAGTCCACTTTGCCAGGAAAAATCTCCCATCAGAAATAAATTTCCTCCCCATTCACAGACCAGAGCACAGGGACCTGAACTGGGCCCTGGCTCCCAAGATTTGGCCCAAAATGGGATGATGAGGTGGAGCAGGAGGAAGAGGAGGGAGCAGGAATTAGGGAGAGGACACAGCTCTTTGCTGAGTGAAATTCCAGGCAGGAACACAAAGATCCTCTCCTGCCAGCAGTGTGGAGAAGAGCATTTGTATGAAAAGCACAAAGCACGTGGCTTTGGGTTTAGAAATCCAGCCTTTTGTCCCAGTAATTCTCCTGCTGCATCTCCAGCAGGGATTTTATGGAAGGTGCTGCTGGTGGTACCAGAGGAGCTGCACAAGCCCAGCCTTCCTGATTTTATTTGGGAGCTCTGGGAAAGGCTGATCAGGGCTGGGAGGGAGGCCAGGTTGTGTGTCCAAGGCCAGGTTGGATAAACTTGGAGCAACCTGGGATAGTGGAAGGTGTCCCTGCCCAGGGAAGGGGGTGGGACTGGATGGGCTTTAAGATCCCATCAAACCTGGGATATATATCAAATCTGGGATCTGATATTCCTGACCTGGAATGGTTTGGATTGGGAGGGACTTTAAAGCTCATCCCCTGCCATGGGCAGGGACACCTCCCACTGTCCCAGGTGGCTCCACCCTGGCCTTGGACACTTCCAGGGATGGGGCAGCCACAGCTTCTCTGGAATTCCATCCCAGCCTCTCCCCACCCTCACAGGGAAGAGTTTCTTCCCAATATCCTGCATCCTCTTCAGGGGGGTCTGTCTTGTGGGACACTGTCAGGGAAAGAGTATCCCAGGCTATTCCACCTCTGCCTTGTCAGGGAGAGCTTTGGAGGGGCAGCCACTTCTCCAGGAATTCCAGGAGCAGGAGAACGAGGCTGCAGGCTGTGCAGGTGGGAACAGATAACTAGGAGGGACTTTTTGGGAGGCAGTGGTTCCCCTGCCCTCAGTGCCCACCCATGGGGTGCAGTAAGAGCAGGGCAGTGGGATCCCCTGGAATGCCAGCAGGCATCTGTTCCCAGGGACCAGGATGTTCCTCCTGCCCCCAAAGCAGCCCCACAGTCCCCAAATGTGCTCCTTGTCACCTGCCCAGCCCTGGGTTTGGGTGTCCATCACCCCCCTCCAGGGCAAGGATCTCTCCACACCTCAGCCATGCTGAACTTCCACGGTCCTGGATGAGCCAGGAGCTCCAACTGGGAGTGAAGAGAAGGAAAAGCAAAGCCTCAAGCCTGTTTTTATTCCTTCTTTACATGGCAACGTTCCCTCATCCTCTGTGGCACTGGATGAGCTTTAAGATCCCTCCAAACCCAAACCATTCCAGGATTCCATGACTCCTCCGTGCTGGACAATCCTGTCCCAGGGATCCCAACATTCCTGGGACCCAGCACTTCCCACTCTGAGCCCATCCTGGTGGAGCAGGGTTGGTTTGTCCCTCCTGCCTTTGCTGGACACTGTGATTTCCCTGGGATTTGGGCTCTGGAGTTTGTTTGGCTTTTAGTTCAGGGCCCTTTTCCACCACCAGAACTGAAAAACCAAACAGAGGCAAAAAGAAGTAAATAAAGGAAACTGTAAAAGGAAATGAATCCCAAGTTTTCCTTAAGCCAGCCCTGTCCTTTGGGAATGGCTGGACAGAGGGTGTTTATTGGGATCAGCACATGGAACCACAGAAGGTGGTGGCTTTTGTGACCCTGCAAAAAACAAGGTTTCATGGATCCAAAGGAGAACTTCTCCCTCACCCAACTCATCCTGCCTCAGTTTCCACCCCCACACATCAGGAAAACCAGTCCTTTGAGGTCCTTACTGGGGTGTTGTGCAGAGCTGAGCTGTGCTGGGGGGATGAAATGGGTGCCCAGCACTTCCCTCCCCTCCTGGTGGAACCCCTGGCCCAGGGCAACACATCCCAGCACGGAGACAGCCAGGGAATGTGGCTCTAGAATCATGGAATGGCTTGGAAGGAACCTTAAAGCACCACCCCCCACTCAACTCAACTCTTCACTTTTATCCTCCAGCCTGTTTAAAACACCCTCCATCCCTGAGTTCCAGTTTTTCCCCACCTGGGGATCATTTCCTCCGAGCTGAGGCTTTCAACCAAAAAAACCCACCCAAATAAACTCTAATCCTTCCCCTGTACAGCAGAACAAGGGATTACAGCTCGTTTAGAGAGGTCCCCTCTCCCTGTAATTATGCCCTGAGTGCAGCTTTTATTGCCATTACTCCCGAGTTTTCTGCTTAATATACTGCTTTAATCAACTCAAAGGATTAAATACCATTCAGGACCCAGCAGGATGGTCTTTTCCAGCTGCAAGTGGAGGGGGCAGGGATGCTGAGGAGGGCTGGGCTGGTCCAGAGGTGAAGGAATGGGGGGACAGGGGGACAGGGCTCCCCCTGCACTGCTGGCAACCCCAAATTTAGGAGGCAGAGTCTCTATTTAACTGAGGAAAGAGAAAAGTAAACAGGAAACTCTTTCACAACCTCCCAACCAAAGCTCCCCCAAGGACTGCCCAGGGATGGGGTGTCTCCCTGTCTCCCGAGGGAGCTGCTTCCCATGTGCTCCAAGAGTGATTTTGGAGCAGGAAAAGCCTCCCTGACATTTGTAACTCGTTTTTTCGCATTTATTTTTTAAATTCCCGTTTTCCGGCCCCTCCTCCGTGTCAGTGGAAACATCTCGTTTGACTTCAGTCACTTCCATGGAGCAGCTCCAAACCTGAGGAAACCCAGGGTACAACCACTGTTTCCCCACAGGCTGTTCCCAAATTATTATTGTTCTTTCCTTGCCTGGAAGGGATTTAACACAAACACTCAGGGGAACAACAAAAAAAACAAACAACAAAAAAAAAGGAACAAAACGCCCAACGCTTCAACCTTTTAACTGTAATTTTGCTCCAGGGGAACTGAAATCCCCAGGTCCTGGTTTGGAAGGATTCCCAGTCTTCTGGAAGTCACAGGAGTGAAAGAGGCCAGGAAAGCACTTCCACAGGCTGGAAAGCTGAACGTGTCCCAAACACTTCAGGGTTATGACAAGGGCTTGTGGCCTTTGCCAAATACTCCCCCAGGGCAGGGTGTTCCTAAACCCCCTCCACAGCAAATTTTGGAGGCCCTGGAAAGAGAAGGTGCTTCCTTCCCATGGGATCTATTTGTGTTTGCCAGGAGGGATGAGGTTTTGGCTCCAGGGAGTTTCACCACAAGTTCTTCTTGTCCTTCCCTCCCTCCACTGGAGCTGCCCCAGGTCACCCATGAAGGACAAGCTGTCCTGTCTCCTGGCAGGCTGAGGGTTGGCAGGAGCAGGAAATCATTCCTTGATCCCAGGTTTGCTGGCAGACACCCCAGTGGTGCTGGTTCCTCCTGGGGGAGCCCCATTTCTGGCTGGACATCCCCCCCTTCCCACTCAGGGATCTGCCAGATCCTGTGGGGATGATCCCACCTCCCCTGGCTGGGTTTCCAACAACCACTGAATCCTGCAGGAATCATCCTATCCCAAAATAACGATGGTTTGGGTTAGGAAGGATCTAAAGCCCATCTTGTTCCACTATCCCAGGTGGCTCCAACCTGGCCTTGGACACTTCCAGGGATGGAGCAGCCACAGCTTCTCTGGGAAACCTCTGCCAGGGCCTCCCCACCCTCACAGCCAGGAATTCCATCCCAAAATCCCATCCAACCCTCTGGCAGTGGGAAGCAACCTTTTGAACCCACCAAGAAGGAGCAGCAGGTTTCCTGGAGGAGGGACTCCCATGGCTCATCCAGGACAAGGGAAGCTTTTCCATGTGCTCAAGGCCAAAATCCTGGATACTCCCTGTGCTCACAGTGGTCACTGTGACCTCCTGTGCTGATGGTCCCACCAGTGATAAGATCAGCAGCTCCATGTGCTCTCAGATAATTCCCAAAATCTTGGATGAGAACCTTGGAGGGGCTGAGAGCACCACACATATGCTCAGACAAAGCTCTGTGATCCAAACCATGGACCACATCCTTGGAAGCAGCTGGCCTGGAAAGGTGGGAAAGCAGCAGGAGCTTGGTCATTCCCTTCTCCACACATCCACACTCCAGCAAGGAGGGAATTCCAAGCCAGTGCCTGGAAGGAGGCTGGATACAAAAACACACCCACTGCCCTCAATTTGGGGGTCAAATCCAGTTGTCCCAACACCTTTGATACTCCAGGAATGAGGTCCTTCCCAACCCAAATTATCCTGGAATTCTGTGGTGTGTGCTGACCGAGGTTGGGACTCGGAGCAAGGGGATGAAGCACATCCTCATCCAGGATCGTTGTCCTGGATCAGCTCCTGGAGCTCCACAAACAGCTCAGCTCCATCTCTGGGATGGAGGATCCCATCCCTCAGCCCAAATCCACAGCCCTAATGACCAGCCCAGAGCAGATTTGGGGGATTGAGGGAGGAGAGAATTCCAATCGCTCGCAGTTGTGTCTGGAATTACTCAGCACCACCTGCAAAACAGCCTCTTTTCCACTCCCACTGCCTGGAATTTTTCCAAAGCCCGAGGCCATCCCGGCGGGGGAGGCGGTGGCCGCGATCCCAGCCCAGCTCCGCGTCTGCACAAACAGGATTTGGGGATGGGAGGTTGGAAGGGGCTCAGCCATTCCCTAAAATAACATCCCTACCCTGTGTTTTAACCTTTGGGAAAACACAGCCCGAGCCCTCTCCAGACAGAAAGGGACAAATTGCAGGTTTGGATCTTTTCCTGTGGCTCAGGGAAGTTTATTTTCTCTTGGGCTGCGTTTTCCAGGACGGCACTTCCTGAGAAAGCTGCGTGTCCGGGAGCTTTCAGGATTAGCCCAGCCCTGGATAATCGGGAGATCCCGGGAGAGGGGGAGAGTCACTTGTGAAATGAGTTTTTGGGGCTCATCCCCACAGGGACTTTAAATTTTATGGAGTCTGAGCCTTGCTGGAGGGGGAGCAAACCTGGAAAACACAGGGAGAACAAAGGGAAAACCAAAAATAACCCAGGAGAAACGATGGTTTTAAACTAAACCAGGGAAGATTTAGGTTGGATATAAGGAAGAAGGTTTTCCCAGCGAGGGTGGGAGGCCCTGGAGCAGGTTTCCAAGAAAAGCTGTGGCTGCCCCATCCCTGGAAGTGTCCAAGTCCAGGCTGGAGCACTGGGATAGTGGAAGTTGTCCCTGCCCACGTCAAGGCCAGACCTCTCCTGACCTGGAGCTTTTCCAAAGGCCTTTTACTTTTGGGATGGATGTTTTCCATTCTCCCTCCCCATCCTGTCCCTCTGCCACATTCTCTGTGTCCCATGTCCCCTCAGAAATCCAAGGATTTGGCAGCTTTTCCTGAGGGAAAAGCAGAGGGACACAGACCTGTTGGAAGCAGGAACAGGGGGAAAGAATTCCCTGGACACTCCTTCCCACCTGGAGCAGGGTCTGCCTTCCCTCTTTCCCCAGCACTTCCTTCCTGTCCATCAGCCAGGAGGATGGGATGGGATGGGATGGGATGGGATGGGATGGGATGGGATAGGATGGAGTGTGATGGGTTATTAGGGCTATTAGTTTATTAGGTTTAGTAGCCAAAACAGAGCCTTGTGAGCCACCCCAAGGTGCAGCAGATGCAGCAGTTTGCCAAAGCACAGCCCAAAGAAAAGGATTTGTTAATCCCTCCCACTCCCAGCTCAGCACAGACCTGTTGGGCTCGGGTTTAACTTGGATAAAAGCAACATCCTGAAGTACGAGCAGCCTGAGCATCTCCCTGGTGTTGGGTGGGATTTTTCCATGCTCCCAAACCCCAAATCCCAGAGCTGGAGCAGGCTGTGCCCTCCCTGAGCCCAGGCTGTGCTCCACACTCCTCCTCACCACAGTTATCAGGCTCTGAGTGTGAAAATACAGCATTTTTAGCCCCATATGGCACATTTTAGTCCAGACTTTTCAGCTGAGAACCCACTGAGCTCAGGCTTAAACACGAATTCAGGAGCTTGACCTGGAGCTCTGCAGCCTCATTCCCACAAATACCCCCTGACCACCCCCTTTTCACCACTTCTCCCCGACACTCTCCGAGGTTTCCTGCCCAAAAAATTCCCAAAAAGTTCCCTCAGCAGGATGGGAAGAGCACAGAGACCTCCTGAGCTGAGTTGTGCAGCAGAGAACTGAGGAATAGTGCTTGGAAAAAAAATCAGGGAGAGCAAATGCAAGGTCAGCTCTTAAATATCTCCCAGTGCCTGTCACCAGTTCCCTACTGGGAAAACAAGCAGTGGGAGCTGCAGGAGGGGTGTTGGGATCAGTATTTTCCTCAAAAACTCCCTGATGGGAGAGACAAGAGCTGTGTCAAAGCCAGGGGTGGCTCTGAGCTGAATTCCAAAGGGGGGGTCTGTCCAGGGATGAGTTGTTGATCTGGGATTTGTTGATCCTGTGGGTTAAGAGGAGCTGGAGGGAATCCAGAGGAACACGATGAGGCTCAGTGACCAGAGCTTATTAGGAAATGTTAAAGGAGAGGGATTTGTTTAGTCTGGGAAGGAGAGGATGTGAAAACAGCCCCTCATCAGGCAAAGTTTAATTATGAAATGGCTGGAAATCAATTGTGCTGCGAGAGGTCACAGCACTTAATTCTCTGCAGTGAAGGGTTGGATGTTCCTAAAAGCTTTCCAGCAGCTCCAAAATAATGTGCTGGGCTCTGGGGGAGCACTGGGATCTCCTCCCTGGAAGGCAAACATCCATCAGAGATGATCCCACAGGATCCTGCCTTTATGAGCTGAGAAAAGGAGGATTAATGAATCCATCCCCTCCCACTGCCTGGGCAGACCCCTGGAATTATTGGCTATAAAACCAGGAGATGTAAAACCAGGTGTCCCAAGGCAAGAAGCAGCACCAAGATTTTAACAAGGGATGTCACTGGATCCAGGCAGAACATGGAATAAATCTCCTGCCATGAGGAATTCCTGACAGAAGAGGAGCAATGGCTCCAGCAGTTTGGAGGCAAATGTTTTTCCACTGGAACCAGGACTGCCCAGTGTCCTCCTGCATCCAGGTGTGCACAGGGATGTCCTTCCCTGCATCCAGGTGTGCACAGAGATGTCCTTCCCTGCATCCAGGTGTGCACAGGGATGTCCTTCCTTGCATCCAGGTGTGCACAGGGATGTCCTTCCCTGCATCCAGGTGTGCACAGGGATGTCCTTCCCTGCATCCAGGTCTGCACAGGGACATCCTTCCCTGCATCCAGGTGTGCACTGGGACATCCTTCCCTGCATCCAGGTGTGCACAGGGACGTCCTTCCCTGCATCCAGGTGTGCACAGGGACATCCTTCCCTGCATCCAGGTGTGCACAGGGACGTCCTTCCCTGCATCCAGGTGTGCACAGGGACATCCTTCCCTGCATCCAGGTGTGCACAGGGACGTCCTTCCCTGCATCCAGGTGTGCACAGGGATGTCCTTCCCTGCATCCAGGTTTACACAGGGATGTCCTTCCCTGCATCCAGGTTTACACAGGGATGTCCTTCCCTACTCCAGGTGAACACAGGGATGTCCTTCCCTACTCCAGGTGAACACAGGGATGTCCTTCCCTACTCCAGGTTTACACAGGGATGTCCTTCCCTGCATCCAGGTTTACACAGGGATGTCCTTCCCTACTCCAGGTAAACACAGGGATGTCCTTCCCTACTCCAGGTGAACACAGGGATGTCCTTCCCTACTCCAGGTGAACACAGGGATGTCCTTCCCTGCTCCAGGTGAACACAGGGATGTCCTTCCCTGCTCCAGGGATGCCCTTTGGCTGCATCCAGGTGTACCCAGGGAAATTCCTCACCTGCATTCCCCACCCTGCTGGGTGGATCCCCCGGAGCCCTGGGCTCTTCCCAAGGAAAGGATGCTGCCTTATCTCTGTCCTTCCTGCTTTGTGTTCCCTCCTTTCCTGTGCCAGTGCCCCCTCCCTGCTTTTGGAGGCCCTGTCATCACCCCCCCTCCACCCACAGCCTGATCCAAACAGGAATCTCCCTCGGCTTCCTGCAGGAAAAGGCTGAGGGGGAGGGAAATGGCACAGCCCCAAAATTTAAGCCTTGTGGGGGACTCAGCTGGAGGCACCCAAAGGACCCTCTTGGTGCTCATGGGTGACCTCGTGTAACTCAGAGCCTTGTGGGGTTGTCTCTGCTCAGGAGCTCCTCCAGGACTCCCAGATTGTCACAGATCCATGGAATGGTTTGGCTGGGAAAGGAGCTTAAATCCCATCCCATCCATCCCCCTGGGCAGGGACACCTTCCACTATCCCAATTGCTCCAACAACTTCCAGGGATTGGGCAGCCAGATAAGACTGAAATGAGGTTTGATGGGAATTTTAGCAGGGAAGAGACAGTGCCAAGAACCCTTGTCTTTCCTCCTGTGTTTCCCAGAGTGGCTTTTCCCTGCCCTCACCCCATGGGATGTAACCCAGCAAAGCTGCTTTTTATGTTTCATGTAATTTTACATCTGATCTCAAACAAAACCCTGGGCTTTGCTTTGGTTTGATTTTTTTTTTCCCTTTTTTTCTTCTGAATCATCAAACAAACTGAAAAAACCCAATTTATTTCAATAATGGCTGGGTGGGACTTGGTGACACCGATTTAAAGGGATTAACTCCAACCTCAAAGCCTGGGGTGCAGCAATTCCCTGATTAATTCTGCCACAAACAACAGGGAGAAAATCCATCCTGGCCTGGGGTGTCTGAGGATGAGCAGGAGAAGGTTGGATCCCTCATGGTTATGGAATTTCCTCCTCCCTCACCTGCCTTTCCCTTCTCCAGGTTCCTCCTCCTGCTCATTCCCTGTGGATTCCTGATGATAACCTGGAAATCTGAGGCAGCCCTGGACATATTCTGAGCTCAAATCAGCCCCAAATGATGTTAAAGGAGGATTGAAAAGCTTTGCAATCCCAAATAAACCAGCAGGAATTACCTGCCCCGGCCCGGCTCCAAACCATCCAATTAGGGAAAATTCCAATTAGGGAATGGGAGTGGGAGGAGAGGATTTAACAGCAGGCTTCCAGGGATTCCAGCTCTGTGTCCTGGTTTGGCAGTGCCTGGTGGGGAGATTCCAGACCTGGAAATGCTCTGGATTGAGTTAATCCCACGCCAGGAGAATTACTGGGCTTGTGGGTGATTCCCAACACCTGGAATTGTGGTTTCTGCCTCTTATCTGGCTCAAAAATAAGGCTTTTACAAGGGCATGTAGAGATTGGACAACTGGGAATGACTTTATACTGACAGAGAAGAGATGGGATATTGGGAAGGAATTCCTGGCTGGGAGGCAGAGGCTTCCCAGAGAAGCTGTGGCTGCTCCATCCCTGGGAGTGTCCAAGGTCAGGTTGGAACAACCTGGGATAGTGGGAGGTGTCCCTGCCCATGGAACTGGATGAGCTTTAAGGTCCTTTCCACCTCAAACAATTCTGGGATTCCGTGGTTCAATCTTTTCCAAACTAATTTGGGAAGGAGGGCTTCCTTAAAGAGAGTTTTCCAGAGGAAAAAAACTCATTTTTGGCAATAGTCTCATCCCCTTTCTCCTTATTTTTACTCTTTAGCCCAGACTGTCCTGATCTCACCCCTTCCCTTTAAAAGTCCCTTTATGCCTTTCCCAGTTTTACTGGTTGGGCTCAGCTTTGGGCTGAGTTTAATCTTTTCCCAGGAGGAGCCAGGACTAAATTTAGAGCACTGCTCTATTCCCTGAGGGGNAAATCATCTTTTCTGCAACTAATTTGATGTCACTGGATGAGTTCTGAAGACACTGAAGAAGATAAAAATGGACTTCAATTCTGTACCAAAGACAGATATTTAAAGCTTTTTTTTTTTTTTTTAATTTAAGTATATTTTATATTTCTATTCCCAGCACAGTCTGGGCCACCTCTGACTGCTAAGTCAGCACTTCACCATCACACCTGGAGCTTGGAATCCCAGAATCATGGAATGCTTTGGATTGGGAGGAATTTAAAGCCCATCCAGTCCCACCCCTGCCATGGGCAGGGACACCTTCCATTATCCATGTCCAACCTGGATACTTCCTGGGCACTTCCAGGGCAGCCACAGCTTCTCTGGGAATTAAATCCCAGCCAAAAATTCCTTCCTAATATTCCCTCTGGCAGTGGGAAGCCATTCCCTGTGTCCCATCCCTCCATCCCTTTTCCCAAGGCTCTCCCCAGCTCTTGGAGCTGCTTTAGGCTCTGGAATGGCTCTGAATTTCCCTGGATCCTCCTCTTTTCCAGCCTGGACACCCCCAGCTCTCTCCTGAGGCTGATTTAAAACCCACCAAGCTCCTTGAAAAGTCCCAGTGACATTTTTTAGGGCACAAACCCTTTGCCCTGTTTGTCACTTCTTGACTCCTCCAGCCCATCCCATTTTCTCTTCCCTACCAAAAAATTCCCACTTCCATTGTCCCTTTTTCCCTTCCATTGTCAATAAAAGACCTTCACCCCAAGATTATTATTATAATATTTATAAGTTGAGAGTGAACTCTTGATTCCATTTCTTCCCCTCTCTGTCTTAATAAGCTTTTAATTCATTGTGGAAGTTAAACAATCCCCCTTTGGATACTGAATTTCCTTAAAAGCCTCTTTGATGGCCTTTATCAAAAAGCCCTTAGGAAAATGTATCAACTGCTCTCCATTATCCAAGATTTTGTTGACTTAACAGAAGAGGAAGGGATTTTTCCCTGTGTATTCCAAGCACGCAGGAGTGGGTTTTTATTCTGCCTTTAATTATTATTTCAATTTGCCTGCTCTGCACAGACTCCTAAAAGGATCTTTGCTCAGGTAAAACCATTTATTTGCTGAAAAAAAATGGGGTTTTTAATGGGGTCCATCAAAGATTGGTGTCAAATTTCTCAGAAATGCAGGTTTAGGGTTAATTAAAACGAGCTGGAAATTCTCAGGAAGTGGAGGAAATGGTGTTGAAACTCCCTTTTTTTTGGCACGTGAAAAATGTGCTTCTCTCTGCGGCTCTGAAATGAAACATTCTCATTTCCCCTTTTCCAACAATATTTCAAGATTAAGTGTAATTTTGCCTCCCTTTTCACTTTGTATTAATGGATTTCTTGGGAAAAAAATTCATTCCAACAGCAACCAGCTCAAGGCAGAGAGGGAGAAGTGCCTTGTTCCACCCCCCATCCTCCCTCAGCAAAACCAAAGGGAGAAATAAACCTTCTGGAATTGTTTCCAGCCTTTTCCCTCCTTCCCTGAAAGCGGAAAACAGGTTGTTTAGAGCATTTTACATTTTTCAGGATGGAAATCCTGGACTGTTCAGGCTTCCAAGGAGCACAAGGGGAGGATTCTTGGCTTTTCCACGTGGAAAAATCAGAGTAGAGATGTGGGTGTTGTGATGGCCAGGGTTGGTCTGATCCAGAATTTTCCTAATCCAAAGGGATGGGATGCACTGGGCCTCATCCCTGAACCTACAGGATAAAAGATGTTCCCTTTCTAACTATTTAATTCCAAAATATTCCAGTTTTCTGCTGGTGCAGGGGCATCTCCAGCTGGAACAGCGGGATGAGCTGGAGCTGGGGAGGTTTTTCATGGATTAAGGGGAGGATTCCTGCTTGGAAAAGTCATGGAATGCTTGGGAGGAACTCAGCAGAGACATTCCAGAAGAAATCCTAAAACCTGGCTGAGCTCATGGCGCCACGAAGGGAAATTCCCTGGAAGGAATATTCCATGGGATAGCACCACAGAGGTCCTTTTTTTTCCCGGATTTCCTCCCCATGGATGTGCTGGTGTGAAGGGAGGTTCCCACTGGAACAGGGAGCCACATCCTCACCTTTTCCTTCCTTTCCAGGTCCCGTTGTGCGAGGCCAACTCTCCCGGCAGCTTTCCAGGCACTGCAGCCTTCCAGGTAAAACCATGGAAGGGATGTCCTGGGATGAGCCTGGCAGTGGGAGAAGGTGCTGGTGGAGGGTCTGGACAAGGAGGAATCCAAAGGATTTGAGTTCCAGCAGTGACTCAGGATTCCCAGTTTTCCCAGTGTTTGGTGGCTCCATCCCTTCACTGCTGGATTCTGTCCCAGCTGTTTTTGTGGGAAAAGATGGATTTGAGGCCAGAAGTGGAGCTGAGGCAACACCTTCCCGTGGGGACTTCAAAGTCTTCCCAAATCTTGGATTTAAACATCCTCAAAACATGATCAGAGGTGGCATCTCCACCAGGGAAGGTTTAATTTGGATATCAGGGAAAATTCCTTCCTGGAAAGGGTTGTCCAGCCCTGGCACAGGCTGGCACATCCCTGGATGGATTTAACAGCCATGTGGATGTGGCCCTTGGGAACATGGATGATTGGTGGCCTTGGAAGTGCTGGGGAATGTTGGACTCCATGACCTGGAAGGGCTTTTCCGACCATGGAATTCCATGTTGGAGAAGGGAGCAGTTCCAGGTGTTTCTCAACACTGCTCAGCTCGGGCTTGGCTCCCAACCCTGCACTGGGACACTTCATCCAGAACATTCCTCAGCTTTTGGGAAAGGCCACATTCCAAACCCACAAACACTCTGTGCCCGCCTTGGAAGTCACTCCCAAAAGGAAATGGAAAAACTGCAGCTGAAACATGGAAGGGATTTTCCCACTGCAGCTGAAACATGGAAAGGACATTCCCACTGCCACTGAAATATGGAAGTTTCATGGAAGTGAGGATTCCAAGGGCTGGATTAGACTCTGGCACATTTTCCAATGAGTGATGTCTTGGCCTTAATTCCCTTTGAGAAGGAAAAGGGGGAAAGAGTGGGAGAAAAGGAACTGAAGGGAATAATTTGCAGGCTGTAGGCTCTGTCTGTTTTTTGGGATGAGGTGGATTTAGTTCTCAGCAAATGCTTCATCTGCAGCTGGATAGAGATGGATAGAGATGGATATCCCTATGGATAATGATGCTTCTCCTGTCTGCTCTGCTTGGATGAGTTTTGTTGGAGTCCTGGGATAAGGATGGGAAGCATCTCCATGTGCTGGGACACAGTTTAATTGGTGCTTCTGCAGTGATTTTGGGAGAACTTTGGTCCCAAAGGAGAAGGAAAAGCCACCAAGTCCATGAGGAAGAGCCTCACCAGGAGCATTTTCCCCCTTCCAGCAGCAGGAAAACCTGGAAGCTGCAAATTCTCCTGGTGGCAATTCCAGGTCACCACAGCAAGGAATTTCATTCCCCTGAGCACCACGGGAACCTCTGTTGGGCAGATGTGGCAGATCCAGATGTGCAGTGGGGGAAACCCTGCGAGTCAGGAGGAGCATGTGGAGAGCACAGGAATTCCCAGAAAAACATCCAGGCTGGTTCCAGGTTTATCCCCCCTGCTGACTCCTTGCAAAAACAAAAATTCCCCGATCCTACTGGGAAGAAAATGTGGAGTTTGCTCCCTCACCTTTGGCTCCAGGCAATTAAAAACTATTTATATCCATCCATGGAGCTCGTGATTCACAACTTCATCCATTTAACCGAAGGGAAAATGAGGGAATGAAATTCTAAGGAGAACTGAGATGAAGGAGGCCTCTATTTCCATGGATTTGCCCTTAACTATATCCTGAAATTGGCCTGATTTTGTTCAGATTTCCAAGGAAATCACATGTTGGACAGTTCACACTTTCCTTTTGATTTTTTTTTAATAAGATACATCACTCAGGAACCAGTTTAATCACTGAAAAAGGGATGCTGGCATGGATTTGGATTTCACCCTCCTTTGCAGAGAAGGCTGAATCCCTGTGTTTGTTCCAACCTGGTCCCAATCCAGGCTTCCCATCCCAAAGAATCCATACCAAAATGGAAACAGCAGCTGTAATTTTAAACAAAATAGGGATTAATGCTGTTTTTCCACCAGAGGATGTGGAGCAGAGCACAGACCCCTGTGCCAGCTCATGGAGCAGGTTTTATTTGAGCATGGAACAGGGAAAACCAGGAAAGAGCTGCTTCTCTTCCAAGGCTCTGCTCCCACAGGGATTAACCCCAAACCCCACAGATCCAAGGAGGGCCTCTGGAAGAGGAGCAAACATCCAGAAAGCTCCTCCAAGGTGTGCAAAGCCTCTACAAGGAGCAATCCCTGTCCCTGGGCTGGCACAGCACCAGCTCTTCCCCTCCTCCTCCCAATCCTATTATCCTGGGGAAGGATGGAGCTATAAGAGGAAAAGCCCATCTTTAGCAGCAGTGCTGACAGCTTGCCTTTTAAATCTTTAATAAGCACAGCCACTCTCATCTGCTGCAGCTCAGCACGTGGAAGCACAATCCCAGTGCCCTGCAGGTCTGCTGGATGCTGGGAAGGGCTTTGGGAAGGACCTGGAGAACCTCGGCTATTCCAGGGAATTGATGGAGCCCCGGTGTTGTAGTTCTTGCTCCATCAGAAACTCCTTCCCCCTCCACTTGTGTGTCAGGACCTCCATCCCAACCACATTCCCGTGCCCTGATGGCTGCTGTTCATCCCAAAAGGCTGCTGTGACATGGAATTCTGCCCTGATTCCCTACTCCAGATCTCAGCTTGGGACCCTCTGCTGAACTGGGTGCAAAAAGAGCCACTCTGGGACATTAATTAGGAACATTTATGGTGCCCAGTGGCTTTGCCAGAATATCCAGGTGAAGATCCTTGTTCTGGGAAGCAGAAGGTCATGTTTACAGCTCCTGGAAGAGTCAGGAATTACCTCCAGAAGCCACAATTTAGGAGGGTGGCTGTGGGATGTGCTGGGATCCTGCTGCCCTCTCTTGGAGGCAGATCTTGTCCTGGACCTCTCCATGGATTGTGGAGGTCCAGCATGGCCAGGTTGTCTGGAAGACAAGTCCCTGATATCCTGATTTCTGGCAACCTGCTGTGGAAGGCTGGAGCACCCATTCCCAGCCCTGGCTTCCCATGGAGCAGCTTTGGTTGTATCCCAAATCAGGGTGACCTCGGCCAACTCTCTGTCTGGAAAAGCAGAGGTGGTTAAAGGGTGTGAAAATGGAATGAGGAAACTGCAGCTGGATAGAGGGGATATTGGGAAGGAATTCCCAGCTCTGAGGGTGGTGAGGCCCTGGCACAGGGTGCCCAGAGAAGCTGTGGCTGCTCCATCCCTGGAAGTGTCCAAGGCCAGGTTGGATGGGGCTTGGAGCCACCTGGAATAGTGGGAAGTGCCCATTGCAGGATCTGGATGACCCTATGGATGATAATTCTGGGATTCTCTGTCTCACAGAGGCAGCAGCCCCTGGTGTGGGCACAGCAGGTGGAAATGAAGCATTTACTGGATTTATTGCACCGTGTGCCAACAGGATGATCCAGCTCAGCCATGGAGAGGCAAATCCCTTGTATGGAGCAGGAATTCCAGCCGGATCCAAAGCCTTACCTGTGCTATATGGCAAATTTGTGTGCCTGTGCAGAAACATCAGGAAAGCAGAAGAGGGAAGAGCTGAAACACTAATCCCAGTTTAGGATAAACACTCTGTTTTCCTCATGTTTGCAAATTTATGCAAATGAAGCCGTGTCTGGAAAGCCAGGGATACAAAGGTTTGGGAAAGAGGCAGAGGAGCAGCACCAAGGAGGAAGAACAGCAACTCGTGNATTCTCTGTCTCGCAGAGGCAGCAGCCCCTGGTGTGGGCACAGCAGGTGGAAATGAAGCATTTACTGGATTTATTGCACCGTGTGCCAACAGGATGATCCAGCTCAGCCATGGAGAGGCAAATCCCTTGTATGGAGCAGGAATTCCAGCCGGATCCAAAGCCTTATCTGTGCTATATGGCAAATTTGTGTGCCTGTGCAGAAACATCAGGAAAGCAGAAGAGGGAAGAGCTGAAACACTAATCCCAGTTTAGGATAAACACTCTGTTTTCCTCATGTTTGCAAATTTATGCAAATGAAGCCGTGTCTGGAAAGCCAGGGATACAAAGGTTTGGGAAAGAGGCAGAGGAGCAGCACCAAGGAGGAAGAACAGCAACACGTGGTGGGAGGGGGCACAGCTGAAGGACCCCCCTGAGGAGGGTTTGGGGGCACTGGGGTGTCTCAGCAGATGTTGTCCTTGTCTGTCCCCACCAGGGGGGTGCTCTGGGAGGGGCTTTAGATTCCACTCACACTTGGATGTGGAGTGTGGCCACCACACTCCCCCCAGCCCCTTCTCACTCCCCCAGCCCCTTCTCCCCACCACCATCCTCGGCCTTCTCAGATCTTCTTCTTTGGTCTTGACTCCCCAGGCAGCTCCTGGCTCCACCTGCCTGTTCCCCAGCCTTTGGAAACGGAGCCCAGCCCCAAAAAACCCATGTCTTCTTCCGAGCCCATCCTGGACCTCAAGGCAGACACGGCAGAAGTTGTTCCAGGTGAGAATATTCCTTTAGTGTCCATGGGCCTGAGTCCCACCATGCAGGGATTGTGTCCATGGACCTGCTCTTAGAGCCTGGCATTCCATAGGGATGTATGTTGCTGTGCTCCATAGGGATGTGTTCCTCCACTCCATAGGGATGTGT
>WEIV01011220.1:270099-289523 GCA_013390005.1 Calyptomena viridis | reverse complement strand
GGAAGTAGACAGCCCTGCTCTTAAATACCCTGAAGAGGACACGGTGGCAGCTCTATCAGTTGTGTTGCTACTCAGTTTGGCTGAAAAGTGTAGAAGTGAGGAGAGCAAGGTTCCATGCTTGTATCCTTTCTGTGTGGCTGATGACAGTGCCGCTGGTTATGCACACAATTTTTATGCCTTCAGAAGTGACAGCTACTCACTAAAAATCTGGAAGAGGTGGGATGACTCTTGTCCCCTTTTATAGTTTTTGAATGAAAAAATAGAGATGGTAATTTTTATGTCTCAGTAAAACTCAGATAAATGTCTTGCCAAAAAACTCAGAAAATTACTGTTTGTTTTCTCAAGTGTTTTTCATTTTAAAATCTGCAGTTAATTGCCATTATCTCTTCTCCACAACCACTGTTGCATCTGTGTGTATTTATTCTGTGACTAACTGAAAGTGTTTGTCAACTCCTGAAAGTAAAAGAGGTATGTGAATTTGAAGCAATCTGCAAGGGCACATGTGATTGTTTTTAGTGATTTTTTTTCTCTAAAGTATGTGATCGAGGGCAGGGATTGTTTTGGTTATGGCCAGCATTGTTTTGGTTATGGTAGGGATAGTTTTGGTTAAGGTGGAGTTTTGGGGGCGGTTGTTTTTTGTTTCTCCTCCTGCAGCTGAGAGTAGGAAGAGTGGGAAGTAGGAGGAGGAAGAAGGTCTCTTCTTAAGGCCCAGGTTTGTTGGCTGAAGTGCTTCTGAGGAATCTGGGAGAGTGGAATGAATCCTGATCAGGTCAAAAAGAAAGATGGGGCTGGACTGGGCTTGACCACAGGGAATAGCCAGCCGAGCTGTGAAGAGAATCCAGAGCCTTGAAGGAAGTTGGCCATATTTTAACTGCTCATCATGGCTAAGCTTAAAGGCCTGGCCAAGCCTCAATATGCTTTAGGACTATTCGTTATGGGTGATGGTGCCAAGTCACAGTTCAGCTCTTTTGCTTTGCCATGCTGAGGACAGCCTGCACTGGCGGCCTGGAGGAGAAGCAGGATCAGGGCCTAAAACAGCCTGACCCTGACTGGGGTACACATAAATCTGTGTACATTTCTTTCTGGTCTACATTTACAATTGCTGCCAGCCTCAATGCCCGGTGAGCCCTCTACCCGCTACCTCTGTGTGGGGTGATTTGGGCATGGTGCTCGGGCTGCTGGGAGTGACTCCTGAGTTGTTGGGGGCTCCTGCCTGGGGGCCAGGCATCGGTGCAGCTGGAGTACATCCAGCTGGTGCCAACCGGCCCTGTGTCATCGCCGGCCCTGTCGGCGCCCGGCACTGTGATGGCCACCGTTGGCCCCAGGTACTATGTCAGCTCCCTTTTTGGCCTCCTCCTGCACCGCACCTATGTCGAGCTTTTCGTGCTGGCTGACCTGTTTCAACTGATGGGTCAGACTGTGTGTCCATGGGTAGGATTGGCTCCCTAGCCTCCCAGCAACCGTCCTAGAAGAAGGACAACTCTAATTCCAAACCCAGGCAGATGGAGCTCATTTAGCCCTCTAAGGCCATCCATCTAAGAAAAGGATATTCCAACAAAACCTGCATCCTAAGATCTTCGTTGTCACTGTCTAAGCTCTCTAGGCCCTGACAGATGAAGCCTAGGAATAAAGTGTGGGGCCAGTTCTGTGCACCCTGAGCCTCACGTAAAAAATCTATTGCACAGGCTCGAAGGATACACCCACATTTGTAAAGTCCTGTAGCAACAGGCGAGGGATGAAACACTAGGTGATAAAGTGCAATGGAAGCTGCAGATCCAACCCTGCATGCAGGTGGTTCAGGACTTTGGTCACTCAAGACTGACCCTGGAGATGACAGTCTTGTTCAGCAACATCCTGAATGACCAAGCAGCCTTTTTCAAGGAGAGCACTGCTTGCTCCATACGGAGAGGGGCCTAGAAAAGGTGGCCTAACCAAAGCTCATCTCCACCCTCCACCCGGTTGGCTAACCACGGCCAATGTGCATCTTCTGATGTGGTCGGAAAAACACAAAGAGACAAAGGCATACCCATCCCTCTAGAAGTGTGCTAAGATTGACAGTTGCATGTTGGAACATTAGAACTATGCTTGACACTGTGGACATCGGACGTCCTGAGCATCTTTATGATTTAATTGCCCACGAACTATCATGACTCAATATCGACATTGCTGCTCTTAGTGAAGTTCGTCTACCTGAGGAAGACAGCCTCAAAGAACATGGTGCTGGTTACACACTCCATTTGTCAGGCAAACCTAAAACTGAAAGTCACCTTTTGGGAGTTGGTTTCATGATCAAAAACTCCATCATCTCCAAACTTGAAAATTTGCCTATGTTTCCCATTACACAATAAGCAACATGTTGTTCCCTTCAGCATATATGCTCCAACTCTCCAAGCTGACCCTGCAGAAAAGGACAGATTTTACACCGACTTCCGCTGCCTCATTCAAAAGGTTCCTGTGGATGATAAGATTATAATCCTTGGTGATTTTAACGCCAGAGTAGGAAAGAACTCTGAAGCCTGGAAAGGAGTAGTAAGGAAGCATGGTGTTGGAAATTGCAATGACAATGGATGTCTGTTGTTAGAGTTTTGTGCAGAGCAGCATCTCACCATCACCAACACTATCTTTCAGCAGAAAGATAGCTTGAAGACAACCTGGATGCACCCTCGATCCAAGCACTGGCACCTTATTGACTACGTCTTCATACACCAGAGAAGTGTTCACGTTGTCTGTCATACCCGAGCGATGCCTAGTGCAGAAAGTCAAACAGATCATTGCTTTGTATGATGCAAACTTAATCTCCATTTTAAGCCCAAACTAAAGAGGGGTGGTATCCCAAGGAGGAGGTTTCAAGTTAATAATCTTCAAACAGCTACACTAAGAGACAACTTCCAGGCAAACCTTCAAACTAGACTAGAAGACCATCCCATAGATCCCTCTCCTGAAGCACTTTGGCAACAGTGTTCTCCAGTCTTCTGAAGAATCTCTAGCATTCTCCTTCAAGAAAAACAAAGACTGGTCTGATGAAAACAATCAAGAGATCCAGGAGTTGTTGACAAAGAAGAGAACTGCTCATCAAGTACACCTCGCTCAGCCATCCTACCACGTGAGAAAAGCAGCCTTTCATCTTGCATGCAGTAAGCTCCAACAGAAACTTTGAGACATCCAGAACAACTGGTGGATGCACCTAGCAGAAAAGACTCAACTTTGTGCTGATTTGGGTGATCACAGAGGATTCTGAGGCTCTGAAAGCGGTGTACGGGTCCACACACCATGTTCAAAGCCAACTACTAAGCACAGATGGCCAAATGCTTCTCACAGACAAAATGTCCATCTTGAATTGATGGTCTGAACATTTCCAGACTCTCTTCAGTGCCAGTCGTGTAGTCCAAGGTTCAGCAATTCAGCACATTACACAACAACTGGTGAAAAGTGAATTGGATATAGCCCCTACTATGGGAGAGACTCTTAAGGCCATACAACAGGTGAAAACTGGCAAGGCAGCTGGGATCGATGAAATCCCACCTGAAGTCTGGAAGCATGGTGGTCAAGCACTCCATACTAAATTTCACGAGCTTGTTGTGCGTTGCTGGGAAAAAGGCAAACTACCATCAGATCTCCACGATGCAGTATAAGAAGAAAGGAGAAAAATCAGACTGCTCAAATTATCGAGGCATTACTTTCCTCTCTACTGCTGGTAAAATTCTTGCAAGAATTCTTTTGAACAGACTAGTACCAGCTGCCTCACAAGAATTTCTACCTGAAAGCCAATGTGGTTTTAGAGCCAATAGGAGTACAACAGATATGGTATTTGTTCTGAGACAACTGCAAGAGAAGTGTAGGGAGCAAAACAAAGAACTCTATGTAACTTTCGTTGATCTTACCACAGCTTTTGACACCGTGAGCAGAAAAGGCCTGTGGCAGATCTTAGAATGATTAGGATGTCCTCCCAAGTTGCTCAAAATGATTATCCTGTTACATGAGGATCAGCGTGGCCAAGTCAGATATGGCGATGCACTCTCTGAGCCCTTCCCAATAACCAATGGTGTGAAACAAGGTTGTGTTCTCGCACCAACTCTATTTACAATCTTCTTCAGCATGATGCTCCAAAGGGTCACAGCAGATCTTGATGAAGATAACGGTATTGACATCCGATATCGTACCAATGTTAACTTATTTAACTTCAGACCACTGAAGGCCCACACTAAGACTCTGAATTACCTTGTCCATGAGCTGCTTTTTGCTGACGATGCTGCCCTTGTTGCTCACACAGAAGCAGCTCTGCAGAGCTTAACATCTTGCATTGCAGAGGCTGCTGAGCTTTTTGGGCTGGAAGTCAGCTTGAAGAAGACAGAAGTTCTTTACCAACCTGCACCTCAGGAACCTTACCACCATCCTCACATCACCATAGGTAAATCAGAACTTAGATCAGTCCAGGAGTTCAACTATCTAGGAAGTATTATTTCCTCAGTTGGTCGGATTGACAAAGAGATAGACATCAGGTTAGCAAAGGCATACAGAGCTTTCGGGAAGCTTCATAAAAGAGTCTGATGCAGCAAACACCTCAAGAACAGTACAAAGATTAGTGTCTGTAGAGCCATTGTACTGTCTACTCTTTTATATGGATCTGAATCATGGGCCATCTACTGCCATCACCTGCGACTCCTCAAATACTTCCATCAGCGCTGCCTCTGTACAATCCTAAACATCCACTGGACTGATTATGTGACTGATGTTACCATCCTTGAACAGGCAGAGGTCACCAGTACTAAGGCCATGCTGTTGAGAACGCAACTGCACTGGGCAGGACACGTTTCCAGGATGGAGGATCACCGCCTCCCTGAGACTGTGCTTTATGATGAACTCACCACCGGCTGCCGCAATAGAGCAGCCCCAAAGAAGACATATAAGGGGTCCCTGAAACAACACCTCAGTCTTGGCCATATTGACCACCATCAGTGGCCCACTCTGACCTCAAATCAGGAATCATGGAGACACACCATCTATAACACTGCTGCCTCCTTTGAAAACTCACGTAGAATTAGTCTCAAGGAGAAAAGACAATGCAGAAAGAACCCACCTCAACAATACTGCCTAAGGAGACTTTTAGCTATGCCTTTTGTACCCGGATTTGTGCATCCTACATTGGCCTTTTTAGCCACCAGCCTGCTTGTAGCAAGCATGAGTAGAGCTCTTACTATATCTTCATTCACAAAGCTTAGCCATGATGATGATTGGCATTGAATAGCTTTTTCCTGCACTAAGACCCAAAATGAAAACTGGACCTAGATGGAAAAAGCTTTCAAGCCAGTCCAGTACTTCAGCAGCCAGGTAAATCTGTGTGAAGGCTCTAGAGTTTGCTGCTGCATCACTTCTCTCAGTGCTTCCCCTTTCCTCCTTGTAGCCCTTCTATTACTTTCGGTAACCAGGCCAGAGAATGTGGTATTTAGCATTTCTGTGTTGCTAGAAGACCTTCTTTGGGATATTTGGGTGTAGGATGAGATGCAAACAAGGGAATTGGAGATGGAAAGGAAATTCAGAAACACTGGTTTCAGAAAAACGAGTGCTTCTTATTCCCATTTCTGTTCAAAGTGGAATAAAGCAGCTCCTTGGGTATCACAGTCAACCCAGGAAGTCCATTACCCCCTTTGCAAAGAATGTTGATTTAGGAAGCCCACAAGCAGTTTTATAAGACATCCCTGTCTGTGTTGAGTTGGGAGGTTGTCAAAGCCCAAAACATTCTGTTTGAACAAGCTGTTGTGTTCCAATGAGAAGATGTTTCATCTGAAATTTCACAGTCTTTTCTACTAAAACTTCAGCTCATCATGAGCGTAGTGTGAAATGTGATGCTAAGATTACATGGACAGCATTCCTGTTAGACTGTGATGGAGCTCCCAGAAAAAGAAATTGTGCAACCACCTCTCCCATTCCAGTCAAATTCAATGGAAGTTTTTGTGGAAGAACAGTTATAGAAATCCCAGCAGAATAACAAATTCCAAGCTCTGTTATATGTGTGTGTGTATATATATATATATAAAATGAAATTATTCTGGGCACCATTAGTACAGAAACATGATTATTGAAACATCCGAGGCAAATTGCCCAAGCCTCTGTAAAAATGCATGCACCTCTGGTGTTGGAGGCCTTGCCAAACTAATTAATGAAGCAAATATGCAAACACATTATTTGCAAAAATCCTTTGTATTTCATTAGATTCTCTGAAATCAGTATGGGAAATCTGGTAGAAAAAGATATTTGATCTTTAAATTGTTGTTGCAGCCAAACATATCTCTATGCTGTTTTCCATTCACAGCTGCTGTTATATCACAAAGCCTGAGATTCGTAAAGAGCTTTACATTTGTACTAAAACCTCTGTTTTAATTGATATTTGTTGCTCACATATCCGAAATGAGTGGTTTTCCAGAAATATTTTAAGTGAATGTAGCTTCTGTGCATAGAAATAAACCAGATATTCCCCATGTAGGTAGCTCTTGCCACATGGGAGGTACTGCAGACATAAAAATGCTGAAGGGCAGAAGGGGAGCTCCTTCCAGAGTTCACTGAGTGGGCTCACGATCTCTGACTCCCACTCTCTTCTGCAATGTTATTTCTGTTTTACAGGCTGAAACAGGGGGCCAAAGAGGTGGGGAGAACAGAGCCGTGCTTTGATGGTGAGAGAGGAGAATGTGTGTGCAGCTTTCTTCAAATGGCTTTTGATTCTTTTGCTCACTTGTGCTCTCCTTTTGAGCCAAATTGCCAGTTGGTTTTCCAGACTGGGGAGAGCAGCAGGGATATCAACAGCGAAAGAAGGGAATTAATACCAAATTTGGTTTTAGTACAATCCTGTTTATTTGCAAAGAACATAGGGTTCCATTGCCTTTCCTGAGCATAGGAAAGATTCTGCAATGGCTAATGGATTTGCTATCAGATCTAAAGCATTCTTGAGCCAATGCTGCTGTCAGCTCCTGTCTGTTATTTTTGGGTTTGTTTTTCCCCCCAGATTAAGTGTGTCTGAAATCCTTTGTCCTGCCTGTTTCAGCATAGTAATATAGTTTGGAAGGTAACCATTTCAACTGCTGCTTAAAATGTTTTGTGATCTCTTTGTTTTGGTTAATGGCTCCTGTTGCTTCATGTAGCTGATTTCTTAAAGGACCTTATTTTTAACTATATCTTAAATAACTGTAAATATATTCACAGATCTAAGTGTGGCTTCATTAACTCCTTCACAGGAAAATGTTTACATACATTAAAGTATTAGTAACCATATAAAAGTGAGAAACAGTTGTGTCCGGATACTCTAAGCTAAAACATTGCTGCTTCCCCCAACCTCAGTGGAGCAGCACCATTTTATGTCAACAGAAGCCATTGTCTATTAGCAGTCAGTGATTTGCCTCCTGATCAGTGTTTTTCTTCCCCTTGCTCCCTATTGGATCAGTTTTGGTCCACACATTCAAATACAGGTGCAGGAGGATTTTTTTCTTAGTTCCTCATATGGAAAATTTAACAAGTGGGCATCACCTGCCTAAAGAACAGAAGCAATTTTTCTGTGAGCAGAGGGCTGCTCTCCTCAGTGCCACAGTTTTTTTCTCCATAAGCACCAAAGTTCATCAGTGACCTCTTTGACATGCTACATTTCATAGCATCAAAGAAATGAGTGAGTCACAACTGCTCTACTCAAATTGGTTTCCTGTCCTCTAATCGTGATACACCTCCCAGCAAAGCAGGCAGGGGATGCTTCTTGATAGTTGTTAGCAGTTTTCCCCAGAAACCACAAAAGATAGATCCCAAATCAACCCATACAACTGAAGAATTTTCCCAGAAATGCTGGGGGGCAAACTCTTGGGACTTCTCTCCCACTTTTGCCATGGAGATAAGGAGCAAATGTACCAAGCTGCATTAAAGACTCATGGCTTGGTTTTGCTAGGGAATAGTACCAGGTGATTTAGTGTCTTCCAGTGTATTGGTGTCTCAGACCCTGGGAAGAGGAATGACAAAGCAAGGTGATAAGTCTGTTATACCAGACTAGTCGGGAGGCATCTAGCTAAAACAATGGGGGACAGTGCCCAAGGAAGGAATGTTTTGAAGAGAACTGTGGTATCTTACAGTCTGTGCTGTGCTGTCTGTACATTTCCCTTCGGAAGGCCCAGGAGCTTCAGCTCAGTGTAGAAGGGTGCTCTGGGAGGCATCCATGAACACGTCATTCCCAAAGCAGAATGCTTTGCTGAGGGATGTGTTTGAATGACACATTGCCATCCTCAGTGGGGGAGTTTTAGTTTGGTTTCGTGTGGAATAGAATACCCAAGAACAGAATAAAACCAGCATTTGGAAAACATTCTGTCCCCTTCTACACTGATTTTCCAAAGCTGCTTTTCACTGCATGCCTAGAAGGTCCCATTCAATTAGGAAATGTAGAAGTGCATGTACATGGTTTAAAGCAGTGCATGGCAGGTTTTTCTATTTTCCAGGCTCTTAAAAATGTGACCACAGAGGATATCAACACAGATTTGTGGGATCATCTTAGGAAAGCTTGAATATAAAGTTTTGTTTGCAAATACATATGCCATCAAAACTTGATTTACCAATGCTGTTTACCATTTGATCAGATAAAAGAATATTAGCTCTTAAAAATGAGACACAAACTGAATTCCCTTTTCAGTGCAGTAGTTAATAATACTCTGTTTCTCTGGGCTTGTATAGCTCTTTTTGTCATCCAAACAGACACATGCAGAAGTAGCCTTTGAGCCCCTTCCTACTGTTTCAACATAACAGTTGTTTAAAACAGCAGAGGTCCAGGTGTAAAGAGGGTTATGAAGCTTGGAATGTCTTCTGGCAATTTTTGCTTCTGTGGTTTAAATGCTCCTGCCTGCAGCTATTCTCCTGCTCCACTGCCGGAATTAACCACCAGCAGCCAGACAGTGACCTGTCAGCACTTCCCCAGCACCTCTGATGCTGTGCCCTGACGTGGGGACACAAAGGCTCGTGTTGCTCTGCATGGGCTGGTAGTGAGTAGTTGGGACAGGAGTGCCTGAGACCTCCATATCCACATTCCCAGGGAGACTGTCATCATCAGGACTGCAGCTCCGATTTCTTATGGAGGTTTCATTTAAATCAGAATAAATCCCTCATTTCTTGTTGTCTAGTGTATTGCAATAGAATAACATCAAGCTTGATCCAAAGTTCACTCAACCAGTGTTTTTCTTTTAGCTGTACTGGGTTCTGAAAGAAACCCAATAAATAGCTTATGAGCAAAATTGCATAGAATGATCAACGTGCAACTGTCATGCTGCGTTTGTCTCATGTCGTTAGTCATTATGAAAACCTGCATAATTCTGGAGCAGGACAACAATTTCCACACAGCAAATTGCAGACTGTGTTTGCCAACCCACAAAACATCACAATATTTGTTTTGAAACTTTACAGTGCTATCAAGGGCAAATTCACTTCATCTGTACAAATAGCTCCGTTGAGAAAACTTAGATTACATGTGCAAGGAAGAGCAGCCAGAACTTGGCTCTGGGCAGGAGAGAAGCAAGTCTGGCTTCCTTCTGTGGTAGAAATAGGGAATGAGTGAGCACAGAGTTGGAGAGATACATTACTGGCAAGTGTACCACCAGGGACATAGGGAGAAAAAGTCAGATTGGTATTGAGATAATGGTACTCTGGCTCCCGAAATTCATACCTTGTTCTCCTTCCTACCTCAGTCATTTGGAAAGACTGCTTTTCTGCAGGCTTCATGTGAAGCACAGCATCCTCCAGTGCACCTCTGTACTTCCAGAAATCAAATTTATCCATGATGTGAATGAAACAACAGCACGTTTTTTGGAGATAGAACCAGTGAAAAACTAGCTTGCATGCCTTATGGTTTTTGTTTGGGTTATCAAAGGATTTAAAAGTTTATTTTATTATTTAACACTGCAGACATCACTGAGTTTAGGCTCTGTTTTAGGTGGAAAGGGCTTTTTACATTCTACCACCTATCTTGACAGATTCTGTGTGTGCCAGAGGCAGTGGTCTTAACCCTGGATCAAAACCTAATCTCTGCTGCTTTCATAAAACCTTTCTCTCTAACTCTTCCTCTAGTAAATTATATTCTGTTCTTTGCCCTTGAATATTTTTAAAATGTATAGAATAAAGTGTGTGCAGGGGGGGTCTGTTCCATTGAGTGATACCTGGTAATCAAAATACTGCATTCATATCTTGCTGCAATGATCTCATTTCTATTGGGACAGCACTCCTGTGAGCACAGGCCCGTGTTGTGTTCATCCTGTTACAACCAGATAAACTCATAATGTAGACTGATAAGAGCTATGCTCATTAATCTATTAATTGCCTATTGTCAGTTGTCAATATGTTTCGCTTGATGGGAAGCCGGAAGATTAGTTTGTATTGTAAGGATGTAGTTTTCTGTTCTGTATTACTATTATTTTATTTTGATGTGTCATTTCATACTACGAAATGACATTCAAGCTTGTGGCATCTCACCTGAACAAGTAGAGGTGCTTTTTAAGTTCCTGGTACCAGAAAAGTGCTATGCCCCAAAATGGCTGTAAAATATAAAGCATGTTTTCAATCAGAGGACCCTGAAAGAGCTGTGACTATGTTGAGTAACACGTTTTCTATGATGGACATTCAGGACATTCTTAAAATCAACACAGCCTGAGATACCCTGATTTCCCAGGGAAACTGAAACTCTGTGGGGACTTCATTGTTCGCTGGAAATTTGAGACTGATTTTGTCTGTGACTGGAGCTGCTGGAGCAAGATTTTATTATAATTGTGTGACCTTTAATACACCATGAAGAGATTTCAACTTCTCTATTTTTCTAGCCTATAACAAATCAAATGTTTTACTATAATGTACAGTCACCAAGTTTACACCTTAAGAAGGGTGATTTTCAAGGGCTTATCTCTACAAAGAACAGTAGAGCAGAGACAGTTAAAAAAAAAAGGCAAAAAAAAAGGGAGAGGAACATCATAGAAGCACTTTATAGACCTTTTTGAATCACAGCTTTAAGTCATTTATATCATGGCCAAAAAGCCCATCCATGTGTGCATTTAATAATGATGGCCAATTCTGAATGGAGACTGGAAATTTTCCTCTCCATGGCATGAAGCAAAAAAACCTCTCACCGTTTCTGAGTTGGTAACTTGACCCGTTTGAATTATTTTATTACTTGCTAGACTGTCAGCCAGGAGGCCAGCATTTAAACTCTGAGGACAGATCTGGGGATTGGTTTCTGTGGAACTACCATAGTTGAGAGAAGCTGATGATTAGGCAACTCAGGCATTTTTCAGGCACACTTAGGCAGCTCTGCCTGACAAATAGCAGCTCATCCATGGGGCAGTGATCTTCATGCCATCCATGCACAGGTTTAAAGGACACGGGCAGATCTTCCATATTGTCCAGGACATGTGTTGGTGTTACATACCTTGGCATAACAACCCACCTTCCTTATTTTCTACCATGACAGAGGAAAGCAGTTTGTTACCTCAAGGTAGACAAGATGTGTTCCCCTCTGGCTGCAGTCATCCCAGTGGTGGGTATAGGAATCCATTTGCAAGATTTAGAAGTCTCTCTTATTATTATCAAGATTGGTTGCATACAACAGAGTTAAATCAGATGCATCAGATCATGATATGTGTGTGTAGGACCAGGGTTTTATGTCAAATTTCCAAGGGGAAAAAGCACTGCTGAACTGTTTGTAGGTCTTTTAATATCCAAAGAAATTCTGCTTTCTTTAGCTATTTTACCCTTCTGGGCTTCTTTCTTTCTGCAAAAAGTTAAGGAGGGAAATATATATAAATTAAATGAAATTACATGAAAGAAGAAGGGATGAAAAAAGAAATCTCTTTTCCACTGAAAATGTGCAAAACCCCTTTAAAGTGAGGAAATTAGTTTTTTCAAATATCGTTAATATTTTGGCTTATTTTGCCCCCAGTTTTGGACAGCTACAGGCATTACAATTTTACTCTTTCTCATCTCCTCTAACCTTCTCTAAAAGAGAAGGCATTTTGGAATATGACACAGGACCAAAAAGTAAAATAGGAAACACAGAAAAAGAGAGAAAGAAAAAAATCTTTGGGTAGCATTCAGATATCTGTATTCACTGGACACCAGTCAGATATTTGTATTCAGAGCCTCAAAGGTGGAAGATGATAGAAAGGTGTGAATGGAAGTTTAATGCTTTGAAAACTTATTTAAGAGTAAATGTGATCCATTTAAATGCCTCCAAAGTAGAAAAATTCAAAATATGGAATTTTTTTACATCTTTCCATTTCAACAAACTTTTTTTTTCATTTATACGAATATGTCTGAACTTAGGGGACCCTGCAAACAAACGCGTAATATCCTTTCCTTCACTATTTATTCATTGATGAGGACTGAATTGTAGAGATTAAATACCACAGGAAAACTGTGGCAGAGTCTGGAAATGGAACCAGCTCTGCCGAATCCAAGATAAATGCCTAAGCCAAAATCTCACTCTTCCTTATCATACTTTGTTTCTCTTTCTTTCCAATATCTTCTCTAAATATTTCTTTTGTTTGGTTCGTTGGGGTCAGTGGTCTCAGCTTGTTGCAAGCACCCCAGAACTTCACCTTTTATGGTTTTTTTTCCCTTTGTACATTGCCTGTGTATTGAGTTGCTGGCTTTGTATTTCTTCTTGCTCCTGGATCCCTCCCTACTGTGCAGAAGGTGACAGCTTCAGGAGCATAGTGTTTTGTCATTTTTGACCTGGAGGATAGTGCACACCCCTTTTTAGCCCATGTCCCATTGTAAGTCAGCCCCTTTTGATCCAGTCTCCATCTACTTTTATTGACCAGCTCTCCTGTTTCCACTAAATGTTTCAATCCTGCTGCCTGCTCCCTTTGTGCTTTCTTTAATTCTCAGTATTTCTGCAGCAGCACTGAGCCTGCCATCAGTTTGTTTAGTGGAGCAGAAGACAAAGCCAGGCTGGTGCTGATGAATAGGTCATTGGTGACAGCAACCTGTGCTGCAGAAGTTAGCCCCCACTGACACTGTTTTCAGTCCACTTGAATGGAAGCTCCTGGGAGTCTTTCTTTGAAGAGCCCAGGGGTGAGAAAGGCAGGAAAAGGGAAAGAAAAGGAAGAAAATAATTATAGCAATAACACTCCAACTTTCTCAGTTGTGCATGGACTTGGCTAATCGAAATGAGAAGTACCTTGGGTACCTGTAGATGTGGTAGGTTAAGAGGTTGCTCTCTTTTCCCACTGTGGCCTCTGGAGTGGAGGACAGTGACTTGGTGTATCTCTAAATTTTTCTCTCTATTAGGTTAGGTGCTGTCAACTTTAGAAACAAGATCTCTACAAGCTCTTGCCCTTATTAAATGAGGTATAACAATGATCAGGAAGGGAAATGATCCTTGTCTGGGTCATCCAAGGCAGATAGCATCCAGTACTGCAGCTCTGACTTCTCCCAACTGAGCAAAAACTGCACCTCCATGATGATTAACTGCAGAGTCATGCCTAACAGGAGAAGAGAGAGAGGTGCTGAGAATGCACTTAACAAACCCCAGCTTCCAGTGCTGCTAGAATATACATCCTTCATGTTGAGAAATTTTCTAATTAAACAATTAGGGGTTTTAATCTAAATGAAGTCCATTTTGTTTAGACACAATTGGAAAGAGCAGTGATCTTTGTTAGGGGATGCTGAAGCTCAAACTGCATTAATTTTGTAGAGCATTTGAGTTATAGACTTAGGAAATTATATGTATAAGTGAGGAAAGCATTGGTTGTAATGGGCAAGACTAGCAAAATATTTCTCTATTAATCAGAAAGCCAGTTTCTTTAAAGGCTAGTAGGCAAGTAGTTTTAACAGATTCATCACAGATATCCAGTCAGAAATTAAAAGAGAAATGCAAAAGAAGTGGTAGGTGATGAAAAATTTAAAATCTAATATTTTAATGTAATGTAATGGATTTTCTTGAAAACTTCCAGATAATGAAATCTTTGTTCACAGATTATATAACATAAATACCTTGGGGAGATAGACTTTCCCCATATAAATATGGAATGCATTTTATGAAAGAACTGGATGTTATTTTAATGTAGAAGAAGAGGGGGAGAAACACTAATGTAAGAATTTGGGGGCCAACACAAAATTTGTTTTTGTTTTTGAATTACAATAAAGAACATGCAATTAAACTGGTAAAAGGTAGTAGAAAATACCACGGAATAAATTTTTTGTTTTTTTCTGAATGAGTGTCAGAAGAAAACCTTATCACACAGTATATATAAGTGTGTGTATCTTTCTTATACACACTGCTCTAAGTTTTACATTGGCTGTTTACCTTAGGGAATTAATTTTCATATAACATTTTCTGGTTCTGCAAAAACTTGGTATCTCCTAATAAATTTAACATAGCTGACCCATATGGCTTGTTACTTAGTCTCACAGTTTGTATTTATGCAGGATAGTGTCTGTTTTATTCAATAGGTCGTTTTTGCTAGCAAATCACTTAAAGAATGTGCTGATGGGGATGCCAATAGGAAAGGCACTAGGTGTTGAAATATAGCATAGCTTCCAAATCACATAGATTTTATAAAATCTATGTTTTGGGCCTGTGTCTTAGCTGCAAATGGAGTTTAAACATCATCACCAGGATGGATTTATTTTTCTTTGAGGAAAATGAAGCTGCATCTCATTGCATTGGTTTGCTTTGTGGCATGTCTACCAGCCAGTTGTGGTGTTGCTGTAGCATGGCTTCCTCATGTCCCTGTAAGAAGCCCTCTGACACAGGGGCAGGTCACAACCACTTTCTTAGGACTCCTCCTCGACTAGTCAGGAATTGTGGTTGTAGCTCCATGGTTCAGCTTTGCTGAGACAAGCACAAAGAAGAAGAAAGCTCCCCATGCCCCTACAGAGGTGCATAGGGAGGGCCAGGCTAGTACAGCTGGAGGCTAGACAGCAGCAGGCAATGGCAGGAGTGCACAAAGCTGGAAGTCTGTGGACCTTTTGGCAAAACAGCATGGGCAGTGGACTGGTTTAAGATGTGGCTCTGGCAGTGCTTCCTGTTGTTCGTCATATGGGTAGAATTATAGAACCATGGAATCATTTGGGTTGGAAAATATCTTTAAGATCGAGTCCAATTGTTAAGCTGGCGCCGCCAAGTCCAGTACTAAACCATGCCCCCAGGTGCCACATCTATGCTACCTCCAGGAATGGTGAGTCCACCACTTCACTGGGTGGCCTGTTCAAATGCTTGACAACTCTTTTGGTGAAGAATTTTTTCCTATATCCAATCTAAGCCTTCCCTGGTGCAAACTGAGGCCATTTGTTCTCATAGTATTGGTTGTTACTTGGGAGAAGAAATTGACACCTCCCTACCCCCCAATTCCTTTTGGGTAGTTATAGAGAGCAGTAAGGTCTTCCCTGAGCCTCCTTTTCTCCAGGCTAAGCACCCCCAGCTCCCTTAGTTGCTCCCCATGTGACTTGTGCTCCAGACCCTTCACCAGCTTCATTGTTCTTTTTCAGACACTCTCCAGCAACTCTCTGTCTTTCTCATAGTGACAGACCAAAACTGAAATCATGGATGTTTATTTCCAAATTGCTTTGAATGTAACCTAAGCTTTAATTGCCCTCTGTGATCTCCTTTTATTATAGCTGACCTGGTATGCCTTCCCAGCTCTTGTGCTTGGTCCAAGGTAGTGGGGGCTTTTTGTGGAGGAGACTAATTTTTGAGAAATTACACTACTTAAAAGTTTTCAAGCTTTTGAAAATGTCAGGCATACGTTTATATATTTTGGCACAAAAATCTTCTGATTTTAGGTTCAAAAACAAATTAGAAAACATGTAGAATTAAGTGACCAAGTGCAAGTGAAATGTTCCAAGGCCATTGAAAGAATATATTTGATCAAATTGAATAGTCTTCTAATTTGTAGTTACGAGCACTTCTAAGATTTTTAAAGTGTTTTTAATCCAAATTTGGGGCTGGAAAAGTATAGAACCTCAAAAAATTTCTGAAGGAGTAGAAACTGTTTCTGTTTAAGTTCTCATTATTTATACCGCTAGAAAGTGCTTATAAAATATTGGCCTTCTAATTTGTAGCATTTTACACCTACTTTGCATAGCAATAAGGCAAACACAACCTTATACATAAAGATAAGAATGCAGAACCTGTTTTGTAGAATTGAGACCCAAATGATTTCAGAAGGAATAAGGAAAAAAAAAATCTTAATGTTTTTATGTATTTTTCTATATTTGATAGTCTTCTGTTTGTATCAGACTGAATAGGAGTCATATGATCATCTAGTTTCATGTAAGAAATACTTTTTCTTATATCTTAATCCTTAAAATTCTTATTTAAAAAGGAGCAATTCTGAATTTTTCTGCCAGCTATTATGAACTGGCAACTAACCCAAAATTTTCACAACAAATCAAAATTAGTGTTATTGAACATTTGAAAAAAAAATTATTTACATGTGAAATATGGAGGCGCATAAAAAACTGTCTTTAGGAGTCCTTTTTGCTACTGGCATATCACTTACACAGTGAAAATTACAGTTCTGCTATCGGCAGGGATTAACACTCTCCTTCCACTTTGAAATATGCTTTTTGAAGTATTTAACCAAATACCGATACCTTACAAGAAAACTTGGAAAAATAATCTATAGCAGATGATGATTTTGAATACCAGATACTTTATCTTAAAATTCTTGATTTTGATTCTGTGGTTTAATGATTATTATCTTTTCCATTGTGCTTGTGATAAGTCATTGCACTAGGGATCACATCACACCAGTATGAGTTCATAGGAGTATCTGCACAGCAAAGTTTGGAGCTTCAGGACCTTAATGAGGCTGCATTGTCCACAAATATCACAAATAATTCATTGCCTAAAAGTACTGATACCTTTAGTTGGATCTCATTTGAAACATAGTGCTTTCAGATCAGGTTGATTGCTTTCCTACAAAGGTTTCCTGTAACAGCGGCAGGGGTGGTGGGTACTTCATCCTTTCAAGGGCATTGCTTTCTCTTCCAGGTTCTGATTGGGGTGACACATAATATTTTTAGAGGCCTAAACTCAATTGGCTATCACTGGGCTAAACACAGAAGCAAGAGAGAACAGGCACCAGCTTTGTCTGTGTATTGGTGATGTCTGGAGACAGTTTAACAGAGAAGCTTTACCTTGATCTTTATTTGAAGGACAATATTGCCCCATCCTTGCTTTCATGCAACTTACCCATCCTGCCCTCTTGATTTATATTTGTATTAGCCCCTTTTTTCATATTACAGTAGTGTAAGAACTCTTAGAAAGCAGTTACCTACCCAGTAAAAGAGCTGGAAGCCATTGCATCTATGCTTAGAACTTACCAGTGTGGAGAAACTAGTATCCTTTGTCCTGCACCACTAGGTGCACACCTCCCTTAAGTGTTCTGTAGATCAGCAGGGTTGGCTAAAAGCAAGAAAATCCCTTAAGGAAGCTATTAGTAACTTGATGGGCAAAACAGTCTGCTCTGGTGGTAGCTGGTGACCAAAAGGAGTAAAGATGAGGTTCCACTGAAGTTTAAAAATAATGAACTAAGGTAAGAATTCCTCTGCAAAACTACATCTGCATTTAACTGAGGGTGTGTGGTTACACAGCTTCACAGCTGTAAAATTACCCAGATACTATGGGCATTCAGTGTTACACCACAGCTACATTTACAGGTATGGAATAAAACCTAAGCATTAAAATGATCTTATCAAGGCTTTACAGAGCTCCAGAAACGAGATAGCCTTACAGAGTTCCTCTATCCATCTGTACAGCAGTGAGCTTCTTCCACTGGAGCTAATTTATAAATGTTGGCAATCCTGGTTCTATAGAAGCAGAGCTTCATGGGCTTTCAGATGATTGTACCATTCTTTGTGACTGAAAATAAAATTTGTAGAAGTTGATTTTCTTAATTGCACACCCAGTGTGAGTTCATTTGTCTGATAACAGAAAGGTACAATGCAGTCAAGAGAACTAATTACCTCTGCTGCCCTCTTGATTTTTCACTAAGAGAAGCACAACTGTGCTGAATATGATAGGTAGCATCCAATACCAAGAACTGGACATGTAGGGAGCTGCCAGTTATGCATAATTTTTGCTGAACTATAATAAAAGTAGAATGGCAGCTTATGATGTGTAACACAGGACCAGCACTATTTTGTTAAAACAAGAAGTTGTTGTTTTCACTTATCACAGTAGTTCAGGTGTGTTTTGGTCTTCCTTCATCCTTGTCATCCTCTTGATTTGCTGACTCCATTTAGTTTGATCACAAAATTTGAAGAGGCTAGTACTTTAGTGTCACTCTCGAGTACTTCTGAAGACTGCAGGAGTTTTCTTTCTGAATTTTCAGTTCATTGAGCTGCAAATAGATGTTCTTTCTCATCTAAAACTCATCATTTCCTTACCATTGGAGGAAAAAAACACGTTTAGGAAATTAGTTTGTGGCTTTCTTCAATTTGTTCCACATACCACTGCTCATCAACAGTACAGCAGCAAGGAATTGGCACACAGCTACAAATACGTGTTCAAATTAAGAGTGCATTGTGCACTTTTATTCTTGCGTTGTGCAGTGATTATGGAAGAAAAATATTTTTATCAAGCAACTAAAAGAACATTAATGCCAGTGAAAGCTGTTGCCACCTCCTACCTTTTCTGTAAGACAGTAAACAAGGAGAGAAGCCACAGCAGAGTCACTGTGTATGAGTTGTGCCTGGTGTGACTCTCTGTTCTTTAACAGTCAGGCCTGAATCCTTGGCTGGCATAAATGGCCACAACTTTGGTGTCTCCACTCACCTTCCCTTGTGTTGTAAGGGCACAAAATACATATTGGATAACATTTAAAGAAAAATCCCCTGATTGTTATAATAACATTGAGAATCATAGAAACATTAAGGTTGGAAAAGACCTTTAAGGTCATCGAGTCCAACTGTTGAAACATAGGAAACTGAAGTTTGGAGGTGCAAAGTAAAAGAAAAGCCTAGCATTTGCCACCCAGGCCCTGCAGTGATGATGGCTGGCTGTGGATCAGACCTTAGTTCTGGTGCAGGGAGGATTGATTTGTATTTACCATATGACAGCTAGAAATTCAAGGTGGTTTCTGTGTTTTTGTAACAAGTTACAAGTAAAATGCTTTAACTCCTTTCAAATTTTTTTGGGGGGTGAAGAGATTACTTTTTCATTAAATTTTTAGCCTGGAAAAGAGAGAAAAAAAATTGAACTTAAGGAAATTATTTCATTTCATGTATTTCTAGGATACGTTTTCCATTCTGACTCTGTGTTTCACCTCATTTTCTGAAATTTAAAAGGCAATTTTCACTTTATTCCATTTTTAAAAATATGATGTGCTATGCTTTTAAAAATGGCCATGCTTAAATTTTGTACCACACAGTGCAAGAGTCTCAGAGAAATGTGTCCTTTATAGAATGAGATGTGTATT
>WEIV01011220.1:217327-270054 GCA_013390005.1 Calyptomena viridis | reverse complement strand
TATAAATATACATATACATATATATATAATACTATATAAACCATGAATCTCTTCCTGCCTTTCTTTCACTCCCAAAAGTGGGGAGCTGGGAGTTACAATATGGAGCAGTCTATTGTGGCTCTGTCACTTATGCAGAGAGGTCATGGATGATGGAGTCTGGAAGACAAAAGGTGTAGGGCACTCTGCATCTGTGAGGAGAGGATCAAAACAAATCTCCTTTATCTAATGCAGAACCTATTACTAAATCAAATGTGGGGACGTGAAGGGTCCAAGTGTGCTTTTAATAATCTGTGTTACAAACAGACCCTAATCTGCACAATTAAGCTTCTTGGAGTTGGCAGGATTTTGTGCAGTTGGCAGTTTTCCCCTTGAATAAAGGTCAAAAAGAGAGGAGTGAATTAACCAATGAATATATTTTAAAGGTATTCTATAATTCCACTGAATGTTAGAAATATTTTCTTCATTGCACTAGTAGCTCTAGGGAAGAATGAGTTCTGTGTCCTAATTTAAAAGCCTGCCTATTTCAAGAGTAGAGACAGGTTATATAATAAACAAAAGAGGCAAGGGGAAATAGGAAACCTTCCTCTGTCACCAGGTAGGCAGGAGCTGGGTTGTCAGCATGTGTCCAATTGTAGCCCACTCTGGGAAGCTCTGCTCATGTGAGTGTTACCTTAGAGTTGCCCTTAATAGATATCCCTGACTGTTTTCTAGGGTACCACAAGTGTTTCCAGCAATGTGGGTGAAATGTTGGGGACCTTGCATACTCCTTCCTGAGTGGATGTCTTGTTATCCAGAATAAGATTTCTCCAATACAAATGCATGTTCTCTTCTGTGCAGGGAGATAGAGTATATGCAGGTCTACCCAGAAGGATGGTGTAGGGTTGCTCTCACAGTAGGATAGCCTCTTTTCCTGCTTACTATGATGAGAAAGTGTTTTCATTTAAATAGAAAAATGCTTGAATGGTTTTCTCATCCCTTGCCCCTCCTCTTGGCAAGCAAAAGCACTGTTGGGGCACTGGGTTTATCACAGGCCAAGGGGGAAAGTCTCCTAGGAGCCTCTTGTTGAAATGTTGGCAAGACATCACTGAGCAGTTCTAAAGATGTCAGGAAGCCCCAAATTTCTCTGAATTTTCCCACCACCGGTCTTGAATGTAGTTGCCTCTTTGGCCTTGCAAACTTTGGGAGAACATCAAGGTATGTGCTTGCAGCCACCATAGTGTGCTCATCAGCACAGGGGCAGCCCTGCAGGGTGGGAAGGAAAGTTGATTGGAGAAGGAAACCACTCATGTACTAATCTTTTTGTTTCCCATAGTTATTTTTTCCTTCACCTTTTCTCCTTCACAAAATACACTTAAGGGAAAGGCATTATTTGCCAGAATCTTTTCTGGGAGAGTGAGCTGGAGAAGCTGTGCTGCCTTTGCTGTATACAGATTCTCAGATCCTTCAAAAGGATCTGTCCAGCTGCCTCACTCTCACTGCCGCTGTGTGGTGTGGTCTCACTTCCTTCATCTTTTGTGTGTTGCCGCTACAGTGTAAAGTCAGGGGAAAATAATTTTCCTCCACTTAGACTTCATCATTTTGGGGCAAATTAATTCTATTACCACTTGCTTGAAGAGATGCTTGCAGAATCATGGAGGAAGGCGGCAGAGGAGAGATGGATTTTTTGTGTGTGTGTCTGAAAATCAAACATGGGCTGACCAAAGTTTCCTTTTCTCTCTTTCCTCTCCACCCACTGCCTTTTTTATCTTTTTTATTTTTACTCGGGTGCTAAAGTTAAGTGTTTACTGAATATAATTTCAAATGACAGTTTAACTTACTATTTTAACAAAAACTGTAATAGAAAATATTTTCCCTGCATTGTTAAAATGTGACTCAATTCCTGCTCAGTTACCCACACTAAACAAGAATGTGTAGTTGCTGTTGATGTGTGGAATATATTTTTTGTTAAATCAGAAAATGGTTTAAGAATTAAACTAGAAACAAGATGAGGAAAAAACCCTCAGAGCTGTAATCAAACATCCATTCTAACAGCTGAAACATGTTATTACATCTTTCAGCTGATTTATCGTACCCAAAGAGATTTCATAATCATTCTCAGTATTAAAACAAGGGGAATAGAGGCACATTTCAATAACAATGATTGTTGTTTGGAGAATGCCAGTCATGTCTAGGAGTGTTATTTACATCAGACAATATGTAGATATTGTGCCTCCAAGCCTGTTCCTGTTCAGTTTTGTTCTTTGACTTACACGAATGAATGCTAAGAAATGTTGACAACGAGGTTCAATAGCTAAATACAATAACCAGGGTCCTGCTGACTTCCTTTTGGGAGGAAAAAAATCTTTACCACATATGTAATGCAATCTGATGTAGAGATAAATGCGACTATAAGTGTCTGAGCTATCTTTGGTATGAAAGGTGGGGAAAAATTGAATCCATGTGCCAATTTTAATTTGTATTCACACATTAGCTATAGCTAATTCAAAAACAATTAAAAGGCAGGAGTGAGAAAAGCAGATGTGGAGCAGTGGAATGTACTGCAGAGAAGCGGGTTTCACTTTGTGTTATTTTCTAACATGCAGTTTTATTTTTGCTGGTGTCTGTCACAAATCCTAAAATACCATTACAGAGTTAGCAGATGGTTCCCAAGTATTCATACCTGATAAAGCCTCCTGGGTGATCAAGCACTGAAAAATCAATATATTTTTCAACTTTCAATGGCTAGCTATTCAGTTTCATTACATCTCGCTATTCCTCCATGGCTACTGTGATATGGACACTTACTTCACCATTGCATTAAGCTCTAATCTCCGGGCTGGCTGATACAGGCAGTTAATGAATAGCTAGAGTACCACCTCGGTATGCTTCACAATTCTTCTGATCTCAGTAGGATGTTTCAAGTACTGTGATCTTGTGTTTAGTAACACCCCAGTTCTTCCCTCTCTTTTTTTTCCACACATGTACAGACACCCCGCTCCAGCTGTCACCTTGCTGGGCTTTGAAAGGAAAATTCAGTAAATACACATTTTAGCAGAAATATTTTGCTGTGACATTTGACTCTTCTAAATAAATAATATCAGCATGTCACAGTAAGTCAGATCCATGCCCCCTGGGTGACCATAGGAACCACATTCTTAAATCTATCATTTTCTATAAAGTAACAACTACAGATAGGTCTTTAAAAAGTCCTGCTTTGGTCTCCAGATTATCTATATCCCCCACAAAATAGCTATGCTCTCTGACTGACTGGTAATGCTTTCTTTAAATCATGTTTCTTCTTCTCCTAACTTGAACTTGTAGTACGGGAAAGTTAACTGGCAGTAAATTACAAAATGTGTCTCAGCTTTGTAATTATTACAGGTAGCTGAGTATTGGTTTTTGCCTGTTGTTTTGGCCTTTGTCAGGGTAGATTTCTAACACGGATGCATCAGTTTATACTCCAATTTGCATGGAAAAGTAAGGGCAAGTAAAATGCTGGTTAATGTATACGGTATGTACCTGCACATGGGCAGCCTCAAAAACTGAAGTATCCTATAAATTTTAATTCTCCATTAGTATTAAATATTTCACTGAATTTTACTATTACAGTTTAGTAGAAGCTGTTGTGAGGGTTTGTCATTGTTTTTACACATCAGTCTAAGTCAAATGACACACACCAGGCTTATTTTACATCCACCCAGGCACCATGACATCAGTAAGCCTGGGGCATCCAGAAAACCTATTGAGTCTGATTAAGGCATGTCTTAAATTTCAGACGTAGGTCTTGATTCAGTCAAAAGTGCAGGAGATGAGAACCTCTTTGTTGAAAATGGAAGCATAAATATAAACTGCATGAATATTTCCTCTTTCTTAGCTGCATGAAGGGGCCATAGTGAGTCTGCATGTGCCATGATTGCACGGAGAAGGTTGGTGCTAATTAAGAAGGGCCCTTTCCATCATCAGTGTTTGTGCCAGGCAGCTTTCAGGCAGTCGGTACCATCCCCCAGAGACCCCTTCCTCCCAGAGCAGTTAACACAGCAGCGGGAGGAGGCCAGGGCTCCACGCTGTCAAATGATACACGCGCCTGAGCAGCCAGGGCTCCACGCTGCCGACAGCAGCGCTCTCCTTTGATGGTGTCCTCTGTGATGTCTCAAAATAGGTACTTGTTGCGGCGTGTTTCATGTGTCGATTCCTGTCCAGTGAAATGCCATGGGTCCAAACTCAGCAGGATGTCCTATGGCTCGATTCCTTGTTTTCGCTGTAGAAAAAGTGGCTTTAGAATTTTTTTATGTTGGTGGGAATTCATCGTTAAAGGCATTATAAATTTTTGTCTGTTCTTGATTTGGGCTGCAAGCATTCAGCCTGTGCTGCCTGACCATGGGAACCAAATAACTTTGGAGAAAAAGACCTGTGTCATCTGCAAGCAGTTTTATTAACATCTGAAGTGCACAATTGTGCCATGTAGGACCCAAGTCCACGCTAGAGCCCTTTCATTACCCTTCTATGGGGGTGGATTTATGCTGGCGAAAGTCCTAGCTAAAAAAGCTTTTGTACAATGATTAATTGACCTTAACAAGTTTAAGGATGCTTATTTGCACACAGTTATGAAGTGTTGCAATATGTCACAAATGAGAGCAGCTTCTATTATAAACATAATGGCATAAACAGTGAAAGCTGGTTATATTTCCTTAAAAGTTCATTGCAGGGAAATGGGGAAGCTTGAGAAGCTAAACAAATCCAGGCAATAATGGAAATGTAGCATGAAATTACTTCTGTAAACAACAGCCATTCATTATTTGAACATTTTTCATAAGAGAGTCAGCAGACGAGCGTTGATGTTAAAGGGTGTGTGTGGAGGGGGGGAGGAGGAAGGGGGGAGATTATGAATTTCAAAAGAAATCTTCCAGGGTTATACAGACAGACGTACATCTGTTTAAAAAAAGAGGTATGTAAAGCACTGATTGATCCCTGAATATTAACAATCGATGCCATTTTCTTCATTAACTTCTGAGTGGAGCACAAAGAAAGGTATATTTGATTTAAGGAGAAGAGAAGGGAGCACTATTTAATGTTGATTTGGTGTAGTGAATAACCCCAGAGAGAAATGTAAATACCAGGCTGCAATAACATGACAGCACACTAATCATATTTACAAACGATATTAAATCTGTCCATTGTGCTTGCCTGGCTGCGGATTGGCCCGACTGTAATTGTCACTGTAACCAGCGCTGGCTTGTGGGAGAATTTAACTGCAGTGATATAAGGTGAGTGCTAGGCTTATTATTACTTTATTATTACCCGGTTTATGTTTATTAAAACAATTTGTCATGCAGAACAGGAATGGGAGAATGGGAACATTAAATCGTGCTGTACTCAACCTGAAGAAATGAGTTACAATAAAATTAATGGCAGGCAGGCCACAGCTGACACTTGTAGCCGTGTGGAGCAGCTACACACTGGTTCGTTTCATTTGCTGATCGTTTCTTGTTAGGGTCACGCCATTAAACTTACATATTGAGAACTACTGAAATTCTGAGGCAATGAAGGTAAAGTTTATGAAGCAAAAGTGGGGTTTTTTTCTGCTGCTAATGCATTCCTTTCAATTATTACAGAAATCAGGAATGCAGATTGAAAGTTTAAATCATACTGAGTTATTAAAGACGTGTGTTGGAGTGAATGTCCTTCAATTTTACAGAGGCTTAGAGAGCTGAGAAAGAGCTGAGTTTAGGCTAAAGTGAGACCATTCTCTAAAGGCTTTGAGCAAAGAGAACAGCGAGAATAGTGGTCATGAAAGGTCTCATAACAAGTTTAATAAAAGCTGCTTTATTTTCTTTCCCTGGAACTCAAGGGGTCCTTATTTGATATCTTCAAATTTATTTCAGCCCAAATCTTCATTATTTTAAAGTAGAGGCAGGAGGCAATGACCATGGGAATAGCATTGAGCCTCTTGGAATTCAGCAAAGAGGCACAGTGACATAAACCCCTCTTGTGACACAATTACGGAAGAAATTAAAAGTGTCAGGCTCTATGTACTTTACCTGCATAGAAGAAATCTGGCCTCCTGATGAAACATCTTTGTACATGAAAAAGTAATACCCTGCCCTTGTTTCCCATTATACAACAATGTTAAGGAGTCTTCTGGGGTGATTATTAGGGATTTGGTGAAGCACAATAAATGCTGAAGATTAAATCTGAGCACTAGCAATTAGTATTTGGGGGAGGAAGAGCACTTTTTTTTTTCCTTTTTTAAAAAGTATTTATTAATGAAGCTATTTAAAGAAACCTAGCTGACTGCTGAAGTTAGGAAATGTGAACCTTTCATTTCTAGCAGTTTTATACTTGTGCAAGTCCTACAAAGTCCATGGGGTTATTCTTGATTTATACCAGTGTGAGCAAGTAGAAGATCAGGCTGTCTCTGTGGGATTTTTTTCCCCTCATTTTCCTTTTTTTAAGCTAAGGTAGTTTTTTAAGTCTTGGAGAATGCCTTCAAAGGGTGGATTCAGCCACATGTTCTCTACCTGTGTCCCCAGTCACAAGGTCTGGACCAAGTGTCCAAGAGCTCAGCATCCGACCACTGCAAGAGAACACAGGAATGGAAGCTGAACTCTGGAAAATCCAATTTGTTGAAATGAATGAAAATACTTAAAAGACCTTCTTTTAGAAATCTGTTTTGTCCTTTTGGTTTTCTAGTAAGAGAATGGCAAACGTTTGACTCGAAGAAGTAACTTCATGTTCAGTCTCGATGGTGAAGCTGCTTCAATTGCAAAGGCTGTCCCAAGCCTGAGAAAAACATATGGAATGAAAATTCCCTGTCTTTACTTAGTGCTTCCTTGCAAACTGATCACCTCCTTGAAATAACAGCCACTTTTCTGAGAGCACCCGAAGGTTTATTTGTGAAGATAAAAGGAGAGACCAAAGGCCTTGGCTCACAGATTATTTTCCCTCCTGAGGTCTAGTGCAATAAGAGCAGTCCAGTGCGATGGCAAGCACTCATGGTAGGCCTGTGTCTCGGAAACTCAGTGACTTGTGGAGTTATTCCTGACTGCCTTTTTGATGTGGTGCTGCAGGTACAAATAAAAGAGAAGTGGTTTAGGGAAATAGGAAAATCACCAAGGGAATAATTCTTTCTGTGACAGCAGCCTCTGTAGCTGATGTCCTCCTCTGAGGACAAGGTGAAGATGTTAGAAAGGCACAGGTCTGGGGGCTTGGATGATTGAATGTGGATAGGCAGCTGTTGTAGTAGAGGGTGCAGTGGGAACATAGCAGACAGCAGACACCCACATATTCCTGGTTTAAGTCCTTTTCTGTACTCTCTTTTACACTCATTGAAAACAAAACACATTTTATTAGAACATGTTGGCTTTTGTTGCTTGCTAAATAGGCTTTGAAGTGTTGCAGCAGAACTCTGACGCAGTATTTTTTAAAGCAGAATTTTAACATAATCTTCCATCTTAATTTGTTTTTTCTTTGTAACACTCAGTAAATTTTGGGAAAAATCAGTTAGTCCTTTATTCCCTTAGGTGTAAAACTCATGAACTCTTAAGTAACACGTAAGCTATGATTGTCTTGCTGAATCACAGGTGCTTATTATACATGCAAACATCTCTTTGACATGAAGGACAGGAATAAAGTATAGAATTTGGGGTCATATTTATCACTTGGATTATTAATAATAATAACACTTGGCATCTTTACAGCACTTTGCATTTTCAAAATGCTGCATAAACATTAACTAAATGGTAGTTAAGTGAGCATAAATGATATTCAGAGCCATTACCCTCTACCACGCTGACACAGTCACTGTGGGTCTGCACTGAAACGTGTGTACTGCTGCTTGTTGGAAAATCTTTACTGCTCTATGAAGTAACAGTTTTTCCTGGAAGAATCAGACTGACCATTTTTCATTTTGTTTCACATGCACCCAAAGGCTTTTGTCCATATTATGGATTAATGGTCTGCAAAATTTCAGTTTATTGGGGAAAAGAAGTTGTTGATTTTACTTACAGGAGCATAAAACAAAATAAAAATAAAGTAGAGAGCTCAGAAACCAAAACATTACTCTTTTTTCTTCTTTTATTTTTTTAATCACATCTTAGTTTGATTCTTACCACAGCCACACATTTTATGCCCTCTTTCGTGGCTGTGGGGCCTACTTCTGCTCCACCTCATACATTCGAATGCTGGATGCTTCTAAGGCTGCATGCCATGGACAAGTTGGGCCTTTCAGAACCACCTGATGTGCTCATGCCTGCATCAGTATTGCCTAAAAAGGTGCTACTCATTGTCCATTGAATAGGAACTGCTCAGAGTCCATTGTTTTTCAGTGACATGAGACTTCTCATGCATGATTTTAAAAGAAAAAATCTTTACTTGCCTTATATCTATCCCTCCCCCCAATTTGCAACATACTTTGCTTTAGTCACACTAGTTTTTATTGTAGTAATGCTTCTTTTTAATTACTTTAGTGCCTTTTTACCATTTCAGTAAAACAGAAAGTGGGAAAGATTTTAGGAGCATCTTGTTTGTACCTGAAAACAATTTACTGTGTACCCCCATCAAAGAAGAGTAGAAATCAAGGGAATCATCTTTCATGCTGGATTGCATCAATGTATTCCAGGACCCAGCAAATAATTCCACTGTCACTTAATTAAAAGTTTTAAGACCTTACATCTTTGACCTTGTTCTTTAGCTGAACATATAAAAGCAAAATGGGTTGCTACCTTAATCTCACTTCATGCCACTGCCCTCTGATGAGAGAATTCTCTGGGTGCCTCTGATGTGTCATTGAAGCGCAGGGAAGGGCTACGTGCACTCCTTGCTCCTATCTTCTGCAGTGAGTCTACCTTGACAAAGTTTCTCTTGCTATCTTTAGTCTTCTCCCTGGAGCATCTAGCACATCAGGACAAGAGGGATCTCAGTCCCACAGCTTCATTTGGGCCTGTTAACTGTAACTACTGATGTCGTTTACAAGGATAAACCCTTAAAGCCAGGCCGAGGTAGACAAAGAAAGAACACTGGAGTAATTCCCTTTGGACAGCAGAGATTGGTGTTCAAGTTATTGAAAATCTGTGTAACTCATTTTCTCTTTTGTCATACTTAAAAAATCCATGAAGTTTGGCTGAGTGCAAACAATAAGCTTTTATAGTTGCTGCCCTTGTTCATAAATGTGTAATCTTCTGGGACCATCAGAAAAGCTTTGGTACAGCAAATTAAAAGTCTCTAAACTTTTCTGTGTCTCCTTGGACATTTTGTAGACCTGCAAATATCAAGCAGTAATCAATATAATACTGCTCTAATACTTTAAGGCAAACTGGCATCTCCCAAGTCAGAGAGCACAATGCAGCTTTCTCACAGCTAGACATGATTCCTGCCAGCATCACAGAGGAATAGTGCCCCTTGGCTGGCACAGGGAAATCAGGAGAACCTGAATTGCCAACTGCAGAATCAGTTGGATACAGATATGTGCACTCTTTACCAAGGCTCACAAATACTTTCTGTCCCATAATCAACTCCCTCCTTTCAGCAGCAGTGTCTGTAAGCTGTGCCCAAAATCCATGCTGTTCTGCAGGTTTTGTGATCTCCCATTTCCTTCACACGTGTCTGTGTGGGCACATTCCCCTAACGAGCCAATTATATTGTAGCCAACAGGGTGACTTACATATTCCCTCTCTCCTCATTGTTTTAGTACAGTAAGCTAGTTTAACAGTACTCTCTTAGTATATCCTTTATTTTATCTCTGAGAGAATTGTGTTATTTTTCTTTGTGGCGAAGCATATGGTATTCAATTACAGAACATTTGCTCTTTCGTATCTTGTCAATGAATAACCTTATCAATTTAACAGCTTCAGCAAGGAATATTCAGCATGGGCCAGAGAGGGTGAGAATTATGGCTGTATTTTTTTGTCTATCACCAAGAAGTAAACATTTGCATTCTCTCCCCAACTTAATGATGACTATACCTGAGTCAAAACATGACTCTGCACCTACTGGCAAACAGCAGCTGTGGGGTAGGTTGGGTTGGGTGAAAGCTGTGTGTTTGCTACCACTACCCAGCTCCTCTCATTATTTGAACCATCACCACTCCTGGTGAGCCAGGAGTGGAATGCTGCAGTCCATTCATGCAAAGTGGCTGTATGCAGCAATTCAGGTGGGCAGTGCTGCCGACTCAATGCCCAGCTAATGAAGCATGGACTCAGCTGCACCAGAGAGTGCAGCTGTGTTTTTGCTGTGGAAACGGGTTGGGGGAACTGTGCTTCTGACCTCTGGACACACACTGGGATAAGGTGGCAACCTTGTGCCTGCTTCTTTATGGAGTCAAATGGCACAATCCTTTGCTGAGATGCTGAAAGAAATGGAAGGAAGTTTTGCCTGCAAAAAATTTCCTGTAATTTCTAGTCCATTTCTAATGGCTGCTTATTTTTATGATAAGGAGTGCTCTTTTTTCCAGCATGACCTGTTCCAAAGCCCATTTACATCAACATTAAAGCTTGCCACTGACCTAGTGGCCTTTGGATCATGCCCATAGTCTCCTTATCTTCTTCCATATTACTGGCACACCTTTACCTTAGGTCTTGATTTCTGTGGAGCTCTTTAGGTCAAGCTCTGTCTCATTGATGTGCTCGGGCTTAAATTGATTCAGAGAGAAACTGACTGTTCTTCTAAAGAAGTGGTCATTTTTCTTAAGCGGCTTCTATTTTTAGATAAAACTCCTTAAGGCAGCAGGCAGCATTGGTGCCTAGCTGGCAGCAGTTACTGTGTGTTTTGTGACAAACTCCTTTGGGGTATACCACAGGGGAGGCTGGAAGAATACCAAATGATACTCCAGGACTTCCATCAGCAGGTTGGTATTAGAAAAAACATACCGGATTTTTTTCATTCCTCTACTGAAGAAAGAAATAACAGGGTTCAAACTTAAGTTTTCACTTGGGTAGACCCTAATAATGTTGCCTGTCTTTTTGAAGATCTTAGAAGTGCATGTCTTTTCCTCCAATGGAAACTTTTTTGTTTGGATGAAAATTTTAGGGCGGTTGCCTTCAATGATCTGTATGTAGCTAAAAGATTGGTTTAACTGTTTGGACAAACTTCTTTAGCATATTTTGAGGAGGAGGTGTGCCTAGTTTCTGGGATGTCAAGCAGGCCCTCTGAGAGGCACAAGCTCAACAAGAAAACCATTGCAATTTATTTCTTCCCTTCTGCTCTTTTCTAGCTTCTCCCTTTTTTTCATGTAAGCATTGTTGAGTGTGGAAGTACTCAGTTGAATGTAATACAGATACAAGTAAGGGAAAGAAAGTCATCTCAGTCACAAAATATTTTATAATGCAAAACACAGACCTAATTCTCTTTGCAAAACCCCTGTTCTAGGGTGCAGTTGTAGGGACAGTGGCAGGTGCGGAGTCTTGACATGGCTCCATGGTAGGAAATGAGAAGGATGTTGGATTCCCAAACGCAAATGCATTTAAAATTGAGAAACTGTAGAATTCATTGCTTATGGCAGAGTTGTAATTTGCTCTGCTTTTTCTGAAAGCTAATAGTTTCTCTGAGGTCAGGGAAGACTGTATTCACAATTATGTTTAAGAAATGTAGTATCTTGTTCTTTGGCCAAAACCCAGAGGGCACTACTGGGGGCTAAGGAGTAACATGTATCCCAGGCCAACTCTTCAATAGATGTTGTACTGGGTCTACCCGAGCCTCAGCAGCCTTAGCAGTGCTAGGAGATAACACTCCACTGTTTTGACTGCTGTGAGGGAGAGGCAGAGGGGACACGAGCAGGTCAGGTGACCCAGACTGACCAAAGGGATATTCCAGACCATATGACGTCAGCTCAGATATAAAAGAACAGCAGGGGTGGGGGCACGGGGTTGTTCTCTGATGGCTGCCTGCTGAAGGGACAACCAACGCGTAGGGCCCTGCTTCTCAGGACGCGACCTGACCCTCGTTGAATGGGAAGTAGAGATTAGATTTGCCTTCTCTTTGCTTCTTGCATGTGCAAATCTTTCTTTGCTTGTATTAAACTGCCTGGTCTTAACACCCACAAGTTTGTCATCTTATTGGTAAAGGGAAGGGGCGAGAGACTGTCCGGGTACTTGGCACCCAGTCAGGGTCAACCTGTCACAGATGTCCACAGCAACATTTTGTGTAAGTGCTTCCGAAACATTTGATGCTGTCCACCAGCACAGGAAAAACCACCTACCTGTACCCTGAGTAACAGCCCCCTTTTTTTCAACTGCTAATTAAATTAGTCTAAATAAAGAAGCATCAAAGAAAAACCAGTAGAGTGAACATGAATGCTGGTGATTTATGTCAGTACCTGACCTTCCTGTGAGATGGAGTCATAGCTCAAAATGCCTGTGCGATACCAATGCGATTAGACTGTTTTGTTGGGCAGTGCCATCACTTGATTATTCTCTGAGAAATTTCAGAAATATAGTTGCTTTATGAGCCCAACTTCTATGATGATAAATTTTCAAAAGCAAAAATGTGAATTTAAATTATTCGTATTCATGTGAGCATGGTAGAGATTTTTGGAATTGCTGCGGCAAGTTATGGATGATGCATGAAATGAAAAAATCCCTGCCCAGTGCACAAGGAATACAAAAAGGGTTCTGCAGCCAGCAACGTGATGTACTGTGCTACGGGCTCTGTGCTTTCTGGGGAGAGGTATTTGTATTTTTTGGAAAGCACCCAGCCACCAGCACATGAACAAAAGTAAATAAAGGACAGAATGAGAGAAAACAAAGAGAAATACCCTCTGCCACCCAGGAGCACCTACAGTGTAAGACTGGTGCACTGTTTCCTCCAGCTGCCTTTCCAAAATCCCAGAGCTGCCTTAATCCTGCACATGTGGGGCAGATTCTCCTCACCTGAGGGTGCCTGGAGCATGTTTTCTGTAAGGATCTACTGAGGCCAGTTCCTGCTGTTCAAATAGCTGTTTATTGCTGTAGCAATGGAGCAAAACTTCTCCCAAGTCTGTTTTGTGTGTCTTTAGCTGGCCCAAGAATGGCATGAGAGAAATAGGTAAAAATGTCTTATCTGGGGTAACATGATCACATTCACAGTGCCTCATTGAGATAGTGTTTTGGTTGTTTCTGTTCTGAAGCTGGTGGTGTAAAACAGTGAATGTCCAGGAAAAAAACTGTCTGAAATAATACCTGCAGATAATTCTTTCTAAACTTAATTCTAGCATTAGGATTTTCCCAGTCTTCTAGTCTGCAGGAAACTAAAGTGATTTTATTTTCTGCAACTGCACTCAGCATTACCATCTTCCAGATCTGAATCTTCAGTCTCTTATTTAAGTGATTGCACTCTTAAATGAAATAGATGATATCTGCAAACACTGAATATGATCTGACTTTATCTTCCAGGAAAGTTCAATTTTAATACCTTTTCTAATTGTCTAATGAGCTCTTATGCATGTGCATGTGTTTTTGCCTGAATACTAGTATGTATAATATGTCCTGAAATAATTCCAATCTATTAAAACATCTTCCAAAGTTCCTTAATATCTACTGCATTGTGTTTGTTTGATATTTTCTACTCTTTGGAGAATCTGCATTTTCTATTTCAAACAGACCCTATATGGGCCTCCTGATTCCACAACTTCATGTCTTACTGTGCTGTACAGGAACAGTTGGATTAGATGATCATTTTAGGTCCTTTCTAAGTGGAGCTATTCTATTCTGACCTATATTAGTGTGTGGCCACTGTGACATCGAATAACATTTATATTTTGCTTTTAGTACTGGCAACTTGCTACAAATGATGTGTGTGTTTGCTCTCTGATCCTGGACTTCAATGTCTGTTTTCAGAATGTGCTAATTCATTTCTAATCTTGCAATGCCGTTTGTTGAAAACCTCCTGCTGTGTAAATAGATTAAGACATCTGACCAAAATCTCTGTTTTATCATAACCTTTGCCTTCACTATACCTTTGCTTTCCAGTATTCTGTTTATTATAATACTTTTTGGTATTTTTTCCTCCCCCACATATATTGTGCCTAGGATGACTCATTTAGGAAAGGGTCACTGCCTTCTTACCATTTGAACCCCTTTGCTGAACATGAGTGTATGAGTCCTTCCATGCTTAGTGCAAACAAACCTGGTCATTTCTCACCAAAGAACAGAAATATTAAAACACACCTCTTTTGTGTTTTGATGGGCATTAATGGAGACATTATCCTAGTCTTACAAACCCAGGTTTCTCCATATCTTAAGCCACTGAGATTTTAATGCATAGAAAAAACATAATAAGAGTTAGAAGCCTGAGAGTGTAGAGTTGGGCTGATGTCTATAAGCAGTGAGCAGTAGCAAGCAACTACCCATGTATTACATTTATAATTAGCTGCACATCATTCTCTTACTGCTTGCTAATGTTTTCTTTTAGAAAAAATCAGATTTTACTAATTCTGCAAATATTCAGGCCCTTTCCCACAACTTTGCTTTGACCTGTCTTTTATATCACAGTGTTCTGTCTTAGTCCATCTGCTCAAGCTTCCTATCTCTGTGGATCAAGTGCATTTCTCTGATTAATGGTGTCATCTGGCAGTTGGTTTTATAGCCTCTTCTGTCATAGCATGTAGTAATGTGGTCGTATTATTCCATATAAAAGGTTTCTGAAGCTGCTACAACGAGGGAGCCAGACCAGGTCAAAAGCAACATCTCATCGCTGTTGCACAGTGATCTACCAAGTCTGCCAGCTTTAGACTACTTCTTCCCTTTCACTGAAAACTCATAGCCTATGTTTTTCTGTTGGTATTTCATAGTGATGTTTCCTACACTTCCCAGGATGATGTGTCTGTTGGCTCGTGTGTTTCTTGGGAGTCAGCCTGCTGGTGTATCATGGACAGAGAGACTTGCTTGGAGTTGTTAGGGCTGGAATTACTGGGGAAGGTGTTGCACTCACCTGAGCTGGTCCTTGGCAGGTGGTGGCCCTAGCACACATCTCTGGTGTCAGCAGGATGGCCTGGCGCACTGCTATGCACACTTGTGGATTGATCTGTTCATCTTGGCTCCAGTGCAGAGATTTTTGCAGTTGCTGTGCTTTTGGAGAGGTGGGCACCAACTCTGATGTCACTCTCCACACTTCCTCTCTTTTGGCCAGGTCCTACCAGCTGTGTCCAGATATGAAGCGTTCCACTGGGTTAATTTACTTCATGTGTGCTGGTGATCTGTAATGCTACTACTGGTCATGTGATATCAGGCAGGGCTCCATTGTGTGGCACAGCCACTCTGTGTTGGCTCTGTGGCTGCTTTCTCTTGTCAACGGGAGCCTTCCTTCACATCCCTGTAAAAGCTGTCTTTCCTCTCCTTGGCATCTTCCTGAGTGTAAATCCAGTAGTGGTGCTGGCAAAGCAGCCACACCACGGCAATATCAGGTACCTCATGTCACAGTACACCTGTGGTGCCAGGGGAGTGCTGTGGTTACATGGGTCTCCTCAATAAATGAGTTCCTATATTCATTAGCATCTGCGGCCTGTAACTGCTTCCTTACAAAGGGGACAATATCCTGTGGACCTGTTCTGCACCTGATTTGTGTAGGAGTAAATTGTCTGTACCTCTGCCTGCTACATGTGTCTCGGCATGGTCTGCACTGGCTGCATTATTAAGGCACTCGGAGTTCTTGAGGATTAGTTAGGAGAGCAACCATCTCATAGCAATGCATTTTTATAGGGTGATGAAAACTCAAGCAATTAAATAGTTCATTAGAAAATCTCCAATTACAAAGATAATATATTTTGCAAAAAGTTACATTTGTTCTTGTGAGACAAAAAAACTCCAATTCAAATAATTTTGAAATTCTATTCCTTCATTCATTAGGAGACTTAGCTTGAAAAATCCTAATTAAAAAGAACATTTTGTGTTAATGAAAATGTTCTAATATTTTACCTTATGAAGTTAGTTAAATTTTTTTCCAGAGCATTCAGCAGGAAGAGGACTCCTTAATGGCTTTGTTCATGTTTATATTATTTGATTGCAAAATTTGTGAGACAAAAGAGAGCTAAACTCATTCTTTGGTGCCCTCCAGTTAACTGTTCAGTTGAAAAATGACCTTCATAACTAAGTCCCTTGCCTTTTCATCGATATCAAGGAGTTACAACTCTAACCTACAGTTGAGGAGGTGGCTTCAGTCTGGTAAACCATCAGAAATTGCATGAGCACCCTGTGGAGTGTTGATATTTATAGATATCTAAGAGGAGTACAGATAACTGAATAATTTGAATCTGAATTCTCAAACAGCCTAGGGCTTTTCTGCTGGCTTTCAAGTCCAGCATTCTCTTGCATGACATTTAGTCATTAAAAGCTGAAGTTTATTTCGGTACCTAATAATTCTGCATCAGTCACAATAATATTGCAAGTCAGAGATCACAAGAGGTACACATTGGTTCCTACCATGGTATAAGGCAAGAAAGACAGCACTTTTTGGCTGTCTTTAAGTCAGCTGTACTATATATAAAGTTATGTTTACTGTGAAACACATTCATTTATGCAGCCTTAAGATTCAATGCAGAACTCTCTGCTGGTGTAAATCAGGGTGACTGTAAGTCAATCGTGTTGAGCTGAGATATGCTCATAGAGTACCCGACCATTAAGGAATTTTACACCTTTGGTTTTGTTGCCTTCATTTTGCCACTGATCTGGCTCTGGTGGGGTGGATTTTAACATTCCAAATCTCTTCATAAGCAGAAATCACTATAAAAATCTTTATATTCTTAGAGAAGTACAGATCGAGAGTGTAAAAATATTTTGGACTTGCTCCAAGAACTGCAAAAGTTGTTATTAGGGTATCAGGGAATTGTAGAAGCATGTAGGTTGGAAGGGTCCTCCAAAGGTCATATAGTCTTCCCTCCTGCACAGAGCAGCTCTAACCCTCCTGGTTAGAGCAGGTTCATCAGAGCCGTGTCCAGTTGGGTTTTCACTGTCTCCAAGGACAGACACTCCACAGCACTTCTGCACAACCTGCTCCTGTTTTTCACCTTTGCAGTGACAAAGCTTTTCCTAATATCCAATCATAATTTTCCCAAGTTGTAATTTGTGTCCAAAGCCCTTTGTCACATCACTGTGCAGCTCTAAGAGGAGTCTGACTCCATTGTTTTTGTACCTGCTTATGAGGTCGCAGCAGACAAATAACCTCTCTGTTTCACTTTCTCTTCTCTGAACTGAGCAAACCCTATTACTTCAGCTGCTCCTCACCCTACATTTTCCCAGCTCTCTGTTCATATTGGTGGCCTCTGCCTTACTTGCTCCAGTATGTCAGTGTCTTTGTTTTCTGTGCAGGGGAGCCCAGAACTGAATACCACGCTCCAGGTACAGCCTGATCGGTGCTGAAAGAGGGAAGAATCATCACCTCCCCTGTCCTGCTGGCAATGTCCCTGCTGACACTGGCCAATGTATGGCTGCCTTCACTGGCCGAGCTGGCTGCAGGGACACTGCTCACTCTTCTCTCTGTGCTGTCCACTGGGCCCCCAGGTGCTTTTTCTGCAGAGCAGATTTCTATCCCTTTGGCCTCCAGCCTTTACTGGTACATGGGCTCACTTACTCCAGCTGCAGAAGTACTTGGGTTTTGATATTGATTCCAGTAAATTATATCCTCTACTTTGAACTAATTAAGAGCTATTATTGGAGGTGCTTATACTGAGAGGCAAAAAGCCTTTTTCAGCCCTTTCTGTTATTGTTGAGGATCTGCTAATATTTAAAAGTGAGCATCTTTCTGCAATACTTTCTGCTTATTATTTGCTTTTTCCTGATACTTTAGTGGTCATCTTTCACCTACCGTACAGCTTGTGAAAACTAAGTGCTGGGCTGGCACACTCAAATTTTCAAACAGGACACACACGTCAAATTGTGGGTCAGAGCAGTACCGTGTTGTGTGTCCAACCGCTTGCAGCCAACATCCACAGATCAGACTTCAGATACGAAGTGTCAAGAAAGCACTGGAGACTCCTCACCATCGACCTATGCAGGGAAAGAATTACACTATAAAATTGAGACTCATTCAAAGTAATGATCAAATCCCAGGAAATGGCAATCTGTATGCAGACACTTCACAAGCTGAAAAAAAAAGCTAAATTCACCGGTGAATTATTTGCTGCCAATTATTCTCTCAGCTCTAATATTGAGTTTTAAATATTTAGTTAGATCTACTTTCAACCTAGAGTTTCAGTTTTCATTTAACGTTGTGAGGGACTATATATATGCATGTATATACGACGTATGTTATTTCATTACATCTCCTTTGAATGCACTTGAATAGTAATGTGAATTGCCTGCTTCTTTTTTTGGTAGATTTTTGGACAAGGTGTAAGTGGATTTTGGTTGTTGTCTGAGTACCTCTTTGATCTGAAAGTGACCCTGCTGTGTTGAAATGTGGGCTTGGCTAACTTCGTGGCAGGACTCTTGGAGAATTACAAGATGGCTGTAAAGATGCACTAACCCTTTTCAGAACCTAAATTAAGCTTTAAATCAAAGCTAACTAGAATGCCACCAAAGCTTTTCCATTAAGACTGGCTTACACACTCCTGCACTGTGATGCACAGAAAACATCATAAATTTTGGTCCCAGATCAAAACCCTGAAGCTCTGTCTTTACTTTCAAAGTCCATGAAATGCTTCTTCACTACCAGTGAGCAATCCAGTATTTGTGTGAATTGCTTTTTGAGTGCGAAAGCAGATGCTGACCTAGAAGGCAGTTGGCACTGGACAATTATCACCAGAAACTGAATCTCAGCTCCAGTTCAGCGTTTTATTTATCGGTGTGCAGAAAGTGCCATCCTTTTAAGGCAAAAAAAGCTACAAGCATTGAAGGGGTCACTTTCTGTTAGAATAAGCCCTTCTTTGTAATTGATGCATACAGAGTATGGCAGCTTGAGGACAGGCCTGCTTCTTTATATAATAATTTATATATTGTTGTACTTAAAAGCAAGGATTTCTGTGGTTTGTAAACTAAATGTGTGGGAAAAGTAGAATTTTTTTTCTTTATTCTGTTTTATTCCTCACTGAAGGTAGTGGTGTGGAAATACACAAGCAATAAAGTAAGACCTGTCTCTCTCCTGAACACAAGATCTGCTTAATCATAAATGAGCACTTGAGAAGTGTATGAGAAGGGAGGAAGGTTACAGCTATTAGCAGCCTAGGGCAGTATCTGCATGTGAACTTTGGCACCAGATCACAGTGGCTTTTCAGAATGAAGCTGGTCAAGGAGCTGAGAAAAGGGTTAGAGCTGATATTTGCAGGGGAAGGGAGAGGGATTCATCCAGGCCACTAAATGAGATGGGGGAGGATTGGGCAGTATATCTGAGCTCCCTACTCTCAGAGGACAAGGAGGCCTGACTAATTCATAAAGATGCTTATCACTAACTGCCCAGGCTGAGCTTTGATGCAGAATTTCCTGGAGCTCCATGTACTGCTGTTCAGAAATGCGGGTGTTATGGCATCATTGTGAAATACTATGATGGAACAGTTCATCACGCTGCCAATGTGTGGTTTTAAAGCTAGGGCAGGAGAGGAAAGAATTGCTAATGCTCCAAGGAACAGCTTGTCAGTTTGAGGGCCTCATGTGTGCCAGCTGGATTCAAGTTCAAATCTGGATTTGATCCACTAATGAAACATCATCCTCCAAAAACTACTGGCTGAAGGTGGCAGACCTCTGGAGACCTGCAGGGTTGATTGGAAAGTTGACTCTCTCTTAACCATATGTTCGTGTATATGTCAGTTATGAAAATGAGTCAGATTTTCAGGTTTTCAATTAAAAAAAAATCATTAGGAAAGGCATTGGCAAAATAGCTGCAATTTCCTCTCCTCATTGCCATCCCCTCAGTGAAATGGAAATAGTTCTGTTGATTTGAATGGGCTCTAGGGTTTTAATCCTGTCTTGGATTTGCCGAAGCCAACATATTGCCCCCTGTGGCTCTTGCATTTAGTGAAATGTTTAAGTGTAGAAGAATGCAACATTTTAATAAAAAAAACCTGATGGAATCTATGAATTTTGTGAAAAGTCTGGGGTCAGTTCCTATGTGATGACAGTTCTGGGCTGAAGCAGACATAATACTTCTGCCTTCCAGCTGGGGAGAAAGAAGGATTTCCATTGAAGACACATAGTTCAAAATCCATTACTCTATCCTTAACGTAGAAGTGTTGCTCGGCAGCAAGCTTGTTTCTGAGCTCAGGAATAGAGGAAGAGTTTTCCACTGGAACTTGCAAGGCAGTGAGAGTGTGCACAAGGTAGCCTCCAGAAGATCACTTCTACAGCAGTGAACCCCCAGTTCCCCAATCTCTGCTCATATAAATCTTTAAGTAATTACTTTTTCAGAGCTCTGGGAAAGATCTATCAATTGCTTCTATCAGAACCTGTTCTATTAGCCGAGCAACTTTCTACCATTATAGCAGCTTTTCACCACTTTCTATTTCATTAGCATTCATTTTCTTTAAACATATGACAGACTACCCACTGGAAATGTAGGCATCTGGAAACATAAAGCTAAAAGCTGAGGTTTGCTTGCCAGCCCACAGAATTTTATTACCTAACCTCCCTTTACCTAAATCACAGAAAAATGACAAACCTTTTGATGCATGTAAAAAAACTCTGAAACAGAGCTAAACTGCAAGCTTGACTGATGCAAACTGACATAAAGCATCACAATGGCATACATCAGAGACAGATGTTTTCTCCAACTCCAGTTGAGTTGCATTTTTGCAGAGTGCAGTACTGGTTTGCTAAAGGTAAAAAAGATTTTGGGTCTGGAGTTCAAACTCAAATCTCCACGAGTAATTGGCGAGCTGATGGTATTATTCTCACGGGTGGAAACAGGTAATGCAAATTTTAGAAGCAGCACATCTGTTCTTTCAGCTAATCAGATATGAGTTCTACAGGAATGACCACATTAGCAACCTCAGTGTCATAACTGGAGGGACACAAATCAACAGCACTGTGGATACTAATGTAGAGGAATTTGAAACTCTGAGCTGCAGATTCACACATACCTGGCTGATGCTGGCTTTTGCTCACAGAGAGTCTGTTAAAAAGTCCCAGTGCCAAAAAGTTTACCACATCAAGGACTGTGGTGGAAGACAGTCCCGGTCTCACTGTCAGATCATATAAAAAGAAAAGAGTTTTGGTGTGTTTTCAGTAGAAAGTGGTCCTAGCACAAGAGTGAGATACATTTCTATAGCTTTTGCTTCTCATACAAGAAGTCCCTGTGAAGGGAAGTGAAATCACTAAGTCATCAGTTGATTTTGGGGAGAAAATCATGCAGATTATTTTTGTTCATGCTGTTCATCAAAAAAATCAGCAGTTTAGGGACTTGTGTTAATGTCTTGTAACCGAATTAGACAAGGGACAAGAAGATACACGGCAGAGTGATTGACTCCAAATCACTCTGTAAGGTTGAGATTTCGAGTCTGCTGGCTAGATGGGTGAAATGGCCTGTCCCCATGCTGTTCTCTTAGCAGAGATATATAGCCATCCCTTGTGGTCAGTTGTCAGCTCTTTTGGTTTTCTTTCTCCTGCAAAAACCCAAATGGGATGCAAAAGTAGAAGTTGCATAGTCTCGTATTAACCTTAAGTCTTCTGTTTTGTGACATGTCAAGAGGGTTACATTTGTCAACTGTGTACCCTGGTCATTCCCTCTCGTACAGGGGTGGAAATTGCATAGCCTGAATGTAAACACTTCAGAAATCCTCTGAGATGTCAGTGTTGGATATGCTTCTTGCCCTGAAAAAGTACAGGGATATTCAAATTGTGCCATCTGGTATCAGCCCCTTAGGACAACCACCCAACCACCACACCTTGTATGTAGAACAAGCTTATGCAAAGTTATTAATCCAATGTAGTCAGTGGTTTGATACACCTGGAGTGGTGTCCCAGACACTTTTGTAGCACACACTATTTTTGATAGTACAAACTTCTTTTAATTATAACCCAGTTTTATTTATATAACAAATTTCATATCTATTCCTTGAAACTTCATACATAACATTTTCATAGACACACACGCACAGAACTCTATGATGGTACATTTCATAGAATGTTTTAATTTTTCTTTTGATTGCATGTTCTGTTGCATAGTTTTGTTGTTGCCCTACTAGACCCATTTGGGTGATTTATTCCCATCCATAAAGGGAATGGTAGCTCCTGTGAGCAACTCTTCAGCATTCCATAGGAAGACACTACTTACCTCTTTGATCCAGCTTCACCCATGACTGTCCAGCACCTCTTACAGAGAGCTCTAAGCTTGCTAAACCCCTGTAAATACTAATGGATGTGCTAGGTGGTGCTATACTTGTCTTTCTGGTGGAAATCTAAGCCCATTTCCTGTTTAGTTTTGCATGGTCTGTCAAAGGAAAAAGTATCCCCAAGTTCTTTTTGTCGTAATTGTATCCTATCAGCCGGCCAATGTTTTATTCTGCAGATGCTCAAGAGGTCATTTATTGTATTCAAATGTATCAGTATCTTGTTTCAGGTAAGTAGCCTTAGACCAAATAAATTGAACTTATTTGGCATTAAAACTTCTGATTCAGGAGACTACATCAGACACTTAAATGTGTTGCTATTCAGAACAGCAGTGATGGTTGACCAAGTGATAAAATGAAGCATGTACTCCTATAAGAAGATATTCTTTCCTGAACTGGGCCTCACAAATTATCTTTTCATGTGTTTTGTATCCATGTGCTAAACCTGAATTTTGTATGCAGTGTTACATCATTTTCAGGATAACAGGATGACTTTTTAATTTCTTTTTAATTCTGTATCTGAAAAATGGCTTTATTAACCTCTAGTTACTATGGAATAATATATCTGATGTGCTCTGTGGTCTTACTTACTTTCTTTTGCACTTCTGCAAAAGTGTGATAACCTCTGAAGAAGTGCAATGTGCTAGACAGAATAATAGAAGACTGGTTTTACCTATTCATCTAATAGTTTTTGGACATCTGTATTTAAACCTCTGTTTATGCTACTTTCCTCATAAGGTAGTTCAGACATGACGTGCAATATTAAAAAAATTGCAAGCACCTTTATCAAATTTTACATCTGAAAAGAATGCCCCCCACCCATCCAGAGACCTGCCTTTTTCCCATGTCCTAAGCAATGCAGTGAAATCTGAACACCATGGCCACTCAAATCTGGGGAACATGATTATATAGCAAGAGAGTCACATATAAAATAGCCTACCAGAAGCTGTGGAAGGATGTCCTATTACATAATGACTGGGACATTCCCATTACTGGAAAACTAAAATGGCAGAGAAATTCAATGGCAATATAGTCGAAGTAATGCTCTCTGGAAAATAGGAGCCATGGCAATAGCTACACAGCAAACTGCATGAGATTAAGCAAGGGCAAATGAGTTTTTACAACTAAGAAGAAATATTGTGGAGTTGCAGTGATTAGCTCTCTAAAAATAGCTACTTATTGCTCAGCAGCAGCTGGGAAAGCAAGGAGAATTTTCCGAATTATTAAGCAAAGAGAGAAAACAGAAGAGAAAATATTTATTCCACTGCATAAATTGGTGGCATATGCATGTTTCAGGAGCTCTCTAGTTTTCATCACCCATCTCAAAGGGATGCAAGAGATTCAGTGGAGTGTGTGTGGCCCTGCATCCTGCCTTTTCTTTATTTCAGGCAGGTCCGTATGGACGCGTTATTGCCAAATGTCTGCCTGACAAGCCTGCACATAGTGGCAAGCTCTGCTGCTTTGAAGTAGTGTGAGATGCCTCCAGTCAGCAGCAACCTGCTTCAGTGTGTGGGTGGCATTGGGCTTTCATGTGAAAGCAACCTTCAAGCATCCACGAGCTTGCTCGGAGTCTCCCACTGGGCTGGACTTCTGCCACTGGGGATGGCAGCAGCTCGCCTGACTGCAAGAATTCAGTCAGAAATGGAGAGACATAGCCTTGAACAGGAGCGCAAAGCCTTTCACTAGTTGCTCCCAGAGAGACAGCATCTATCCCTATGGATGCTACAGAATCAGGAGACGACCTCCAGTCAGTACTTTCTTCCATATAGGGCCAAGGTTCTATCTCACTCAGAGCACCATGCCCTCATTCCACTTCCTAACCCTCCATTTTGAGCTGTAATGGAGATAGACCAGAAAAGGATGCAGGGTTGTTTAAAGGTACTTGGTCTGGATTCAAGGTCTGGTGTTTAAATTTTTGGTTTTAAGAAACTGAGATGGCATAACATAATTCTTATATCATTTCCTAAGAGCTGGCCACTATGAGAGAGAGGATACTGTGTTAATTGGATTTGCTGTTCGATCTAGCATGGCAGTTCTTCTCCCTTTAGCCACAAAGGAAGAATCAGCTTCTTAGATTTCCAGTGCATGTTTATACGGCCCGTTGACATTTTCTTCATCATCTGCTGTCTCCTGATTTTGTTTCAAAAGAAGGGTAAGGCTGCGGTTACAGATACACAGGAATTTGTACATCTGGGATCTCTCAGAGGGTTTACGATGTCATGTGGCAGCGTGTGGCTTTGGTTCAGTTGTCACCTGTGTCTCGACCCAGTCCCTTGAAAATTGATGGGAGTTTTCTCAGTGATATGAAAAAGCCTCCTTCTTTGGTCTGCTTCAAAACGGTGGGAGTTATTCCATCCATCTCAAATGCATATGGCCTGCAACCTCAAACTGAGGAATGGTAATTTCCAAACTCTTTGCAATGATGTTGTGAGTCTCAAGTAATTGAAAGGAATTAATGGAAATTAATTTAAATGGAAGGGCAGACGTAAGGGAATATTCTGATTGTGTGGAAGAACCTTTTAGTTCAGTGTTGAACTAAAAGGGTCTGAAAAGTATTCATGCTCCTGAAAAATGCTAAAGGGTTAAAATGACCTAATTCAACATCAAATAATACACTCCAATATACCTTAAAGCAGGTAGATTATTTTTTAAACAGTACTATCCTGCTAAGTGATGCACTGTGCTCTATGATAGAATGGTTAAGGCTGTAAATGGCATTGTTAAAATGAGTATCTTTAACAGCTAATACCTATTAAAATGAAGCACTTAGGCACCAGAAAAGACAGTTTTAAACTGTTAGATTCCTTAAATTATTTTTGTACAATCAAAATGAGACTCTTAGGGATTAGGTGGCAGAGTGGGTTAACACATTACTTTTCTGGATGGAAGATTTACCATCATATCTTGCTCAAAAATACAAATGAGCTGGGACTGCTGTTCTTCATGTGATCCAGCATATGTGTTTCTAAACTGTATTTTAATACAAATGATTGTGATTTTCAAGGGACATAGATGAGGGCTTTGCCTGCTGCTACCGTGCTTTGAGTAAGGGTAGATTAGGATTTGGGTTCACAATTTGGATTGTTCCCTTGATGAGCTACACAAGGGATTTTATCCCTTTTATAGCTCCATTTTCTTCCAACATCTTGTAACACAGCTACAGCATGGGTTGTAAAGGGTTAAACTCAGTGAGTTTAACTTTGTTTTTCAGAGCAAGCGTGATCATGTAGTAAAAATTAGGAATATATAGGTGCCTATACAGGTAGGTGCAGAGGGAAAATGAGGTGTAAAGAGCATATTTCCAGTATCTTTGAATTGAAACTATCTGACTGGCTTATCCGCATGTGTTTGCTGTAACTCATCTGAAATTGTTGCTCTGGCTGGGTGCAACGGAGTATTTCTTTTGTTTGATGAAGACATGAAATCTCTTGATGCCCAAAATATGATATTCTATCAGCTGCACCTCTCGATTCTGCTGGATTTGCTAAAGACAACAGTCCTTTTCTCAGGTCGTTCTTACCCTTAATTCCTCTTTTCAAGTCCCTGTTTGGATGCACCATGTCACCAATGAGCACATACCAGCTGCCTCCTCCTGCTTCTTGTGTTTTAATTGGCATCGGAAAAGGTGCTCTGCCAGGCAAGATCCCTTGTCTTGACCTGATCTTCTGAGTTGACTGGATTGAGGGCAGAGGATAACGCATGGCACAGGGATGTCTGTTGATCTCTTCCTGAAAGGTTCTGAAGAATAATCTACCTTTTGAAGCTCTGTTCCCAAGATCTTCTTGAGACAAGATGTCATTGTGCTGTTAGTAGATCAGACCACAGGGCTATGTGTAATTTAGCACTTGAAAAACTGTATATTTATCTTAAAAAGCAAAGTTGTTACTTCTTCTTTTTCCTTTCTTCTAGAGTATTAAACACCCATAGGTGAGGTATACAGTCCCAAGCAGTTGTTCTCCCACATGAAGATGAGGGAATACTTTGTACGTATTTACTCCTTGAGTAATTTCTTAGTTCCAGAGGCTTCAAAAACCTTACCTTCAGACACACCAACTGTTAGGAACTTCAGGGAAAGCTTTCTTGTCCCTTTTATGTGTGAGTTGATAACAAATCTTTAAACTGTGTGATACCATACATTGCAGGACCAATTCTTCAGTGCATTCATTTTTTGTATTGTAACCTTCCTGTTTTCATGTGTGTGTCAGGCTATTGCTATTTAGTCTTTTGGTACAGATAGAGGGTATTAAAAAAAAAAGTGTTCTGCTTCATTGCCATAAAAAATTAGTTTTCATGAATTCCTTGAATTTGCGAATTCTTTGGTTTTGGAAGCTTTTTGTTTTCAAATACAAGCTAGAGAACTTATTTTGTTGAGCAGAACCTTAGCAAAGGGTGAGTGCCAGAAGGCAACTGGTTTCCTGCTTTTTCCAGTGCCAGCTCTTTGTCTCCTAATGTTGCATGTGTATGTATACACATTCTAAAAGAAGTTATTGTTTTGGCATGAAGTAATCCAGAATTTTCATTTGTGTGTCTTTCTCCCTAGGATTGTGTGTCAGTGGCAGCAATGTGATAGGTAGATAACGTCTTAACAAGCAGAATCAGATTTTGTAGACTAATAGGAGCAACTTCCCAAGGAATAGCAAGGCCGGATGGACTGAAGTATTTTCTTACTCTTGTTTTCCATAAAAATCTCATTCATAACCTGTTTAAGCAACTGCATATGAGGTAATGGGTAGCTGCTTTGCTACATTCTACCAAAGACCAGTGAGGAGTGCCTCTGCTGTTCTTTGGATGTAGCTCTGCAGTACAAAAGAATCCAACCTTCTGCAATGACTCTCCATAGGAAAAAGCTACAGAAACATTCCTGCCTCAGAGCCATTACATGTAGTTAAGTGGTTACCATTTCATAGTAAAAATGAATTATTTCATGAAAATGAGTAAAAGCATGGGGGCAACTCATAGTGTTGCCGTCCTTTTTTTCTGGCATGGAAAAGCTGGAGTGTAGAGTATGTCAGGTTGTGTCTTTCCACACACATAAAAAGACAAGTTTGCTTGCAGAACTGAATTTAACTGTCAGCATTGCAGTGGCACTACTGGAGATCTTCGTACAAATGAACATAGTGACAGTGTATTACGCTAATTTAAATTGTAAGAATAAATTATTTTCCTATAAACACCGCATCAAATGATACATTTAGACACCACTTGGCAGTATTTTAGAGCTCTGAATAAGTGGCAACCCACACTGCAGTTTCTTATAAGCACTCATTTTAGTATGTCAAAATAAGTTTTCTGGCTAATATAAAATTATTTGTATTTCACATTCTTAATTGATGCTTTTAATTACCTTTCATATAGTTTAATAGTTTTTGTATAGAAAACTGCTTTCTGTGCAATAATCTCCAATCTGCAGCAAAACTTGCTTGAGTCAGGTTTTTGCCAGGCTCTGTGTACCAGCCCCAAATACTAAATTATGTTAGCACTCTTACAGTAATCAAGGGAATAATTGGGAAGGCAAAGTTTGTTGTAAGAAAACTAAATTAAGAGGGGAAAACAACATCACTTAAGAGAAATATTTAGTATGAACTAATCTTTTTGGTCTTTGTCCTCCTACAGTAATGACTGTTTAACCATGCAGTATAATTACTTAAAACATACTGTAGTTTATTCTGTGTAGATTAGTCTCCTGCTTTATTAGAATGTTAAAAGGCCAGTCTTCAAAGAATAAGCAAATTAAAGCTCTGTCTTGCTGTTTACAATGCTGGGGTCAGATCACTGATATCTACCAGCTTTCATGCAGAGCAGCCATAAACCTCATTTAGTTAGTTAAATAGTTAATGGCTATTTAAATCTACACGGGTCTTTTCAGTGCCTTTTGTAGTCACTAATCAGGCTGTTGTAAAGTCAGGTATCTCCCCTGTGCCAGCTCATGTTAGTCACTAAGCAATCCCCTTTGGCCTTCAACAGGAACAGAACTGGTCCTGCTGAAGCATCATTGTACTGGATGGTTGTCCTGTCATTTTTTTTCTGAAATTGCACTTCCAGTGGGAGTTCAAATTGCTTTAGACCTTCTGCACAGAGATGAGGCTAAAACTACTCTCTTGAAACAGTAAAATAGAGAGCTGATAGCATTTGGATGCGTGGAAGGCCTTGACAGGCTGGAACCAATAGGTATTTATGAGTGACTTTGTTTCTGCTTTCTTCACAAAGGTTCCCTACACCTCCTTTTCACTGGCATATCATAGGTCTTCTTCTGTCTCCCTCATGTTACCTCTCTGCTCCATGACAAACAGATTCAACACACCTATGTAAGGGAGAAAAATGGGGCTTTTTTAAATTGTGCTCTTCCCACACAGCTAGGACTAGCTTTAGATGCTGCTGGTATCAGAGTGTAAAATTCCCACCCCAGACTGCTAAAATGTGTAAGGCCCTTCAGGCTGTCTCATATGGCTTTTCTGCCAACCATAAAAGTCAATCTGAGCTCAGAGGTGTTGGTGCACTTTGCAGTGGTCAACCTTTTGTGATTTTTTCCCCAGGACCTTAACAAGGTTTGGGGAAGGGTCCAAGATCTCCAGGTCTTGGAAACAAGAGATTCCATGAAAGCCTTTGCTTGAAAGTGTAAATAAAAGTGCCCAAGGAGCTCAGAAGACAGAAACTAAAGGAAGAAAGTTATTATGTTTTCATTATTTTTAAATATAATAATTTTAAAGGCAATTTTATGTAGGAGTTTTTTTTGGAATCTTGGGTAACTATTTTTAACCATGTATAGTTGGTGAGATTTTTGGAATGTTGGCTCGTATTCAGATGATTATGTGGATGCATTTTAGCTATTATGGGAAAAAACCTTCCTGTTCAGGCTGTTTCATAATATTGGCACTACCTCTCAGTCTTGGCCAGGCCAAATATACAGTGAAAATGGCCTTTGTTTCTGTATTGCAATGCTTAAACTTCCTGTCCAATCCAAAGAAGTACAGGAAAATAAACAAACAAAAAAGGGATCAAATTTAAATGCACAGCATGCTTGCAGCTTTGAGTCTGTTTTCTCTGCATTGTACTTTTAAATTTAAAAAGCATGTTTCCCACCCAGATGGGGGGTATGGCCAAGAGGGGAACCAAACCAGGGATCCTCTGCTTTCAATCTCTTGCACAGATTTTTATTGTGTGTTTGTTCTTTCGTTGTTGTTTTCTTTAGTCTAAAATAAAGATAAACTAGACAGAAAGCAAAGTGGCCAGGCGCCACTGCACAATTATAATTAATTCACTGTTAATGTTTCAGACATTGTTACAGCGTACATTGGAATTGCTGGGGCGGGGTGAGATTAGTTTGAGCTGTTCGTGTACAAACTACAGGAGAGTCACATTAAATACCCACTCTAATTAATGTTTTCAAAATGAGCACCAAAGCGAATAGGAATGGTACATCTTGCCACTTACAGAAAAGTTGGTTTGTACTTCTGCTTCCCAAGTTCATGCTGTGTTCTCACCTAAAAAAGTGAGGATTTGAGCATATATTGTGTCATGGCCTCAGAGTAGAATGTGTACAGCCCATTCCTAACCATTGCTTCACCACATATACAATCACTTTGGAAAGAAGGATGCAACTAAGCTTAGACTCAAATCTAGGTATCTGCAGATGTAGGAAAATTCATGATCTGATCTGGTCTGCAGAAGCTGTTGAAGGCTTCATTTTTGTCAAGAGCAAAAGGGTTCGAGAAACCAAAAGACCAAGTTATGCAGTGTTTTAAGCAAAACTGTAGAAAGGAAAGCTGGTTTCTGACCAAAGCTTGGAAATAGCCAGGATCTATTAAATTGAAGAGCACTTAATGTAAAGAAGAGATCTTGCCCATTAGACTATTTTAACAGCTAGAGGAATGAAGTCATTTTTGTACCTCCAAAAATATCTCGGTTCATCATTTTTCTGCTACCAGTATTTCCTGTGTGAGAGAAAAGCTGTGAAAACTGTGATCAGATATGTAATGATACATGATATTTATTATAAACTGTCTTAATTTTAACTAAGACTTCCTGTGTGTATTGAGTCAGATTTTTCAGACTGAGCCTCCAATACTTTATATTCAGTCCTTTAGTTTCTCCAATACTATATATTTAAGCTGTGTGTCTGAGGTGTAAAATATCCCTTTGTATGTTGAGTCTGAAGGCAGCTGAAAGTGTGCCTCTGCTGGCTAGGTGTTATCAGCCAGGTACTGAGCTGCTTAGTGAGAAAGAAGCAATCGATGTGTAATTGAAACTCCTTGAAGCTGAGTTTTTAGGAGAATTTATAACCTGCAGAAATGTTCTCATTGCAAATCCTTTTTTTTGTCTTTTCTTATAATCGCCTTGAAGAAATGACCTGACCACCAACAGTTAAAGGAAGAAGATTTGAGTTTTAAAGCCAAGCAGATGTTCCTGTATTTTGGCAATTTTTTTGGGGGGGACCATTAAATATAGTTTGTACTATATCATTATTTATGCAAGGTGACAAAATCCACATTAAATTTCTGGTGAAACCTGGTCTGCTGTAGAACACTATTAGAGTACTTATTAGTACTACATTTTTCATCATGGATATAACCTGAATATCCTAATTTATGACCATCTGGTCTCCAGTCAAGAACAGGCCGTATGATCAAAATGCAGCTTCCCTAGATCAGATAATACATCCATGCTGTGACTTAAAGAAGATGACACAGGACTCTGTAAAAAGCCTTGAGTACCTCCAAGGGAACTTTGAGAAGAGGGGGGTACCCTTCCCTATCCTTGCACAATGCACCCAGCAGGGCCAGTCATTGTATTCATTGGTGTTCGTTAATGGTAACGTTCATTTCATTTAGGATTTGATTTGTTTACGAACTAATAAATATGATTTATAAAAAGTGCGTGTGGTTCACTAATTACTGCACATATGGCGTTTTCATTTTGTAAAACTGGCATTTGCTTTCTATTATGATTATGTCTCCGTTCACCAGTGCTAATTAGTTTGATTAGACAGATAACTTTAACCATTATTAGGACTAGATTAGGGGAACTTTGTGTGCAGGGGAATGCAGGGAAGAAGGGTTCAGCACCAGTGAAGATAGGTCAGCAACACAGAGTTTGTTCCTCATTAAATATTTTAAAATTAGTTTTTGTTTTGTTTTCCACATAGAAGAACTGAGAAGCATTCACATTTAGCTACTTACAAAAATCCAATTAAACACAGTTGTTTAGCATGAATTTGTTAATCAGAGTTAATCTTTCCAATGAATGCATAATTTGGAATCTGTGTCTAAAATGTTCATTTAAGGATAAGCATATTACAGACAAATAAAATAAAATATAAAATTAGATTCTCCCTCTTGGAATTGACTCTCAATGTGGAGAAATATTGACTGTTTTGTGTTGATTTTCCTGGATGCTGAGGGACAGAAGTGAAATTGGATAAAGAGTAAGAAATGCCACGTGAAAACCAATGCCACCTGGTGTGGGCTGTGTTTTTCCCAAGAGTCTCTGAAAATTGTTGAATAGTGTCATCTGAAATCTTCCGAATGAAAATAAGAAGAAAAAAAGAAAAACTCCTGTTTATTACCTATTTCAGGATAAGAATAGTTATTCAGAGCAGCAGAATTTTGATATTTTTTTTTCTTCAAATGGATTCTCTATCCTAAAAAAGAGACACTTTTTCTTTACCATTAGAAATTTTCTTAGTACACTGAGAAAGTAGGATATGAATACCTTCTTTAGAAAGGAGACTGATATTCAACTTAATTAACTGTGGATGTTCGTTTCTTTTAAATGGCTACTAATTTGACTTTGTATGATCACCCTGTATTCATTTAGTTTCTATGTAATTAACTGGTTTGGTACAAGAGTCAGAATAGTGTCCGTCTACGGATGCAGAGGCCTATTGCATCTATTGGGTCTATCCTTGCTGTGTTCATGTGCCAGTGCCATTTGTGAGTGGCCTTTTTAGTTTTTTTTCTCCATTTTCAAAGCAATTTAAAAGGGAACAGAAAAGTTCTTTTCATTCTAAAAAGAAATGTGGGAATATTGAAAAAGACATAAAACTGCTATTGAAGGGTGAACACATAGAGAAGCAGTAAACTAGATTGTTGCAGTATTTACTCTCTCCTTGGCTCTTCTGGAGGATGCCTCCTGCCATGCCTTTCAAAGAAAACCCCAGACAATTTAAATGTCAAAGTCTCAAATTTCAACATGCATCATTATTGTTGGAAGCATTTGCTCCAGGAAAAGTTTTAAAATTGCCATTTCTGAATCTTAAAAGAATGTGAACAGGATGGCCAGATTCTGAGATGATATAAATTGGCAGAAGTTCCTTTTTTCAATGTAGTTATCCTGTTTTACACCAACTGAAAATCTGGCCCTCGAGAATGAATATTTATGCCATGCCAGAGAGGTTCGAAAACCCTCTTTTTAAATGAGAATGAATAAAGAAAGGACTGGGATATGCTCTGTGCTGATGAACCCAAAGCCAAATATGACCTCCCCTTGACCTTTTATGCATTTAAGTTGAAAAAGGCCATTCTGATACATTCCACTGGAGCTTAAAATGCCTATATTTCAATTCCAAAGGTCAAGCTCTCTTCTCAGTATACTGTATGACCCAGCCTTTGTCTGCTGCCCATTGATGTTGCCTGACTATACTTCTTGTATCCCATTGACTGTTTACTGTTTTTCTAGCTCATGTAAGTGAAAGAGATAATTCAAATTATTTTGAGCTATATGTCAGTTCTAATTCTGATTATATCTCCTGTGCTTGGTGAAGCTTTAGTGGCTCCAAACTCATTAAGTCTCCAGGAAATTTTAGATTACCGTGTTAACTATATCTTAATCAATGTATTTACCTTAAATTCCACTCAGGCCTTTTTGAAGTTTTCTTTTATAACTATGTCTAACTCTAATATCACTGAATTAAGTAACTTTTCTTCAACCCTTCTGTTTTCTTGTACCTTTTGAGGGGTTTGGATAACCCTAATCCTAACTATTTCCAGAAAATAATGCTTCATGCATGTTTTAAACTAAATTGCCACATCTTCAGTGGGATGGAAGGACGGGAACTGGCACTTTTCCAAATCTGCCTGAAACATTGCATCAGTGGAGCTATGTCAGTTTGCACCATTGTTGACCTGGTCCAAATTAAAAAGGTGGTCAGACTTTTGTGACTAGCAAGGCACGTGTCTGCCTACGTTCCTCTGGACTTGAAAGAGCCACTATACTGGGTGGTTCCCAAAAATGGGTATAAATGCAGTCCCATCAAGGCCCACTCAAGGCTGACAGGCCTTGAGTATAATTTCTCTAGACAGAATTGCAAAGTAATCATCATCTCTAATAATCTCTTCAATTATTCTATAGAATAATAGTTCATTATAAAATCTGTTTTAGCAGACTGTCCATTTCTACCTTCTCCCCTTGAAAAGAAAGTCAGATATATAGGAACTGTAGAACGTTTTCACAAAGCTGAAGAAATGCTCCTACATAGTAACATAACCTATCACAAGGATCTTTTAACAGATATATTGTAATTTCTGTCAGTTAACGCAGTTTAGTGAATCACTGGTGATGAATAATCTACTAAGTGCCATAACCTGACACCCTACTCCTGTTGAAATGTTCTTTACTGCACAGTCCTCAACAAACCCGGACCAGATGTTCTTGTCCCACCTCTTGGACATGTTTAGGTTTCCCTCCAGTGATCAAAACAGAGGGAATCCAGTCCAACTGGAAAGATAAGAAGCAGACTCCTTCCAGTGTGAGGAGAATTGATAAGAAGAAGATCAATACATAATCCTCTTCAGTGGGCAGCAAGGCCCACATTCCTAACAGTGGGACATCCCCTCCTTTTCTCCTTCTGATAAATTGCAAAATTTCTGTAGTGGAAAGAGTATAACACTGCAATTAGGGGTTAGAAAGCAAACAGAAATATACTGTGGGAGGAAAAAGGTATATATATGTATTGAACAAAGGCAAAACAGTGTATTTTTCTTTAATGTCATCCTTGGAAGGGGCATCTGTGTCTGGTGACAATTTCAACAACGTGGTACATAGCCAGGATACCATTCCAGACGGAGTTGGTAATATTTGGCAAAATTAAAAGCAACTGGAATTGCTGGGAAGTGTCAGGCAGCATTAAGAGTTGGCAGTGCTACCAACTGCAATTATAATGAAAGCCTAAGAGGCTCCTGACCATGGAAAACCACTTGGACAAGAACAAATGCACACAGCAGCACATGTAAATAGATGGAATTATGTTAAAACCAGTATAGCTGCAATTACATATACTGTCAGAGCTCTTAGACCTATGTCTTTAGTACTTTTCTCTATTTCAGCTATTCGATCAGCTGTGAGATAAAACCTGACTCCCCTTACATTTGTACCTGCCGAGTAACATTGAAAGGACTATTTGTAATCATAACTCATTCCCAGGACTCGGAGAGTAAACATTACTGAACCAGCTGTTTGTCCAGCTCTCGATGTCTCCATCCATGTCTCTACTTTCTCTTGAAGGGTTCACGTGTTGGTTACTCACCCTGTGCCCAGCCTTTGGAATTCTAGAAGTCTCTGGTGGCAGCAAGAAGCCTGAACTGCCTTTTTGAGAACTTTCCCTCTATTCTATTTCAGGTACATCACAGTCTCTCTCTCCCAGACCTTGGACTGTCATATTAGGAGAGCAACTCCACCTGCTTCAGCTTTTCTGAAAGGGATAGAAGACAATGTAAGTGCTAATTATCTCTTTTCTTTGTAAGCTGAGATGATTTTTGCTTAGTATTGTGATAGAAACATCAGTATAAGCACCACTGAAATCTTGGTGGGAAAGTGGTTAATCCTAGTTTTTACCATTGTTGCTCCCAATGCAGATATTTGGTATGAAATTAGGTTAAAAAATATAAAGGTTTGTTTCCCACAACTATCTCCAAACTCCTGTTCATTGTGAAAAGAAGAGGTTGATTGCATGAGTCAGGGAAGAAGAATAAGTAATTCCTGTCCCTTGGATTAAGCAAACTATTTTTCTGAACTTCGCCTTGGGCTTGTATGAAGGAAACTACTATGGGGTTTAGTCATTGTTTAATTGAGAGGAGTTGTTTAATTTTTGTTATATTTTTCCCTTAAAAAGGCAAAAAACTTCTTGGATTTACTTGTTATTATTTTGTAGCAGCAGCCATAGTTTGTGACATGTTTTTTAATCAAAAAGTAAATTTATGAAAAGGATTATGTGTTGTTAAGCCTGCAACACTCAGACTGGACTCAGAGACCCAGGGTGCATCCGGAATGCCACGGTCCAGCCCTCACTCCTACACTTTTGAGAAAGAGGAGTTCATAAGGCATGACAGACAGATGATTCTGATAATGCAAAAGGAGACAAGATATTTTATGAATACAAGTAATTTCTCTGTAGGCCACAGGACAAAAAAAATTGCATTAAAAGTAAAAATTATAGAAAAGTTAGTTAAATCTGAATGTGAGGATGCAGAATCCTTCTTTCCTCCGAACAACCTGTAGCAGGAGAATAGATGATGTTAGTGAGTTTAGCAAATTTTTTGCCTGTTATACTCTTACCCTGTGTATTATTTTTCCTCTTCTACTTTGATGTTATTTTCCAGGCAGTTTTCATTTCGCCCTTCACAAATTGTGTTGTGTGCACTGAGTCATGGACTTGTGTTTTCAGAAGGGTTGTCAGTCACAGCTATTCTCATGCAGCAATGATATGATTAGCTCTGTTTTTTTACTGTAAAGTATTAATTCACCCAAAGTTTGAACACACTGAAAAAAGATGCATCAGTGGATGAATGTAGCAACTTAAAAGCAGAGGTACTGTATTGTATTAACACATCTTCCTTTGGGATTGTGGGAAAGGATGGCAAAGAAAAGCAATGCCACATGCAAGGAATCATCAGGCACTAATGTACGTGGGAATATCTTAACAGCCCTTAGTCTAACCAGTGCCTGGGGAGGCTGTGAGCAGAGGATGCTCCACAGCCCAGTTATGTCAGAAACCTGGTCCTGGGATTCACACTCTCACATGATCTGCCTGGGATCTCCTCTGCAGGCTCACTTCTGTCTGGTTTGTGGGGGTCTCCAAGGGTTTCTCCCAGCAGCTATCACACACATACCTGCAGTGGTGAGGGCTGCCAAAAAGAAGCAGAAGAGGTGGAACTGCCTGGATCCCTAAGTAAGCCATGACTGCCATATCTTGATGTGTCTCGGTGCTGCCTCTTTCTCTTACTCGCTCCCCTGTACCTGATATTTGATTAGTAATCGACCAATATGGGCTGAAAAAGTGGTGTCAGCCTGAGCTGTGAATTGACCTGCTTTTGTGAGTTTGTCACAGTTTTATTGCTGTTTTAGCACAATGTGTGCAAGTTAAAGCCCAGCACTTCTGTCACCTAGAGAAAAGCCTGGCAGGCTGATATCCTCAGGAAGAGTTTCCAAGTGCAGAGGGGCCATGGGTTCCCTTTCTCTTCACCAGCTAGGCCAAACTTCACATTTTCCTACTAGTCAAAGAACAACTCAAAGGCAAAACAACCTGCAGGTGCCCTATCTTCATGTTTACCCCCATCTCCAATACTGCCTCGTATTCACTTGCAGTGATACTTAATACAATTTCCTGAGTGTAAGATAAAAATTAAGTCCTTTTCTAAAGGTGACCAAAGTAGGTTCATCTCTTTGTAAATGTTAAATTTATTACAGGAACTGGATTCTTCAAATCAAAACATTTTAAATGTAGAAAATGAGGAATAAGAAAGAATTCCAAGGCCTTTTATGAAAGACTCACCTTAAAAGCTAATTTAGGTTTCTGCATAGGAGCAAATAGATCAGACAGTTCACCCAAAACCTAGCTGAAAAAAATCTATGTTTATATCTTTTATTTATACCGAGATTTCAAAATAAGTGTTTTGAACAAGCTGTGATATATTATTTGGTTTCCTTAAGCTAAGAGTATTGCAGTGTCAGACTCTGTTTTCTTAATTGATTATAACTTTGCCACTCTCATATTGCAAAGCTTATGATGAATGAATAATGTGTTGCCCAGTACCTCTGTAGCTTGGCCCAAAATTTGGCTTAGAGTACCTTTTTCATATCTTTGTTTCTCAGACAAATATCTTTGCTGTTGCTTCAGATAAATGAATCATTTCCAGCAGCTCAGGATGCTTGAAAGTAGTTATAATCCAGACAGCATGTCTGAGTGACCCTACAAATAGCAAACATGGGAATGCAGCTCAGCATGCATAAGCAACCCTACAATAATAACCTAGTGTGTGCAGTCCAGCAGGTGGGAAAAATCCAGAACTAGGTTGCTAAAGGAGCTGTTGAAGGTGTCATGGAAGTAACAGATCTGAATGACTTCGGTTTTCTTAGTTTTACATGTGTAAATTCTTTTATTAGTATTATTTTTTTTTTAAGGAGCAAATACCATTTCGCAGATTTGCAGACCTGTGTTATTTTTCACCAACATCCAATCTGTTGCTAAACTTGTTTTTCTGGAAGCTGTCCCTATCTATCCAGCTCAGCTCCTAACTCTTATTCATGTCTAAGTCATCTTGCACCTCACTGCTCCTCCAGCTGCTCTGCTTGGATCATGAAATCGGTTTGCAAGCAATAGCCTCAACCCCTGAGTGTCCTGAACAAGCCCTAGACATTATCAGCTTTACTCTTGGAAAGGGATAAAGCAAAGCTTAAAGTGTGCAAGGCTCTAAAAATTATGAAAATGTTATTGTTATTTCAAAATGTTATTCCCATATGTTCAGGGAACAGAATGGTGATCGGGTTATATAATTGACTTCGCAAAAAATACCTGCTTGAGTAGGTAGAGTGGGGTGAAAAGGGGGGTGGGGGAGAAGCATTTATGTTTGAAAAATAATGCGAGATGAATTCGATGGGAGGAGAAGCGAGTTGGAAGATGCTGAGGGCGGCGATGGTCCAGTGGGGCCGGGGCGGACACCTAGTGGTGGGCAGCGCTGGTTACAGGGGCTGGAGCACTGCCCGGGGAAGCAAACTCTTCCTTCCCGGCAGCGGCCACATTCTCAGCTTCATCCGCATCCTGGTTTACAGCCCCTCTCCCCTCGTCCTGCGTATCCATCCTTAGGGAAGTAGTGCAGAGACACGTTCCAAGCATGGACAGGAAAGTGGCAAGGAAAGATACCTTTACAGTTTAACCTGTTTATATTCTCTTAACCTGGCCCTCAGTTATTCCCCATCATTATTTCGTTCATATTTGCTGCACTGTATGGCCTGTAACGTTTGATTTTTTTTTTTTAACTATCTTAAGCAGAGATTTAATTGTGCAACAGCTCATTTCTCAAAGAATTACATTTGGCCAGAGGGCTGCTGTCACCTTCCTGGAATATCCTGCCTCTAACCTTCAGTCCCTGAAGGACTTCCCCAGGCTTCTTGATGAGCCACAGTCTCTTTAAGCTATATGTAAAAAGGTTGCTGAGAATTAATATAGAATATTTAGTAATATAAATACTGAGTATCCCTGTAAGCCTCAACTGAATGAATGTACTAGTCCAGGCCAGAAAAGAGACTGAGCAGTAATTGCATGCAGAGTAGCAATTGTGGTTTAGCTTGTTCCTTGTTCATATAAAATCTTTAAATTGCAGGTAAAATATTCCACATATCTTAAATTGCCCTCCATCTACCCCCACTTGCAGCAAATTGAGTTTAATTTAAGCCACCCTTCCTTGTACTTCTTTTTGTCTGTCTTTCTCAAAATAAAAGGCAGGACCTATCCAGTCAAATTCAGTTAAACAAGAAAACACTCAGGTATTTTAATACCCTTGGCAGATAAAATTACTAAAAATGAAATTTAAAGCACATCTGATTTACCTGTTGTTTGTGTGACTCAAATACCTATGTTTAATTTTGTCTATGGATTGGAAAAAGTTAATTTCAAGCCTTGTTTCTCTTGCTAGCAGCAACAACCTTTTAAACTGAGTATTACTGGTGAACCATATAGAGCTGGTTAAAAAAAATGCTTTTCAGTTCCACCATGCAGTTGTTCGGACGACAATTATGGCAGCTGAAGTTTAATCATAGTGTTTGATAGCTCATTTTCTCAATGTCAACACGAGGCACTGTTAAAAAAAATGAATTCTTTCATTTGATAAGCTGGCTCCAGAGCACTGGGCTCATTCAATAGGAAAACTCTTTCACAGGGCTGCAGCATGCATGGTTTTTCTCTTTCTCTTTTTTTTTCCCCCTTTCCTTTTTTTTCTTTCTTATTTTTTTTTTTTCCTGAAAGCCACCCAAGAAGAGATTAATCACAAGGGGGAAACTCAGCTTCACCCTCTAGCTGCAGGTCGCAATTTTTATTTGTATGGAATTGGCTTTTGGAAAGCTGAAGGCTGCCTGAGGGCAGGGACCTGATATAAGAAGAACCTGAGAATGAAGCAGCAGGGATTGATTAGCCTACTTCATATCCCACACTCCATAAGCACACTCCAACCGCAATCTAACACACCGCTGAGCTGAATAGACAAGAGAAATTGGATTCCTTCCTAATATTTAACCTTCAAGTCAGCTCCAACAGTTGTTGATATGTTGTTCTACCAGCAAGTAACAGTCGCTTTTTTATTCCAGCACCCACCCACACACATATATATAGTTTTATAAGTTATATGCTATATATTTACATATTTTCCATTTTCAATCTGTTTCAGAGCATGGTTTACCTAATCCATTTCAGTAAAAGTTTGAGGGAAGAACAAACTGACCAAACAATTATGCGTAAAACTGTAGTTAAGGAAGGGAAGGAAAGAGAAAGAAAAAGTAGAAAAATCTCATTGCCTGTTTCATGCTTTCAAGGTCTTTTTCACACAGTTGCTTTTATTTTACCTATAATTTTCCCAGTTCATTAATTGTAGGAATTGTCTGGATTGTATCTAGTGGTATGGATGCTGCTGGCGCTGCCATCCTAGAGGTTTCATTTTAGATTTTTATATGCAAATGAGAGGTGCATTTTGGGAAATGTTTGCTTTTACTGGAGTTTGCTATATCCACAGAAGGTACTGCTGTGCAGTGAGGGCCAGCCTGTGGAACCTGGGCCATTAATGTACAGTGCAGTACATTAGACTTGCACTGAGGTTACCCACTGCAGGGCACACCAAGGGAGCAGCAGCCCCACTCTGCTAGGAGCTCTGGCAGAGGGCAGATAGGGATACTGCCACTGTGCCATGGCTGGTGTGGCACACTCCCGGACCCTCATCAAGCCCCACTGAAAAGGTCACCTATCTAGTGTGAGAGAAAGGTCAGAAGATGATACAGAATGGACCAAAAATGGTGATTAGAGAAGGGTGTTTGTGGGCCTGGGTCTCAGAGAAGGGCTCCGCCCTTGCAACTTGCCAAAGGAGAGTGTTTTTGTTTGGCAATGGCTGGTTCCCGGGGAAAAAAAGCCCTTATTCGTAAACATGCTCAGCCCACTTTGCCAAGGCCTGACATCACGGGCAGCCCCAGGCAAGCTCCAGGGATCACTGATGAGGCTGTTTGGAGGCTTGCTGACCTCTCCAGGCTGCCTGAGCTGCTGGCACGTTGCCTTCCCACTGCTGGGGTTGTGAAGCTTCACACATCCTTGGGCTCATCATGCTCCCCACGTCTGCCCAGCTGGTGGGCCATGAGCTGCCTTGGCTCCCTAGCCCCAACAAAGGCTGGGCTGCCACTGCACTCTGCCACGATCCCTACATGCTCATGTGTAGGTGTCGATGTGTGTGAGACATTGCCCATGGGGTTCTCCAAAGGGCAATTTTCTGAAAACATCTGTTCTAGGGAAAATTCACATTTCTGATTCTTCATTCATGTTTGGAAAGAACAAAAAATGAGAAATTGAGATTTTCCTCAAAATGGTCATTTTGATTCATGCTTAGCTGCACAACTTTTGTCCTCTCTGACAAACCAAAGTGCCTTTGCAGGGACTCCTGCTCTGTTTGAATTGTGAGCCCCCCTTTGGTTCTGCCTGACCCCTCAAAGCCAGGCTGTACACCTCACCAGCACACCAGGTCTCACTTCTGGTGTGATTTCTTCATGTGGACACAAACGGTTGTCCTGATGCAAAGTAATGTGGCACAGAACTTGCACCTGCCACAAAGGTTCTGTGCCGTGTAGAGGCACAGCAGCACCCATGGGAAGCTCAGCACAGGGCACCACCTCCCACTCCCTAAGTCAGGTGTCGGCATCCCTGTGTGCACCTGGGGAGTGCTGGGGTCACTGGTGTCTGTCTGCACAGGGCCGTGCAGAGGTGCCTCGTGTCCTGGCCATACACTGTCACCTGCTGCAGGCAGGCTGGCTGGAGCAGTTCTGCAGGACACAGCACCTTGTCAGGTCTAGCCAAAATGGCTGACCAAGGTGGGCTGCCTTCTAGTCCTGACTGTTTTAGATGAAGGGGAGGGCAACTGTGTTGAGGAGCACTGGGTCTCCATTAAGATGGAAACCAGAAAGAAAGCATGGCTGTGGAAGTGGCAAGGACTGTTCTGCTGCTTAGTTGTCACTTGTGGGTGGGAAATATTGGCTCGGCCATGTTTGCTATTATGGCCAAAGAGTATACCAAGTTCTTCTTTACTCCTTGCAGAAAGCACAAGTGAGTAGTTATGAAGCCTCCTCACATGGCTTACTGTATAACTGGCCTAGACCTTCTATGATTGGGCCATGTCATTCTGTAACTCGTTGTGAAAAAAGTTGCTTTAATAATACAGTCTATTGGGAGAATATGCGGCTGAAACTGCTGCAAGCAAAGTGAAATTTTCATGTAAACATCTTCAAATATTTTTATGACCCATCAGCTTGAGTTTTATAAGTCAATGTATGAGTGAATACACAAAGCTTCCCCTTTGTTTGCATATCCTGCCTCTACTGAGTTTTAAATGTTCATGCTATATGGACAAAATCCAACTCTACATCTGTTTATGGCATATGTAGGCAGCATCATCTCCAAGATTTTTTTTCATGTGTAGTTGGTGCTCAGTAGCTGTGTGAAAAAGAACTCTCAAGGCTTGAGCTAGCTTCCCTGTACCCTGACTGTTAATTTTCCATACAGACTTGGGATCCTCTGGATATCTTTCCATTTCCCCTTCAAATAGACAGCCAAAAGATTATAACTATCCCTTCCCTAGTCAAAGAGACAAACATGACACGTTTCTCACCAGTGACAGCCCAGATGATAATTATGCCCATGTTTCCCTGACCACAGTGATGTGACTTCCCAACCTGTGGATCTGGAGACTCTAACTCACACAATAAAGCCATGTCCTGACAAAAACTAGTAGAAGTGAACTGGTAAGGGCTGTTGAGCCTACTAGTTATGCACCAGCTTCCCTACCTTCCATGGGGATCCTGGATAAATTATGCAATCATTGCATGGTTTGGGTTGGAAGGGACCTTAAAGATCACCTAGTTCAACTGTCCTGTCAGGGGCAGGGACACCCTCCACTAGACCAGGTTGCTCAGAGCCCCATCCAACCTGGCCTGGAACACTTCCAGGAATGGGGCATCCACTTCTCTGAAAAACCTGTTCCAGTGTCTCAGTGCCCTCACAGTAAGGAATTTCTTCCTGATATCTAAAATCCTACAAGCATCTCCTAGGACAGCATTTCCTTCAGTGTGATTTCCACATTTAGTCTACAAGATCTATGGACCTGTCTATCCCAGATTTTAACTCTCTACATTGGAACTGATGCTTTACGACAAGATTTTACCATGATTTCTTTTACCCTTGGTATGAACATACTGGAACTATTACACAAGGCCAGGCCTTGCTCACCAATTTGATTATTTCTGTTACTGATTAGGGAAGAAAAGGAGTGAAGGAAAGACAAAATGAGTTTTGATTTAAAATATTTTTGTGATGCAGCATTTGACAAGTGACAGAGCACTACAGACTTCATGATGGAAAATAGAGATTTAGCAGTCTCAAAAAATTTGTGGGAACAAGCTGATTTTGATCATGATGTTTGTAAAATGATCATTATGTTTCATTTTTATAAGGCTGAAGTGCTTTCATGGGATATAAAGTGCTGGTTGAAAGGAAGCACTGGGACTATATCCTAAAAAGTTACTTTGATATAGTTAGATATTTTCATTTGTTGGAATTTTTGCTTCACATGAAATTTTTACTGTTTGTTCTGATGTGGGACTTTCCTGAGGAATTAGAGCTGTGGCCTTTGATCTGCTCCAATGATATGGGTTGTGATTCGCAGGGTCACTGATGGCAATAAACAAAGCAATTCCCTTCCCTGTGCACAGGAAGAAGCTTTATCATTGCGTTGGCTTTTTAAATGCCCTCACTGTGTGTATGTGTGTACATATACATTTTATATGTTGCTATGTCTCTGACTTGATTTTGCCCATTCAAAACAATTTGCTGGTACTAATAACTCCCTGTGCTGTGTTAGCAATACCTGCCAAATAATTTTGGATCCTTCGCCTGCGAGCATGCTTTCTTGATGGCAAGTACCTAAGACTGCATGTTATGAAAAAAGCCATTTTATTAAGCTGAAATATAAATATGTGTTTGTGTGGTGATACCAGTATATTCCAGCATGCTGGCAATGGCGGGGAGTGAGGGTAGCAGAAACACAGTTCCTCCTGAAGTGCTTGGGAGATATTTCAAACATCTCTCCCTTTTGATATATATTGTTGTTAAGGTGCTGGTTGCAAATTTTTTTAACTAGTAGTGTCACCTGATATTGCTAAGAACTTAATGAATACTATGACAAATGTAAATAGCATTTCAGTAACACAAGTTTCAAGTCTGTATTAAAATGGAAAAAGGCCCTCAGTAAGACATAGCTTCTGCTAGGCTGTGTGCTGTAAAACCTGATTTGAGACTGTGCCTGTACACAGGATCTTAGAGCCCAAAGAGATGAGAAGGATTTCTGTCTTCATTTTTACAAATGAGAAACTGAGGCAAACGAGTCATGAAGTGCTGTGTCCAGATTGCATGGAGACAGTGTAATAGGGCCAGAAAATGTATTGTGCTATCTTCCTGTCAAAGAGATGTGTTGCTTTCCTGACCTTACTGTTATGGAAACCTTGCGTGAGGTGAGTAGCCTTTCAAGAGTGGGATGCCAGACTGTATTTCTTTTTCCCAAAATAAATTTATCCGTGCCACTAGAAGCTCACCAGTAATCAGGAAATATTGCTTTCCAAAGAGACAACATGCTTATCAGGTGACAGTGCTGCATGTCTGCATGAGGTGGCCAGGGCCAGAGTACAGGAGGAGAGGGTGGGCAGGCAGCAGTGTCTACTCTTTGCAAAAACCCTTTTCAGGCACTGTGAATCCCCTGTGCCATCACCCCCAAGTGCCAGCCATCTCCTGCTGTCTCCAGCTCGTTCACTGCTGTCATTCCTCGTAAGCAGTGAAATGGTTGTATTCACAGTATTGCTTGAATTAAGCACAGGTAATGAAGTCTCTGAAAAAAAATTATAAAGATCAGACCTAGGTTGAATTTACCACAGGAAGATATAAAAAATAAATGCAAGTGGAGGGGAAATGAGAAATGCATAAGAAATAAAGTAATAGCAATTAGATGAAGTGACAAAAATATGGGGTTTAGCTGAAGGAAGCCTTATCTTAAGGAACGTCCAACTGTTGGTCCTAATCTCATCAACACCCAGACCCTAATGTTGGCATCATCCCATAGTGTGGCTGAACCCTGTTGAACACAGGCTACAGCTTGGCCAGGGCAGTCTCTCTCTGCTGGTAATAAAATGCTCTACAAAGTAATTCAGTCATTCTAAGAAGCTTAAATCATGATTTTGCAAAATTGCCGCTCTCTTTTGGGTTTCAAACTAACTTGAGAGGATTTAAGCATAGTGTTAGCAATGCCACTTCTGTGGCAAAGCCATAACCATGAAGGAAAACAGAAATAGGAAATAATGAGGAAAACTCTGTTTAAAGCAGGAGGATCCTCCAGATGCACTGGTAAGAGCATGTTTTATTAGACATGATTATTTTCTGTGCTGTTTATTCAATCACAGCACCATCTCCATCCTCCTTTTCCTCAGCTCCTCTGCAGGCACTGTTACTTCACATTGTGCTCAATGGAACTAGATATGTATTTATTCACCCTGACCCAAAAAGTAAGTTTTGTAGCATCTGTATTAACTTGCTATTGTTGATGTGTTATGCCAACGTTCAGATTCAGCATGTGAACAGCAAATAGTAGTTTTGCCCTCCTGGCTGGCAAGTATGTTCTTTTTGCTGCAGACCTTACCAAAGAATAGCATGTGTTCTCTTTTTGTTTCCTTACTTCCACTGTTGTATTCTTCCTTTTCGGTTTTCCATCTCTCAGTAGAATCTTTTCTTCAAAGGCTCCACTTCCTTATGGGATCCTTTGGTCTTCTCCATCTATATCCTCATATAGACTCCCACAAATGACTTAGTCTTCATTTATTGGTTCCTTTTACTCTTATCCTACTCTTTTAGCATCTACCTATTCACAGATGCTCCACTCTCTCCCTTCCAAACAATCATATCTCATAGATGATGAACAGTACTTGACCCACAATGTCTTTATTTAGTTTGAATTCTACAGTACTTCCTAACGAAAGCAACCTCAAAACATTTGCTGCTTTTTTCACACTGATTTTTTTTTGTATGTTCTCTTGCCAAGACACATCTATTTGACTGGCCTTATTTCTTTACACCTCTTTCCAACCAAACTAGTGCAATTTTTCCCTTTGAGATTAGCAGTTTCTCTGTGTCCACTCATTCCACCTGATTTTTGGTTACTGATGAAATCTGCAAGCAAACTATGCTCGACTACAGGACATCTGTTTTATCAAACATGCATTAGATTGTGTTCATTTGCATGTTATACTACCTTGTGCCAAATAATTACTAAATTACATTACAATTACATATCCACACTTTGAAGAAAATGCTGTTTCTGTTGTGACACTGTTTTCATCCAGTCTCATGGTTTTTATTCCCTAGGAAAGTAAAAGATCAGAATGCTTCTATTAACTTTGTTCTCCTAAATTTTTAAGTAGTTGTGTTCTAGGTCATTATATTGATTCAGAAGGCAACAAGTAAATTCTGTGATTGGTAAGTGTCTGCCAGCTGACTAGGCTTTATCCAATTCTTTCTTGCTCCTGCAGCAGCATAATATTTCCACTGCAGTCAGCTTATGGGTGCAAATGATTGCATCTGCATCTTGATTTATTCCTTACTAGTTGGAAATATGCAGTGTCAAGTATTCAGTGAATTTTGCTAGGTCCTAATGAGGATTCAGTGTAACAGGATTTTCTCCAGCTTCAGTCTTGTAGAAAAGTTTTTCTGCATATCTGTCTTTTCAAATCAAAAAAGACACAGTGTGCTGGTATAGACTATATTTTACTTCCTATAAAGTTTTAGGCTATGCTAAAGAAAAAGAGAACTGTGCACTTCAGTCCTACCCCTTCTACCATTGTGGTATTGACAAGAAGTAGAAAAAGATGGTTGAGAAGATGAGGATTAACTCCTGAATCTGGATGGGAAGATGGAAAGAAGCATTTTTAGGTCCTGTTAACTTTCTTGAACCAGAAGATCAGTAAAAAACAAAGGGTCAGTAGCAGAATTTAAGGCTCAAAAAGGCTGTCCTGAGTTGCTCAGTGCACAAAACCCCATATATTTAAATGGTTTGCTAGTCTAGTGTTGCTAGAACATATTGTTTTCTTCCCTAAATCCTTTCTTTTATAACCTGTATGTGTTGTAGAGGAAGCGAATAGCACCCTTTTTTATGGCACCAAAAGGCTCTGTCTAGATTGGTAGGAACCACAGCAGCCTTTGCGGATAACAGGGAATTTTTTGTGTTGGCAAAGTGTCTGACCCTGACCACATTATTCACTCATCCAGGCATTTGCCACTCCAGGTGTTTCAGAACTGGTCCCGCTGCTTGTTTAAGAGTGAGGTGCCAAGAGGTGTAGTTGCTGTTATGAAAAGATATCCACTTGGTTGCTGGGTTAAAATCAGATTGTCACTGATTTAAAATTCTGATATTGCTGTCTATCATACTAAAATGTGATAATAGTTCCTGTAAAGTTAGTAATCCTCGTGCTTATGCACTGTTATGTAGTAATACTCCTGACCAGTGTAAGCACGGAGATTTGGTTATTATGTAGAACAGTTATAATAAGAAATATGACTGCAAAAGCAAAGCAGTCAGTTGAAATTGGTCTATAATTAAATGCTTAGAAAATTCTGTGCTTAGCTCATTTTAAAATCAAGTGCTTCTTTGTAGCAATTTCCTTTCTTTAATTACAATTTCCTGTCTAGTTTGACATTTACAATGCAATCTTGGGGGACATGTTTGTGATTTATTATTCTTGCTCCTATCAGGATATCACTCGGCAGAAATGAGTTTATAAAATAAGAGCTCAAATTATTATGGCCTTTGACCAATAAAGCTGGCTCATAATTTCAGGCCTGAGAAAAGATTAACATTTTTGACAATCAAATGCAGAATTACCAATAGGGGACAATTTTGAAAACTATTTCAATTTTCTGAAACATTGTACATTTTTAATAAGGAATATATAACTGGTTATATATTGGAGCACAGGCTTAAGAGTAGAAAGAGCAGTAGTGAATTGTAAAGCAAACCTGAAAGGAAGACTTTAACATCTAACATTGTTTAGCCTCTTCTGAATGAAATTGAAACTGCTAAATCAACATTACTTGAAAATTACCTAATGGAAGAGATATAAAAGCTCAGGCAAGTTCATGGCAATGCATTCTCCCTTTTCGTTAGCATTCCTGACTCCATAGGCTAGTTTGTCTGGAAGAGCCAGGGGAAATTTTTCTGGTTTGGTTTTTTTTTTTCAAATTTCGTTGAACAAATCTTTTTCTTGGTTATTATTTTTCTTTTGGGGTCTCATTTAGAGAAGCAGATGCCCCTGCTAAACTGCATAAGCATGATCTATTCTGCTGTCACTGCTTTTCTTTGTCCCTGTTTCAGGAAAATGTCATTGTTCAGGACAACACAGAAGTCAAAATGAATTCTCCGTGACTTGCGCAAATGTTCAAAGTTAAATGTGAACTTGTCTTTAACACAAAGTAGGCATTCTGCCTTGTGTGTTGTGAAGAGTGGGTTCTTAAAAGCTCTATCCAAAGTGGTAGGTGTGTTTTTAGTGTTAATTTGATGTAATGTCAAAATGGATGGCCTATAAAATTATATTGAAGGAGAGAGAAATGCTATTGGCAGGGAAGAAAATCTGTATCTTTGGAGATCTTTTAAAACAGCTCGTGTACACATTGCTAGGAGGTGCAAATGCTTAGCACCTCTCAAAGTCAGGCTGCTTTTATTTAGATGCCAGCATATAGAGTTAAGAGCCTATTTTTAAGTACTGTGAATTAAAATCATTATTTTAAAGAATCTGTCCTCCCTCATGCCCAAGATGAGAAAACATGGTATTAGTTACTTTGTTTTAGTAAGGCAAAAGTGAGAAAGTGGTAGAGCTCTGACTCCAAGTAGTTCCCAATAGCAGGGCTATGAGTCCTGCTGCAGCACTTCAGAGCTCCTGGGCCCCAGCTCAGCTGCCTGCAGTGTACTCATTAGTTATAAGCACATAAAATTTCTGTCCTTCCATAGCAGTCTCAAAGCAAATAGCATTCCATAGGTTGTATTTTACTGCAGTGATGGGCTTGATCTCCCATCTAGGGAGATCCCATCTAGTGATCTCCCTCTAGGGCACCTATCTCCAGTTTTAACGAGGAGGAAGTATTATGGAAATTGTCTGCACCCATGAAGAGGTGGTCATGAGCCTCTGTAGAGCTGTCCTGAGCAGGGCCTGTGAGAGACCTTGCAAGAATGAGGGGATGCTGTCTTCCCAGAGACAAGGCCCCAGGCCAATCCATGGGCCAGTTAGAATGTGCAGGTCTGAGGTGAGAAACAGGAAGGTTAAACCTGTGGATCTGCACTCATTTGCTTAGAAAATTATCTGAGTAGTCCTAAAAAGTAATGTAGTGTCTGGAATCAATACTTGCTAGAAAGAAGAGGAAAGGAAAGTTGAGTGAGTAATGAGACCAACATACCTTCATCATCCAATGTCAAAACAGAATGGAGGTTTTGATGGCTGGATATGTTTGACTTTGGACTGTGGCCATTAATGATGACTAGACAGCCATTTTCTCCAACTACTTCCATTGCTTAATTATTTTCTTACAGACTTGCCTTGGGAAGAAGAAGGGTTTGTTAACCTGTCATCTTAGCACTTGCTATTAAGATAGAAAATAATCTAGAATGTCATCATTATCTAGTCTGGAAAGGCACGTGTTATGAATTCAAATTCTAGCTATAAAAAGGTTTATGTAATCATAAAACTTCAGAGTTTATATAGGAGCTGCACATGCCAGTACCCATCCGCCAAAAAACTCCAGTCAAACTCTGAGACATAATAGGTCATGCTCTGTCTCCTCTTATTAGACCACAGCTAGGAGGCCAGTCCAAAAGCTTTTAAGTTTTTCTAAACTTCTAGAAAAGTTTTCCCTATTGAGTAGGATTCAGTTCGGAAATCCTCAGTGTGTTCTAATTTGACTTGAATTCCTAAATTGAAAGAATTAAATTACCTTTCAAAAAACATCTCCCTTTTCTTTGAGGATTATGTTATACTCTTTAATTCTGGGATGAGTGAACTGCCATACAGAAAGAAAAACATATTTATGAGACAAGGCTCCTCAGCTGATGTGAATCAGCAAAGCACATTGCTGGTGTCAGTGAATGCTAGTTTATACATGCTGATTACTTGGCCCTTAACATAACAAAATTTTCCTAGAGCTGTGTGTTTTCACTCTGTTAAATCTTTCAATCCACATATGGATAATATATATGTATTTTACTCATGTAGAGATGTTTTAGACCCTGGATAGAAACAATTATTTGAGTGCTGGCAGAGTTCTTCTCTGAGTTCTTCTCTTGAGTGCTAATGTTATTCTTTAAAAGTCTTACCAGTTACAGTTTCAGGCACAGCCAGTGACAAATACAGAAGCACAACTTTGCTCACAAATGTGACACAAACAGAGAAAAAGACCAAGATCATTTTGCTGAACGATAATTCTCCCTTGCCATCACCACTGTAACAAGACTGCAAGAGATAAGAGTGTAATCATTCCATTGTCCTGAGCCATAAATGGCTACTTCTGTGGTCATAGCAAACTCTTCTACCTAACTTCAACTTCACTGCAGTTGTAAGTTTCTTGATAAACTGAATTTATAAATATTTGTGGGCTTTCTCTTCCATTCTTACGAACTTCGTTTCACGTAGCATCTAGAGTTTCTGCTGCAGAAAAAAAAAAAAAAGGTACAACTATTTCAAGGCATTGATTCCTTTTTAGTATCAATTTTCCTTTGTCTGTGGAAAACAAATGTAAAAACGTTTTGGTGGGAAAACAGGCATTCTGCTGTTGTTTTAACCTTAGCCTAGATTTCTTCAGCAACTGTGATATATTAGGAGAAAAAGATTTTCAACACAAAGTACTTTGAAAATCCTCTCCTAAGTCCTTTATTTATGGACTTATTTGTAAATGACCTGGTTTCCCAGAATATCAAGCAACCAGCACTCCTCATTATTCTTATCTGGACCTTCAGGATTAGGTCCAAGTAGGGCTGTATAAACTCATATGAAGGCACAGTCTGTGATCTCAAGAACTTGGTCTTTTTTGTGTTCTTCACAGTGGAACAAGCCATATCATCTAGCCTGGACACAACATTGATTAGTTCTAACTCCCGAAGAGAATCAAAGCATTAAGCAAACATTACTCTCAGAGTGTCTCTTCAGTGTGAGCCCAAGTACAGAGATGGTCCTTTTCTCCCATCGATCACACATGAAGTGTACCTCATCTGACTCTCCTTGAAATCTGCAGGGGTTGTCATTAAGTCAACAGTAAGCCCACAGTTTATTATTTATAATATATTTTTTATTTGTTCAACCCGAGCACTCTTTTTTGTGTTTTCTGGATAAGCAGAAAGTTCAAGAGGGAACATGATTCCAGTCTTCAAATTCTTTTTCATGGATTCCAACAGCTTCTGATTTACACCAGTTGAAGTTCAGAACTAGGCTCAGCTTCCTTGCTTCTCTGTTTTGACTCTGCTCAGCAATGAAGAAATGCAGGAAAAAGACTGGTGTGCAGCAAACAGCAGCACTATTGGTCTGTGAATTTTTGCACGTTTTGCTATTTCCTAATGTTTGTTTGGATTTCACATACTGCCCAGGCAAGATTAATTGCTTGCACATTTCTGAAAATTTAGTCCAATGATCTCTTTTACTATTTCCTGGAGTATGCATGCTTTTGGGTGCCAAAAACAACTCCAAGAGACAGGTTACATGGAAGCTGGGATTATCCATGGAAAGTAATAGTAGTACTGTAATGCATGAAGAATGAGCAGGCTGCCGATTGTAATATGTTTAAAGGGTCAACAGAAATCTATAAGTGGTCAAGAAACAAGACAAACATCGGCCACCAGTCTGATGGGAAAAGCAACATCCATTAAGTCCATTAAATTTAACATTGAAATCAATGTTTAAACCACAAGAAGTAATTAGTGTAATTCATATTACATACCTTTGGATTTTTGAAACCAGGTTTAATTATATTGAAAAATGACAGCTTCATTTGCCTTCTATGGGTAGGTTACTACCATGTTCCTGATACTTTTATTAGGGCTGGGTGTTGATATCAGGTTTTTAATGACATTAAGCAAAGTAGTGTTTCAGCCATTTGAGGAACAATAAATCAGGTTAGATTCTTTTTGAATGGAGACAACACAGATCAAGTGGCTTTTAAATCATTTTCCTTTATCACTCTGAAGTAGAGCTGTTCACTTGAAACAGCAGCTCATGGAAAAAAAAAAAACAACAAAGATGTAGAGTGTGGAGTGATATTTGGATTCTCTGGCTCCCTTTGCCTGCATCAATGGACAATTCATGAGCTACTGCTAAGCTCTGGAAAGGTATCTCTGTAATCCTTTGCCAATACAAACTCCACATAACTTTTACAAGGTCTTTCATTAGCAGTCTCAGATTTGAAGGAAGATGAAGTGATACTGCATCTTCTGAACTTAAAACCTTTTGGTATTGATGAAGGTGTTGACAAGGATAGTAAATGTCACCATGAAGAAACACAAGAAAATGTTATTTTCAGAGTGTTTTTACTGCTGGTTTTGAGGAAGGTAAAATGTTTATCTTACTTCTATCTTCTCGAAGTGCTTCCTCACACTTGTCTCTCCTTTCTTGAGCCACGTTCCTTTGCCGCTTCTGTTTAATTTGGAATCTTTTCTTTATGGGCTAAATTTTTTTGAAGCTATTAGTAAAGCTCACAGAAAACCAGTGGTGGCTTCTCTTTTGGCTTCCATTAATGCAAAAATACTGCATGGGTAGGCAAATAATTGATGTTAAAATTAGTATCTCTTGCCCTGGAACTACTCCTGGTTCTACCCTGTATTTGGCATGGAGGAGGGAATTTTCCTTCCTCACTATGCACATGCAGAGAAGTAGGAATATACACACTCAGCCTGTGTTTATAAGTGAGTGTACTGATGCCATAAGCACGCTATGATTCTGCTTCTGAGTA
>WEIV01011220.1:193630-217290 GCA_013390005.1 Calyptomena viridis | reverse complement strand
CGCTATGATTCTGCTTCTGAGTACCTGCTGAGCAACCCAAAGTGTCTGGGTACAAGAGTGTGTGACTGAAGCTTGTGTAGAAAACCGTCAAGTAGGATAAGTACTTGGATTATCTTGGTGTGTGGTCATTCATTTAAACTGGAAACAAAAGTAAGGTAAAAACCACTGAATTTGGGTACCTGTAAATTGTTTGAAAATATGAAACACCCAGCTTCTCCCTACATCAGAGAAAATAAATTTCAAGAGATGCAAATTATGTGATACTTCCTCACAGATATCACAAGGCCTTGGATCTTGCTGTTCCATTCCCACTGTGGAGGCCCAGTCACTGTGGTATTTATGGGTTTTTCTTCACTGTAGTGCAGGTCAGGGATATGGTGGGGCAGTGAGACCCCAAGAGAGTGCTCTGCCAGGTCTTTGAAAGCAAAAGACGAAGCTGCCAAATAAGAACCCAGGAAATATAACAGGTATTACTGCAAAGAGAGTGATGAGCCATATGCAGGAATGACGCCATCAACAAGCCATAGTGATACTGGTGCAGAAGACAAAGGAAAGTAGTGCAGCAGTAAAAAGAAAGGGAGACAGATGTGGTATGATTTGAACAATGGGATAATTTTGTCAACTTTTTGGGTGAAAAACGTGTTTAAACAGGTAGAGAAGAAAGCTCAGCATCTAGGACTGAGCAGTACCGAAGTACTCTGTACTAACAAGTGAAAACAGTAATTCTCTGTAGCACTGAGGAGCATTTTGCTGACTATGGGGATTATGAGTGCAGGTACAAGATCTCTTTTTAGGGCATGGGAAAAAGTCTGTGTGTGAAAAGAAAGATGGAAAGAGAAGATTCCAGACCTGTAGATTCCCAGCATAGATTACTCTTTGGGCATGTTGATACTCTATGGATAGATGTACACTCATTGTGCCTATGCTATTCACTGAAAAAAATCCTTCTCATGAGGGATTATTAGCTCAGGCTTGATGCCAGTGCAATCACATGGCTTCTGTCAGATTGGAGCGTGGGCAGAGCTTGCTCATGGCTGTTTGCAATATGTGGTGTAAACATGCTCAAAGAGTAATAGCAGGTGGTAGCAGAGGAGGTGGATAGAAAGGAAGACTTGGAACAAAAGATGTTAAGCTTCATTTGCTGTATGATGAGCCAAATTCATCATTGGTGTAACGCCCTGAAGTCAGTGGAGTTACAATAATAAAATTAGTCCAAAGAATCATATCCTCCCTGGCACTCGGTGCAATGCCTTTGATCTGATGAGGTATATGTCATGGCAACATCTTGCCTGCTAAACTCACAACGTGATTCCTCTGGGGTGAAACAGTGGAAAAAAACTGTCAAAAAAAAATGTCCCAATGGTACTGGGAAATCACGAAGCTGAGTTTTAAATGTACATTTCAGTTTGAAATCCTGGCAGAGTTTTCTTTTCTTCCTGTATATTTGTCCCAAATGGTAACAATATAATGAAATATTTGGCCACACACTCAGTGTTCAAAGTGGGATTAATTTCTTTCTGTTTGGCTAGTACAAATAACTGCACATGAAGAGTTTATGCAATAGCAGAGGGGGTTATTTTGTCTTGGCAATGTTTTTTTCGGTGCAATGGAAGAAACTGAGGTAATATGAATATTGTATTTAGCTTTCTCCATCCACAGAAGAAAAACCAGTGTTTCATTTGGCACTCCCTACTTATTAAAGTGCTCTTTTGCATTGCTTCCCAGCTTCAGCTCTGCAACTCCCAAGCAGGCCAAACACAATTCCTCTCACCTCACTCCTCCTTCCTAAAAGAAAAACTCCAAGAAAAAGCCAACACATAATTCAGAAATACCAATATCCCCCAAGAACGAAGTACATCCTTCTTTCTTTGTCAGGGTTGAGTAAATGCACTAAGAAGTTGTATTAGTTAAATCGGATCCTCAGCTGGTTTATCTACCTTGAGTGAGTTCAGTGAAATTGTCTCTCTTTACAGCAGCTGAGAATCTGGCCCTCATTAGTAAATGGTTTAAATAATATAGGATCAACTAGCTTTCAGGACTGTGTGCTATCTCTGATGCTGAGATTTGTGGTCTAGAAGGCTGAGATGGCTGTCCATTTGAAGTGATAAGTTGCAATGAATGGGTGCTCAGGAACTTCTCTGCTGAGCAGATGCTCAAGGGTTTTTACCCTTTGGACTACTCAAATGCACATTTTTTCTGTGTTGTTCTGTAGGAGGCCTAAGCTACAGTCTTTCTCTGCATTTCCACTCCCTCTTACTTGTCCTGTGGTAAAGAGGGATGTTGCAGATTGCAGCTTTGTTGTATGAAATGTTCTCTGGGCTTGACATCCCATACCACTGGGAACAGAACTGTGCTTGGTGCTCGTGCTGCCTATGTGTCCTTGGCAGAATTTGGCCATAGCCAGAATTCCTATGGAAATATGTATTCTACAAGTATGCCCTCTGTGGCATACTCTTGAACCCATTGTAGAGCCTCAGTAAAACTGGGTGATGTCTCAAAGCTATTTAATTCCTGCAAATATGTGGAAAAATATGGAGTCAAAGAAGAAAGGAGGCAAAAATCATACTCACTCGCATAACTCGTTGTAGCTAAGGAACCCAGAGGCCACATACATGTCTGATCCTAGAGAAATGAAAAGCAGCTTTTTGTTATAATTTTCCTCCTGTTTATAAACTATCTGCTTACCAGGCAATTCAAGCAGCTTAAGAAAGCACTGAGGTGCAACAGAACATGTAATTTGCAAGTAATCTATCAGACAAAATTAGTTCACTTTTTTCTGCTCTTGAAATTTCTCTGAGATCAAAATGTGGTTCTGTGCTGGTTTTTTGTTCAACAGTCTTTTGAGAATGTTTTTTTCCTATTTTTTTCAAGCCCACTGGGAAGTAATTTGATGGAAGTAGCCCACACTGAGAAGTGTGGCCTCACCATGACTGCGGGCAGATGGTTTATATGTTTGGATGAATAAGAAAGCAAGTGCATCTGGGTCCAGTGTCACCCCTGAATTTCAAATTCCTTTTCCACTGGCACCATCCATATCTGAGACTTGGAAATGCATTTTGCACAATTTATTGTTATTCTGATTTGTCTTAGAGTTGTGCAGAGTGATACCAGACAAGACAGGGCCAAGTGCACTTAGTTAGAGTATAAACCGTAATATAGACCTTGATAGATACAATCTATTTGAGTTTACAACTGAGACAGGTAAGAGAAAAGGAGAAAATAGAAGCACAAAGGGGTAAAAGTACTTGGTCAAGGTCACATCTGTGTAAGTAAAACTTGATCACTTGAATGTTCATGGCAAGTAAATATGAAAGGAGAGCAGTTGGCCAAAGTAAATTCACTTTAAAACCTGAATGAAAATAATCAATAGTATTCACCCACTGTGTCCCAGATGCCTGAATCAATTTGATAACAAACAGTTTGTTCACTTTTTTTTTAGCTATTTGTAAAGAAGTGTCTTGATTGCCAGTGTGCCTAATTCCAGACATATGCCAATTCCCTAATGGTAATGGAGCTGCACTATTGCATGCCAAGACTGAGGCAGATACTCAGCTCTTTCCTGCTAGATTTTTCCCAGAAGATCTGCAGTCAAATCCCTGTTTAACGACTATCAGGCAAACATATGTGCTGCTTCGTGGATCCACTTTCTATTCAGTGTAAACATGTAACAGTAGCTTGGTTCCTGAACTGCGGCCACGGCCTCGTTAGTAGGCACATGCTTTAGGCTTCATGGACCATGCAAGTTCAGTGGCACTTGGGTGTTTGTTGGGGGTCATTTGTGCTGTGGCGTTATAAACTTCTTCCCCTTCTACCCTTCTAGGACAATGGTCTGCACCTAGTCCCTCTCACAGGAGCTGGCTTCGTTAGCTGAGCACCTTCCGGAAAAGACTACAAGAGGGCTGAGCTCAGCAGAAACTCTGGGCACAAAGAATAGCTTGCTATGGAAAACGTAAGGCTCGTGCTCCTGGTCAGCTCAGGCAGACTCTCTGGACACAGCGGTTGGGCAGAAGTGAGAGGCACAGAGAGCATTTGCAGAGACACAGGCACAGGTTTTCTACCAGACTCTTCCACAGCCATCCTGCAAGGGGTTCTCACTGTAGCAGACACCAGGCTGCGGGGCTGAAACCTAAAAGGCTCTTCTGACAATTGGATTATTCCCCAGCTGACACTGAGATCAGTTGAAGACAGGTACCTGAAAAACAGTGGGGTCTCTTTGCACTAGGTGATGGTTTGGTTTATATAATCTTTCTTCCCTCCTTTTTCTTTAAGCAAAGGCTAAACATTACCTTTGGGCTAACAGATTATATGTATTTTTCTTTTTTTTTTTTTTTAATGTCCTATTACTTAGATTACATTTACCTTTGAGAAAGCGAGTTCTGCTTACATTTTAGCTGAAGTTCTCCAAATGGGGAGTCTATTTCAGTTGTTTTTTTTGTTTTGGGTTTTTTAATCCCAAAACCAGCAAGAAATTGAATGTATTTTGGAGAATTGAGTATTGGTGGGAGAAATACTGCAAGTTATCTGTCCTACTCTACCAGCTGAGTGCTGTAAAATTCTCTAGAGTACATAATACTTCAAATTCATGATTGCTGATCATTTGGTCCAAAACATCAGCCATCATATATTTCCTGCACTTCATCACTATCTGCAGAAGAGCTATTCATTAGGTCTTTGCAAATTCACATTCCTTTGCCCCCTCTTGCTCGATTCTGTAGTGCAGTTTTTCCATCCTCTTTGAAAATTAAGTCACCATATCAGTGATTCATGTGGAAAATAATAACATGTGCATTTCATCCTCTTTAGGCTGTGTTGCTCTGGTAAAGGACTACCCTTCACTGAAAACAAACCAAATCATGAAAGTCTGGGCTAACACCATTTCAGAAAAGGGATATTTTTGGTAGTGAAACTCCTGAGACAAAGTCTGTTATAGGCTGAACAGTAGAAACTTGCTGTTATGTATTTGACTTGCATGGGCATCTTTATTATTTAAGTTCAAAGAAAACTGTTTCTTTCTATGTCTTGTCTTCTGTTCAGTGCAGGGAATGAATAATGTGTTCCTTTCTTCATTCACTTTTGTAAATACCATTGCTATTACTGTTTCCTGTAAGAAACCATAGAGTTGTATTTTGAATATTACCATGTAATTAAAAGATATAAAATACTGTCACATAAGCATCTTCCCTGTTAAACATGCATGGTCATAAAATATTAAGGGAAATGGTCAATCTATAGAAGATACATACAAAAGTGGGTTTTGTAGGTCATAGAAATTTATAAAAGAATTTGCTGTATGTTATAGAGCTCTGAGCTGTATGACCATATTACATCTCTGCGGATATGACAGAAGTATGCCCAACAAGCGTTGGGCAACAGGTGCATGCCCAACTGGCACACAAGTGAATCTTTACATAGAAGAGTAAAACTTGGTGTTAAATAAGGCTTAAAAACCAATAGAAAGCACCTTGTCTCCTTCAAGTGGCATCCTCTCAGGGAATGCAAAAAATCAGTATATTATAGTAGCTTATGATCTCGTTTAAGTGATTCAACATGACAAAATTTCAATGACATTTCTTTTTTCTGTGACTGATGACTTGTCTTTTCTCTCTGAATGGCAGTACTAGGTTTGGTGGGGTTTTTTTCATTCCTTTTCTTAGGGCCATGCTGTGGAAGATAGTGTGTCCTGGGTAAAAAACACATAGTGTGTTAAACTACTAGAGATTAACAGAGGCCAAGAAATTCATGAATGCCATGGACTCTATAGCTCTAGTCTGGGGAGGGGAAAGACCTGTGCCATGTCAGTCTGGATGGTCTACCCCCTGAGACTCATGGGATTGTCTCCTACCATAGATGTCTTGTGTTTTTGCCTAGTCTGTTTGATGTTGATTTTTCACAGAACAAAGGCTGTACTTTTCTTGTTAAATGACCTTTTAGCAGCCTTGTCCAGGAAGTGTAGATGGCTTATACCTCCCAGTCATATCAATTTTTATGTCTGTCTGAATGGGATTATTGCTTGGACCTCAGAAGATGTTATACTTATTTACATTTGAGTTAAGCACTGATCATCCCCTCCTTATGGTTTCACTGCAGAAAGAAGGTGGTGGTGGCAGTGAGCAGATAAATCACAAAAGACACGCTTCATCTGCCTGATCTCTGGTCTCACTTCTGCCCTTAGAAATAGTGCAATAGTTCAAGTTTATAGCCTTTGTGGATTAGAAAAGCACCTTTATGTTGTTGAAAAGAGAAAATGTCCTTAAACAGTGTTATTGACAGTTATTACTGTTGTATCGCTGAAGACCAGGGCTCATTGTGCTAAGTGCTGTGCAAATGTATTTTGGAGGGCTTCCCTGCTATAAACAGCAATATTTTATTAGAAGCAGAGGTCTTGTTATTCCTATGACTCCCTTTGCCCTATTTTGCAGCTCAAATAGCACATGGGCAGTCATGCCTTATTAACAACCAGAAGAACCAACTCAAGACAGACACATTTCTGTCATGTGAGTACTTCTTTATACCTTTTGTCTCCACCATGTTTGGATATTTGCTGTCTTTATTCCATAAGCAGTTTACCACGCTCCATATTTTCAAACATCTGTAGCAAACAGAATCAAGAAACCTAAGCAGGTTGAAACAAAAATCTGAGGTTGTCTTATTTTCCAAACAAAATATTTGGATCTATAGCTTTTGATCTTTTATAGTAAGTACACATAAGTACACAGTCAGATTAATCTGTGACTGACTTATTTAGAAGGCACTACAGAAATAGTGGGATTGGCAGATGCCTATAATTGTATCCTAATCAGAAAACAGACCTCTTTACTCTTGCTGTAATTCTAGTCTAGTGATACAGGTTGCCCCTAATCAACACATACCTAAGGGCACAAAAGGTGCTATAAGCATCTTAGAGTGATGGTACTGGGGAGGTCTGAAGGATTAGACATGATTTCTATCCCTGTGGGTTTTATTGGAATATATTTTACTTCAACTCTTCCTTTCTTACATGACAATTCTGTTTACACATTGCAAACTTCTCAGTCTTTAGCTTTGGTAAAAGTATTGCTTATCTATTCATGGTCCAGGACTCCTTTCAGTCCTTTCCAGATGCTACTGCCTGGTCAATTATTTTATTGAGTTGATACATATTTTTCAGTTCCCCTCTGACCAACTCTTATCTCACAACAGTCTCCATGTTTTCTTTGGTGTGTCCTTTTCAAAATTGAGAGTTCATAACTAGGTCAGCTTCAATAAGAAAGGTGAATGTGGAGTGCTAGTCTGTGCTCAGGAGCCTCTTTGGCCCTTTACAGAAAGAATGTCTCACATTTCCTCAGATTTAATCAGCTTTTAATGGCCTTATTTATTAGTTGCTAAACTGCTTTCTTCTGGAGAGCTAGAAAACAAAGCTCATATAGTAAGATGTTAGTATTTTTGGTTAGGCACAACTTCAGAATGTCTGAATTTGTATCTTGATCTTTTCAGTGGATTAGGACCACATGAAACTTATTCAGTAATATCTGTTTAAGAAATGGCAGCCTGGATGAGATTTCTGGCCACAGAGCAGATTTCCTGAGTGCCCTTGGGTGACTCAGTTGCTTATCTTTGTTTCAGCTCAGTCTCTGCCAAGCTGATGTAATATTACATGTCCAATATAGGTGCTGAGGAAATAAATTAATGAATGCCTGTGAAGCATGCAGATCATTGATGTACAGATTGCTTCTTATGAGAGACACCAGCAGAAAGCTTGTTGGAAACTGAGTTTGGCTTGCCAGGTTGGAAAGTGAGAAAACTGTCAAAGAAGTGGACTGGAGGCTGGTAAAAGGAAGCAGGAGAGAGTCTGGAAAAATTAGGGCTGATATAACAAAAGACATTCATTACTTGTCATGGAAACCCTAAAAAAATCTGAAGTTTGGACATTCTCTTCAAATCTGGACACTTAGAGCTCTTAAATAATGCACCAAATTTGAGTGGGAAATCTAAAAGTCTAAAGAAAGACCTCCTGAAAGGCACTCAGGCACACAGAAAAATCTATACACATATAGATTCATTTAAGCCTTGAAATTAAATAAGCACTAAACGAGCCCTGAAAAATGCACACAAACATAATCTAATGAAAAGCTACATTGTAATCCTTCCTCTATGAATTATAGTACATATACAATAACTGCCATGAATTCTACAGGGAATGTGAGAATGGAGGTAGCTATTCAGATTGGAAACCATAAAAAAAGGAACCTCTAATAACAAGTGGATCCTTACATTTTTTGAAATAACTAAAATAAGAAAGGGACCAGAGGGAGTGAAATGCGTAAGGAGCAGAAAATCCTGAACCCATGCTGGCCCGAAAGAAGTATCAGAAAGAAAGAGCTCCTTTAAGTAAAAAAACTCCCAAATTAGACCTTTGTCTGACCAATTCAATAAGAAAGGAACAGGGAATAAGGAAAGTCATTCAAACGCATTCATTAACTTGCCAGAGAAATGCTTATTAAAGAAACCCTCATCTTGATTCCTTTTTTTGGGGAGGAGGAAAAAGAAGAAGGAAGGGAAAGAATTTTTTTTATTTAACACTAATTCTTCAGAGGCATTCTTCCTATTATTCCTTCTGTTTTGACTTACTGCATTTTAAAAATATGTTGTCTTTTAAATAGATTTATTCCTTTCAACAGCATTTGACGTCTTTTGTCAGAAGTTCCTTCTTTTCCCAGTTTATTTCTTAACATGTATTTGTATAAGTGGCTTCCACTGTATTAATTGATGTGTTTGTGTCTGTTCAGAGAAAATGCATTCTCCTCACAGGGATTTTAACAGGCATTTGTTTAAGTGGGTTTTGCTTTTCTGTGTCTATTTCTGCTTGTTTTTCTGGTAGAGAAGGAGACATTACTAACATGCAGCCGACATAATGAGTCCCATTAACTCCCAATTCAGCCTGCTTTTTGACCACCTCTCTTTTAATGACTGTACTTTTCTTGACTGCAAAGTTTGGGGAATAGGAAAACTGTTCGCTCTGCTGGATTTTAATACATGTTTACATCCTTCTTTGCAGAACAGCACCACTTCTCAATTAATGTTACTCTTAGCCTTAAAAAAGCAATTGGTAATAAATAAATGTGAGCGCTTGTGCGTTTGTTGGAAAAGTGTGGTGTGAACCACAATTTTTACAAAGGCTGCCAAGCATTTTTAGAGACTAAGCAGCATTTGTGTTCTAATATTTTAAAGCTTTTCCATTGATCTTCTGTTAACTGAGAAGCAAGAATTAACCTCAATGACAGTGCTAGTAGCTCTGCAGTCTATTTTGGCCTGTTCTTTAAGTAAAAAGAGCAACCTAGATGAGAATTTTGTGCTTCACTGGATATTGAAAGATGAGGCAATAAACTGCTAAACTTGAGTAATCACACACTCCCAGAGGAATGCCTCAAATGGGGTTGGTCAAAAACCTTGAAATTCTAGCCTTCTGCACACTGCCTGGGCTTTAACATTTGATGAGAGTCATTATAGTGGGGGACTGAATACAAGTGTCTTCTGATTACAGACCTTCCATTAAAAGTTCCCACCAGTGTGCCTTTCCATAGAGAAGCGTCAATGGGATTAAAATCTCAATTCACCCCAGTCAATTCTCCAGTAACACGATTTCATTAGAGGCAGGCAGGGAGGAAAATGGACTAGAAAGCACTGAAACAGCTGGTGTATAAATTATAAAGTGTACTTTCTACTAAGTGAACACACCTTCCGCTCAGCCACATTACTAATTAATGTGTAGGGTAGCCGATTTTATGTAAATTGTATTCTTCCTCTCTCCTGTGCTTTGGTTAACAACAGGTTCTTCTAAATCTTGGAAAAAGAAAGATTATGCAAAGCTATCATCATATGAAAATAACGTATTAACATACTGCCTGTGAACTGTATCCAATCAGTTCCTTTTCACTGGCGTGTGTACAAAACAATTAAAATCAAATTTATATTGCACTTCTTTAATATATTCTGGCATTAATATAATCAACGAACAAGTGTTAAAAAGTCTTACAGGCCTATTCTGCTTTAAAATGATATGTTTGTTCTCAGGGTTAGTGGATATTTTCATCTTCTTTAAAAGGGCACTAAAAAGGAAAGTTCTAGGCACACGAATGCAACTCTGGCAGCCCTTGGTTCTTGTGGTTTCTGTCTCATTTTAATGGCAGCCTGTTGTGTTAATTTTTTTATGTAAAGTCTTTACCCCTGGACTCTATCAGCTATTCTCCATGTTACCTGCAGCATATTTGTTTTTAATTATTGGATGTTGCTGAATAATTGCTCATAAAATTTATGAGACCACTGAATTATCTGGATGACCCACAGGCTGGTTGTGGTACCAGCTGTTCTGGTGTCAGGCAGACACACACCCCTGCACACCCAGAAGCAGGCTGTCTGCATGCCTGCCAAGTCCCAGGTTTTCACCTGGAGACTGAAGAATGGCTCACATGCCATCAGTATATCCTTATTTTCCAAGTTTCTTGCTCTGAGGCTATGTTTTTCCTGTCTGCTTTCCTTGCTGCTTTTGGTGTACTCTCAGGTGACATCATGTAGGAAGAGCCGAGATACTGTGTCACTGCTCTCAGTGGAGTAGGCTAGAAGATCTCAGAAACAAGCAAACTGGTGGGAGTAAAATGTTTTTTGTCAGTCACAGGGCTGGAGTGTCTATCAAGAGTTGATTTATTCTGTCCTTAACAATATCTGCATCTTCCCAGGAACAGTCCATGTCAAGCACCACCACCAACTAGGCTTCCCTAACTTTGCTGTTTCTTATCACCTTTAGCTGCAGGTAAGCTCATTTTTTGTCCTACTCACTAAGGACACAGAAGAGATTACTCTCTTCCTTGAATTTGTCTTTTACTTATTTTGAGACCCTATCCTCCCTCAGACACATACACAAAGAGACTAATGCTAGTGCTCAGCCAAGATGACTCTTAAATCCACGATCCTGAATCTGGAAGTTATTGTTTTTTCCCCTCCTCTGACAGTGCTGAACCTGTCTAAAAAGACATATCTCTCTGAGGAGACCAAAAGAGAACATATTTCCTAGGAGAAATAAATGAGTGAGATCCTCATACCACTTCTGAGCCTTTTTCTAAAGCAAAACTACTCTTTATGCCAAGAGTCAATTGAAAATAAAGACTTTGTGTGCACATGTGTATGAGCAGGGTGGTTTTGCAGAATTCTAGTGTGTCACAACCCTGAGACATACTCTTGCTTTTAGGATGAGAATTCTTTTTCTTCAACTGTTTATTGGATCTTATGAGTTTGTAAGTGAAAAGGCAAGGGTCTGTACATGCTCTGTCCTTGACCATTGCACTTGTGCAGAATTAATTTCAGTAGTGCCTTTCCAGTCATGGGAAATGTGCTAGTGAAGTCTGTGACCACACTGTGATGGTACAGGCCATGGTACTGAGTCCATAAAACGCTTTCTGCAGCATATGGATTCTTTACAGTAGGGGGAGGGAAATTGTGATAGAGACAGTTTGTCCACTGAAAACTAAGCTGAGACCATAAGCTCACTTCAGTTTGGACCAGAGGATAGTAATAAACCATGGAGGAAATGTCAGTGCCTTTCCATTAAGTGACTCCATGTCATCCTTATTTATGATTTCCTAACAACAAATTTAGCCAGATGGCCTATGTGTTTGGCATAATTCCAGTTTGAAATTGAAGATTTGAATTCTTGAAAGTATAAATTGGTTGTGCTTTTAAATACCCAACCTGTCAGGGCAGAAACTGTAGGATACTTCTAGGTTATGACATGAGTGATAGAAACATGCCACCTGCAAAAGCTTGGATTGGGAATTTGGGCCAAAACTCATTATTAAAAATGGCTTTTTAGACTTGCACCATTTCTTTTTCCTCATCAGCCCTTTGCAACAAAGCTATGAAATGAAGGTGGGTGAGATATGCAAAGGCGAGAAAAAATGCTAGGATTCATTGCTAGGTACTGTTTCTTTGTCCCCTGTTTCCTGTTAGATGATTGGGAGTGGAACCAAGTCAAGCAGCTGACTGACAGTGTACCTGATACCAAGCACTAGGTCAGACCTACTGCAACATTTTCCTCCTTGATGGTGTTGATGGCATAAGTGATATCTGCAGACTGGCCCTCAGCCATGAGGCAGAGGACAGCATCAGTCATTCTTTATAGGAACAGAATAGGAACACAGGAGGTGCATGTTCCACCCTTGGTTGCAGTGGTGGAAGCCCCATTAACTGAGGCCACTTCAGTGTCAGTAAGAAGAGAATTTAGCCAAGAAGGTTGCTGTGCAGAGTCACAGATTACAGTACTTATCTTCCCTGATTGCTCAGCACTCGAGGTAAATATTCTCTATCTCACTCCCTTTGGTTCTAACACACTGTCAGACCCTTCTCTGCCGGCTGATGGACAGCTTGGTGCCACTCTACAAGTCTGTCAGGATTTGGTAGTGCTGCCATGGTGCTCTAACTACTCACTAAAAGAAAGAGGACAAACACAGTACACTGGTACCCAGTTTGATTTCCCACTTACAGCACCAGAAAAAATGATCTGTTGTTCCTTCAGAAATACTTTGCTGAAGAACCACTTTCAAATAGGGTGAACAAAAAAAATCTCAGGACCATCTGAAGGTGATTCCCCAAAAATGGCTTAACAATGGCTTGTCTGGTCATTTGCTGTGTTGCTCTTTTTGTAGGGAACAAGTGTATGGAAAAATAAGTTGTAGTTATGATTTCGTAGGCAGCTCGAAATACAGTTAGAAAGAAGAAAAGAAGCTTCTTTTTCTTTGGATGGTGTTATCAGGAAGTTTGAAAGCTGACAAGTAGGTTTCTCAGTGATTTGGTGTTGCACATCCTCACTCAAGGAGATTCTTGCATTCCTTTAATTTTTACAAGGGCTTTTTATGTTGTCATATTATTTGTATCAATGTTTGCTGGATTCATAGGAAATTATCCCATTTGTCTTCAGTGGATGCTGCATAAGACTCAGAATGAGAAACACGTCCATAAACTTTGTTAGGATTCAATATGTAATTTTTTTCTTGTGATAAGGAAAATGAAAAAGACAGTTGTAGTTACATTTTAATTACATTTATTGAATATACACATTGTCTAGGACCTAGAATATCTCTAGCAGGATGGAAGACAGCAAAAGAATGGGATTAGAGCAGATGAAGAAAAGATCTCCGGCCTAAATAGTGATACAGAGAGGATAACCAATTGTAACAAAACCAAACTGAAATGGTTGAAGTTGTCTAGCTTTAGGGGATGTTTAGTGTCTCAACAGAAATTGCCAGAAATAGATTTTAATTTCTGCATGTGTTCTGTAATTATTTTTGTTTCAATGTAACTGTGAAATTGAGTCTTTTGCTTCTGCTGATATCAGGTCACTTCTGAAAATAAAGTGTATCTCAGAGAATAGCAATATTATCATTATTCAAAAGCTACATGTTTGGGCAATTATGCAAACATTGTCTTACTGTCATTCAGTAAAAACCTTTCCCAAAATACTTGAACCTTGAATTAATTAAACTTCTCATCTCCTTCTTTGAATGCCACCTTGCGAGGGGGTCAGCTCCTGTCCAAATCCACACCAAAAGTCCCCCACCAGGTCATTTTATCACACAGCTGTCCAGCTGAATGGTGTTCTGCTTCTTCACTGTTGCTTCTCTAATAACTGAGTATAAGCTTATGTATGTACACTTCTGCAAACTTTACATGCTCTTATACCAAAAGTCAACTCAGTGACTCACATGAGCAGCACTGCTTCCATGAAGGAAGCAAGTACAGTTTCTGTGGCCTAACCTCAGAGACATCAGAGGCTGATGTCCCATTTCCATCATGGTTGGAAGTTTAGGAGCACACAGTTCATATGAAAACAGCTGGAGAAAAAAGGCTTGGAGGAAAAAAACATACAAAGTGTAATGATACTAAATTTAAAAAGCCTGATTTTTTTTTTCTCCTTTAGTACTCTTAATGGGAATAAATGTTTTATCTTTTCAGATCTGTGTGTTGCTGCAGAAATATAGCACTGGGAAAATGCTGCAAAAGTTCTGGCCTCCATGGAAATCCCACACTGAAGACTCACTGGGGAAGAACAAAAGACACAAAGTGTTGTGCTGGCTCTATAAGTGAAGGTGAGTATTGCCCTACATAAACAGTAATGAGAGCAAAGCTAAATGATGCCCAGATTTTGTTGCAGAAGCAAACCAGTGTCTTGTCAGTGAAAGCGTTCATGATTTTTATGAAGGTGAAGACCTTTTCTGCCTTTGTCTGTTCTTACTTCTTGGTAAACAGGCCAGTATGAAAACAGGCCTGTATAAAAAGGATGGCATTAAAATCCTCTGTTTTGTGGCCCCCCCACCGGCTACACCCTGTGTGTGTGGTACTCAAAAGGGCAAGTGTGTCCCACAGGGAGGAGGAATATTCAGCGTTCTACAAATGGCTTTGAACCAGCTGCACATCACAAAACCACCCTGCAGAGCCACTGGGTCTAGATACTCTTGCTGGGACAAGTTCATCCACGACTGTATGGGGAGCTGCTTAATTGAGCCTCATTACTTCCATTTCCTACTGACACTGTGCACCCTGTGAGGTGCTGCTCAGGCATGTGTCGGGCAGGGGGTTGAGAAGCTGCCACTTCTTACATGGGAAGGGGAGAGCAAGAGTGATAACAGTGCCCTAACACAGCACTGTTGCCTCTGTGGTTGGTACTGCTCATGAGGAGGAGCAAGCTGCTAATTTGACCCCCTTAGACAGGGGGATGCACCTGACTCAGCCATTACAAACTTCTCCTCTGCTGGGCCTTTTGCCATAGAGGATGGTGCACTCCTGACAAACTGCCACCAGCAGGCATTACCTTCACCCCTCTTGGATCACTGGTAATCTATATGTTTTGTCCTTTTTAAGAAGTGTTCATGCTTGGAAGCATCTCAGCTAAAATCTCCCAAAGAGAAGTACTTCCTTATTTTAACATGTAACGTGAGCCATCTGGTTTTGACTTATTCAGGTTTGTGTAACCTGCACCTCTAAGGTCAGACAAGCATACTTCCAAAGCCTCCAGCTCCAATTCTGTTTCTCCAGGCACACAAGCTCACAGGCAGACATAGCCTTTCTGTTCGTTCCTGGTCCTGTGGAGGTCCTGAATCCCTGCGGAGAGTTTTGTTTCTATGACTACTCTTATTCCCCTACAGACATTCTTCCAGTTCTTTGTCCATGTATTGTCCTCAGTTTTCATTATTGAAGAGGACCCATTATGGATTTCGGCTCCTACAGGCAGACATGCAGTTTACTGCATGCCACTTACTGTCAACATTTCCAGAGTACCACACAAGTTGTTAGAGGAATTAATCACTTTTTGATTTCCATGGGACAGTGGAAGACATGTGAGAGAGAACTTAGGCAATGATATCTGTTATTATCACCCTTCTGAAACTCACCACTGCTGAGTGAAAATGAGCTTTGTGAAGGTAATCAATCACTGGCCACCACATGGGTTCCCTCACTATAACATTAAGGGTAAAACTCATCACTTTGAACAGCATCAACACAGTCTTGTGTAACACCAATTCTCACTCACCCACTTCTGCAGAGGAGATGAAAGAGGTATCTGTTTACCCAGGATACTCCGGCTTTGCATTTCACCACTTCCAACACAAGTAATGACTTGCTGGACAACCATCAGAATAGCTAGACAAGGACTTCCTGTGCTGCAAGGTGGCCTGGAGTTATCATGGCTCTGCACATTGAGTGAGAAGTCAGATGAATTATAACAACCAACTTCACAGCAATAAAAATTACAAAAATAAATACCATAGTATGAGAGAGAGTTCCTTCCTTTGGAGCTGCCTTTGGTCAGGTAGTATGCAGTCAGTTCATAGAATAAGAAATTATTTCAGAATATACATTATATATATATAATGTTGTGTTACTTCCTGAAAAGCCCTGTATAAGTTCCCCCAGAGGAAATTTTAGGTGAGGGATAAATTCAGAGAGATAGTGGTATCCATTGTGTAAGACTCGGCATATTGAACTTTTAGCAAATGAGAGATGAAATATATGAAAGATATGCTCTGTGAGCAGAGGCGGTTTCTTGTTTGGCAGTGCCTGAGAGCAGATTTAAGCTGGTCAAGGCATTTCAGTCTGGATCTGTCTTCTCTGCTTATGTGTATGTAAAGGCACACAGGTGATTTCTATTGCACAGGCTTTGCAGGCATGCAGTTGCTGCATCCTGTCACCGGAGACTAAGAAGCAGTGGCAGGTCATCACAAAGAGAATTAGCTCATGTATTTTGACAGGCGAAACTAAATAAAATGAAATAATTTGACAGGAAGTAAAGCAAAAATGCAACAAAGGAATAGACTTGCAGGAATATCAGGTTACCAGAGGGGAAAAAAAAAATGAGGATGAGAACTGTAGATGCAAATAAATAAATATAGATGTTTTTATAAAACTATTTCAAACCTCAATAATTTGACTAGCTTAGAGGTCTTCGTCTCTTGGCCTATTTGTGTAAGGCAGTGCTACTATCACAATCAGCATTTCCACTTCCTAACACTGAGTAACGGGACTGCAAGATCTCTTGCCAAGATCTCTTTCAGATCTGAACTGAGTGTGAAGCAACAAAGTAAGAAGGTCCACTTGAGTTTGGAGTGCTCTAGGAATTGCAAGCTGCTCTATTAGTCTCATTTCAAGCCCATGGACTGCATAGATTTGTGGCCAAGAAACTGCCAATTGTGACTGCCATTCCCAAAGAGAAGAAAGATAAATGCTATATGGGGTACAAAAGCTACAGTGGATTTCTTAGTGGATAGTCTTTTCCAATGTGAGAACAGGCAGCATTCTTCTCTAAGGTAACAAGGGCAACTTTGCCACTAGTATTGCCAAGTGGCTAGAGACTTCCTTGACACTGTGTTGCTAGGAAAAAACATCAACAAGCCAAGGAGAAAATTTATCCAAAATTACAGAAACGAAGCGCATAATCTTTGCATGAGAAAAAGATTATAAACTACACAGGTGGTGTGGAAAGCAACAGTGGGGTTTTCTCATTACAGATGCTGACAACATAAAAGTAGAAAAGGCAACATGTCAACACAGCAGTGATAGCTGGCCTGTTTCTGAGGACCACCCTTGTGATCCTTGGGAATAGCGTAAGATGTGTGGCAGTACCCAGCCTGATTAGGTTGTAGCAGCCTGCAAGCCTCCAGCCAAACATCCTGCCTTTTAGTGGTACATGTCCCTTGGCTGCACACAGTAAACCCAGGCCATCTGTGAGAGAACAGGATCCCATGCCAGTGCCTGGTCAGCAGCAGCAGTGGCACCGCCCAGGGACTCTGCTGGACCACAGGCTGGTACGGAGTCAGCTCCAGGGCAAAAGAGGTTATAGCACTCAAGGGGCTGTAAGATTTGGCTGTGATACCTTGATACCCAGAGCCCTGGGAGGTTGCCTGAAGAAGCACAGTCTCATGTCAGCAGTACTGAGAGTACAGGAGACAGGATCTCCAATATGAGAGCAAGTGGGAAGGGTCACCAAGGCACCTGAAGAGCTTATGGGAAAATGAAAAGAGAGTTTATGTTGTATGTATTTAGACAGGTAAAAGTGGAGAGCTGGACAGGGACTTATAATATTAATAGGTTTGTTTTCTTTCAGAGTGTGTTTTTTTAATCTGTTTTGTTCTGAAAATATTGTGTGTTAAACACTTTGTTGCTATTCCTGCTGTTTAGACTTTGTTATGGATGCATAAGAAAACTCTACTAGTTATCTTCTTTACTTGGATGAATTGTTATCTGACCTTAACATTAAATGTAGGCAGAGTCCTGGAGGAGTCATCCTTCGTTATAAGTGTGCAGTCTTTAAAATGTTTCTTGGCTCTCAGAGTTGCCAAGGTCTCCCTCAAATCCGAACCAAGTGTGAAGCAACGAGGTAAGAAGGTTCACTTGAGTTTGGAGAGAAGCTAAAATAAGAGCTCTAGGAATTGCAAGTTGCTCTGTCTCATTTTATGTCCATGGACTCCACAGGCTGTGGCCAAGAAACTGCCAAAATTCAACAGAAGGGATGTTTTCATTTGAAATTTGCCATAGCAGTGTGCTTGGTATCAAAAATGGGAGGTGAGGAAAGAATCTAAAGCCGGATGCTGTGATACCTTATCCCCCATACAGCATGGACAAGTGGCTCCTCTGCCTGTGTTACTCTTACAGGTGGCACTGACAGCAGTGCTCCGGCCCTGCTCACCATTCTTCCTTGCTGGGAGCTTCCTGCAACAGCTCAGAAGCTTTTCCCAACAGTACATGTCTAACAGCAGCACAGACTTCAGGACTGGAGCTATGGGCCAATTTGCAAGGGAGGAGAGTGAAGACTTGTGAGAATGCAACACTGGCAGCAAAAGGAATGGGTGGTAGTCAGGAGCTTCCTCTTCCTCTGTGGTTCTGGGTGTTTCTGACCCAAGTTTGCCAAAATGGAGGCTTGTGGAAGTGGGTCACCTCAAGTACACAGTAATGAATCAGGTTTTGGCAACAGCTGACTAAATTTATACCTATGTGTGCTATTAAATTTGAGCTATTACTGCCCAGATTATGTAGGAATGTGGAGATGGGAAAGAGGGACATTTCTATCAGCCAGGATAAACTAACATGAGACGTGATTTTAAAAATAACATTACTGTGGAATTTGCCTGACACAAACCTCAGTCTCTCCCTGATGTGGAGACACAAGGCACTGCGCAGCTTCAGGGAGATAAACAACCCACTGCCCTCTTAAACCTGTTCAACATGAAAGGACTCCACTATTCTTCCCTGCACAAGTAGACATTAAAAAAAAGGACGATGACAAGATAAAGTATTACAAAAATATCCACTTTCAGGACCTGTTGTCACAGCTTGATTCACCTATGAGGGAAGTACCCTTGATATTATTTCTGTGTTCAAACGCTTTAGACATTTATCAGAGATATTGATGTGGAATACTTACGAGTCAGGTGGAAGATCCTACTTTGCTTGCCTCAAACTTTAGGCCTATGGTCTTTGCAACTCTGTTCTTGCAATCCAGACAGGACAGGTCTTGTTTTTGACATGGGAATCTACCCTGTTATTACACCTATACACAGATTTGTAAATCAGGAAAGTGAAAAGCATAGGAATTTCAGATTTAACCTGACTTCTGCTCTGTTGTTTAAGGATCATTTTGCACTGTGTCCATGTGTTTGAGCAGAAAATTAATGGTTAACTTTGCAACCATTCTTATAAATAGGCCTCTTTTTTTTTCACAGAATCATAAATCTTGCAGAGAAATGAAAAGCAAGAAAATAAAGATGTATTAGGTCCACATTTTCAAATATTCTAAGTGAGCTTTTGCTTTGTGGGAGCCATAGAAACACACAGACTTTTCTTCCTCACCAGCAGAGCTATTCAGCCGGAAGCTAGGCTGATTTCAAACCAGTTTTTGCCTAGGACTGCTGGTACCTCCAGCCGAGATCTGCTGGAGGGTGCAGGTTTAATTATAAAGTATCTTCCCTACAGCTGCAGAGCACTAATCCTGATTCACCAGGATCCAGCACCTTTGTTTGGTTATAGAAACTATTTTTTGGATCTTTTGGAGTTAATCTACCCCTGACCTAAGCCATATGGTGGGTGTACTATAGTCATGGAATACATTTTATTGTATTAGTGTGCCTAGTTGGGACACCTCTTATTTTTGACATACCTCTCTACAAGCCTATGAGCCAGTCTAACAATGACTTCAGCACTATGTTGCTGTTTCAACAGGATATGAGGTCTTACCACACATGTAAATTTTGTAAAGCAAGAAGTGATTTTTCTTCCAGGGGAAGAATGTTTTGTGGCAATAGTCTCTTTCCAGTAGCATCATGTTGTCAACACACACACGCTTTTGTACCTTGGTGCATTGATCAGTTAGTTTGCTGGACAGCAGTTTCACCTAAATCAGCACCTTCTGGGAAAGCTGGACTGGCCCTTTGGTGGAGTGGAAGGCAGGTGGTACTCTGTGTTAGCCAGGATCCAACTGTTCATTCTTCAGTGGGGAAATAATGCCCATCTCTCATTAAGTCTACAGCCATTACCTGTAGACATTCCAGTTTTGTATGAATTGTAAGGTCTGTGGCCCTGAAAGTGTATTTCAACATTTGGAAAAGACTTAAGACTAAATTAGGCAGCTCAGTGAAAGGATTTAGTTTTTCCAGAAATTCCTGTGATTTCTGTAACATTTCTACCTTTACTGCTTAGACAAAAATAGCTTTTTAAAGTTGAGGAACTTCTTGAGGGTTGAATGTGACTGAACTGAGGAGAAAAGGAACATTCTTTTTTCCAGAAGTTTTTCAGGATTCTTTCCTTGTTCTTTTATTGTAAGTGTTGAGCAAATCATTGTAATGTATATTTTGTTTAGTACGCTGCAGATGTGTCACAAGTCTAATTAAAATCTGAAGCCAGTGCTTTATTTATTTACAGTAAAAGAACACAGTATCTTAAATGAAAGTGATTTGAAGAAAATTCTTCAGGTCAAATCCAGGGCAAAGGGGCCCTCAATCGTTTGGAAATTTTGAATGAAAACAGAGGATAGGTATTTATTATTTTAAAAAATAATTCCAGCTCTCCCATAATCTTAGGCATTGAGGCCATTATAAAGGAGAATGAGTTTTGGTGTGCAAGTAGCAGACTGGAACACAGAAACAGTGTTTTGCAAAACTACTCTGGAATTATATTAAAAGCTTAAAATCTGTACACCAGATTTACTTTCTCCCCCCTAAACCACATTCTAATTTGCAAACATACAAAAGCTACGAGAAACTTGAATGTAAGGTAAGAGAACTCTCTTTCGGAAACCTAAGGCCTCACTTGTATTTACATTAAAACCTTTACACAGTACCCAGTAATATAAAGAGTTTTTAGTTTATCTAGTACAACCAAGAGGTTGATAGCTTCTTCACTCATCTACATTTAGGGATGGATGACTGTGGTTTTAATGAAACAGAATATTCCAAATACTAATGGATGTTAAATTGCTTATTCTTACCAAGAGGTACTCCAAATAGCACATTTGCCTCAAGTATATGATATAAAGTGATGAGTTAATTCATGTACTTGTGTCAATTGCTTCAAGATACTGAGAATTAGCTGCATTAGTGATTTTTTTTTTTAACTTTACATATGAACAGGAAAGTGCATAGGAATGAAGATTGATTTAAGCTCTACTGTACAAGGAGGGGAGAAATCTGGTGGATGGTCCTACAAATGTCACTGACAAGGTTAGTAAGTTCTTTGCATTTTCTTGCTATTCCTTGTACTTAGACTATTCCTTATACTTAGACTTGAGGTACTTAAGATTTCTGGAGTAGTCCATGGCAGAGAAATTTCTGATTGCAGTGAATTAACCAAGAAGAGTTTGTCTTCTGGACAGCCACATCAACTAGAGCTTGAAAATTCCTCCTAGTGACCCGCACCAAAGCAGTGCTCAAGTTGCTCCGAGGACATCTTCTCTGTTTGGACTCCCAAACTCACCTGCATCATGCCCTACAAAAGCCTAGAAAAGTGAGAAAAATGTGGGAACAGATGCACACCCCAATATATCAAACTTTCCTGGAGATCAAGGGCCAGAGCACAGTGTGATTCCCCAGCCTCAGGGTTCCTCTGAAGCAGAGCAACAGGTGGTGGCTGTTAATGTGCTGAATGTGGCTTCCCTCTGTGTCCGGCCATGGAAAACAAAGCAAGAGAGCGGATCCATGCCAAACATTTTGCGAGCATGGAGCTTACACAATTGGGCTCCACCCACATGCCTCACATGGGAATTTTCTTCCTCACCAGCTGGGTTAAGATCACAAGATGGAAAAAAGGAGAGGGGAAAAAAAAAAAAGAGCAGGAGTTGTTTTCTTTCCATTGTTGCTCCTGAGTTGAAAGTTCCTTTGCAACAGAATAATAGAATAAAGATGAGAGTGAACACTGCTGATGCCTCAAAATCTGGCACCAAAGTTTATTTTTTCTAGGCAATCTGAGCCTGAAGAGTCTTGTCAGACAATGTCAACGGAGGTGAAAAAAAATGACGAAAATCATTGAATCTAGTTTGGCTCAAAAATGAATAAATGCACCAGACAGGGTAAGTATATGGCCATTAAGAATGGCATAACCCTGACTGAAAACTGAACACCCTCGTATGTATTTGTACTCTCAAAGGCTTATCATGCCAGCTGTATTTTTGAATGAGCTAAATGTCTACTTGTATGAAATGAATGTGAGTAGGCACACATAAGCTTTCTCATCAGTGTCCATACTCATAGCTGGGCATGTATTGAAGTCTCTCAACTCCACTTGTTACAGCTATCATGATGCAGAGCCCGAAAATGCCTCTTCTCCGAGACCAGACAAACGTGAACTGACAAGCACTGTATTTTGCCCTTAAGGCTCCTGTCCATGGTGATATATCGTCAGTTATTCTCTGTGAAAGTCTCTGCCCCCCCCTCCACATTGTACTTGCCTCTTTCCTTAGTGTTCACCTAATTTGGAAGCAGGTACAACTCGTGGGAAACACTGATTATGCTCCAGCAACATGTCTTCATGTTCAGGAGGAAGATGTGTGGGTTCAGTTAAAGGCAGGTAGGATTTGAGAGCCCCAGTCTAAGAAGAAAAAGGATAGAGACCCACAGCATGTTGGTGCTGCTGTGTGTGCCTCACCCGGGAACCCATGGAGCCTCCACGCCTGTCACCCATGGAAATCAATTTCCTGTTGAACGGTGCCTGTAGTCAAGAACTAGATGCTCAAAGTCCTATTGTAGCCTGACACAATGAAAATAAAACCCGAGGACAATACAGATGCTGATGTCTTTACTTGCTTTGATAACAATGACAACAGTAAACAATGATGTTTAAGTGCACTTGCATGGTTCTTAAATTAAAAACAAGATAGCCAAGGGCAGTGGGGAGTCACTAGCATTCCTGAGACTGGCACAGAGAAGGGCCTCATATACTTCAAGCTGGAAACAAACCCCACAGTGTGGGGATGACCATGGTATCTTTGTAAGAGGGTGACAGCTTCCAGGCTCTCAATTCTGTTGTGATTCCCATTCCACAAAACTCCATTTACATAGTCACAAGAGCAGCAGGGCTTGAGTCTGGGGCATTACAACGTGTTTGATACAGGCACTGAGACCTGTTCTCTGTGGGTGCTTCAGAAGAGAAAGAAAATGGAGTGCTAAAAAGGAAAGCTCCCTGCTTTCCTCCTTTCATTTTACAGAAAAAGAAAAGGCTAAAGCCTCTGCTGGAGTGGCTCCATTGACTCACATGGCTTCCATGGGCTTCAATTTGCAAAACAGACAGAAGAAGAGAAAAACCTTCCTCCACCTCTCTCCCCTGCAATTCTTGAAAGTGACATCTGTGCAGTGCTGCAGGAAAGATTACACATCTTAGTCTTATTTTTTTTTACCCTGCCACTCCCAATTTACTCATGCCTACTATCATAATATTAATTTTTAGCAAGGAGGAGTAAGGAGCGCTCCCCTGGGCCAGCGTGGTTCTTACGGTGCAGAGCAGCCATGCAAGGGGAGGGGAAGGCAGTGGGGTGGAGGTCGATGCTGCTCTAACAGGATCTGCCTTTCTCGTTAAGGACCGAGGGCATGTCCAGAGGACTCTGTCCAGCAGAGTCCCTGCACATCCCTCAGTACCCGAATGTGGCACCACTTTGT